>CM076584.1:1308161537-1308761537 GCA_034641835.2 Pinus albicaulis | reverse complement strand
TGGGCATTATGCAAATGAATGTAGGAAGAAGCAGCATTATATGGGTAATAGAACTAGTGCAAATTTCACTAGACAAAATATCAACCAAGATAAATTGGTTTTAGCTTGTAATATGGCTGAGGAAAAGAGTGAAGATTTATGGTTTCTAGACTCCAGTTGTAGTAACCATATGACAGGAAACATAGACATGTTTTCTATGTTAGATGAGAATGTGAAGTCACAAGTCACATTAGGGAAAGATAGCAAAGTTTCTGTTATGGGAAAAGGAGATGTAAATGTCTTAACAAGGAAAGGAGAAAAGAAATCCATAGCAGATGTTTATTATGTTCCTGGAATGAAATGTAACCTCTTAAGTATTGGATAGCTTGTTAAAAAGGGGTACAATGTTTTCTTTGAGGATGATGTATACACCATCTTGGATAAGCCACCCATCAAACAATGTATTGCTAAAGTGAAGATGACAAGGAACAGGATGTTCCCTCTCAGGATGAGGGCAGATTTGAAAAATGGAGAAGAAATAGTAGCAGTGACACAAGAGGCTTTCCAAAGCAAAAAAAAAGATGAGAATTGGTTGTGGCACTTGAGATCAGGGAAAATTTTAAGAACCCCTGTAAATTTATATGTATAATAAATGGGCTAATTCCCATGATACATAGGAAAAATGGAAGGCAATTTTGTTAATAATATAATATGTATATATAATTTTTTGGCGAATCTCTCACGATATTATATTATCTTGTAAAATCATGGCGAATCACCAGTACAAATGGCGAATCACTAGTACAAAATGGTGAAGTGTTGTCTAGTGGAGTTCAGGGTGTTGGTTCCAATGAAGATATGGTAGTTGAACCAGGATTTGAAGGAAGCAAACCATCGAGACCAAGCATGGCACATGGTGACTCGTGAGGGAAGTAGGTCTCGTGCAGTTTGGAAAACGCGTTCTAGTTATACTAAGTGTAATATTGTTTCTCATGCTACTACTAGCACTGATATTGAGGTTGGAGAGGATTTTGAGGAAGCATGGAAGGTAGCAGTGGTGGAGAATTACAAAGAGAACCCCATGATGGGCTCCATTTTTCCCTTTGGTATTTATGCCTACAAGATCTTATGTCCATTGAACCAACAATTAACCATTCAACCAACAATCAACTTGACTGAGTTGATTAGGTACAAGTCAACTTAGAATAATCTTCAAAACTATGCTTTGCATTATCCCATATTTATCACACTAATGCACACAACATTGAGCATTTGCACCCAACTCTCATGCATGCACACACAATTTTCATTAACATCTATAACCCTAACCAAGTGAGAATTGATCAACAATTTGCACTAAATTTTGTAATAGTGTTGATAGTTCATAAGAAATTTAGATCCATGGTACCTTAAATAAATTTTGAGATAACCTCCACAAATTTGACCACAATAGAGAAAACTTGTGATAAATTTTAAACCTACAAAAATTTGGATTCGTGTTCCTAGGAACAATCATAAGAAGTAGTTGACATATAGGTCGAGTTTTGAGCCTTGACACATTGATAATGCAATGGCTTAGGTCAAAACTCACACATTGAAAATTCATCAATGAAGAGAAGACAATATCATTATGAATTACACATACTCCAAACTTCTTACCAAATTCTACTTCGTTGTCTGCAACTGAGCTATACATAATCTTATAGTAAATACAAAATCCACAAAGCCTTCTTCACATAGCTAATAAATGGCCATTGGAAGAGCACCCCTTATATAATAGTAATAGTAGCAATCAATAGATTATTTCATATTGAACTTCATAGCCATAGCACTCCTATTCAACTTGCATTATCAAATATAGATACAATCATAGTTTTGATTGATACATGTAAATCATACTTGTGCACCATGTTGAATGCAATGTAAGTCAAGGTGTAAAGTCGGTTTGACGTATAATGATCTATGAATTTTTCATGCAAGTTATTATAACCAACAAAATTTTGGGCCTAGTTTGAATGAGCAGTGGAGGACACTCTCTGAGAGGAAAACTGGAATTTGTACGTGTTCTACAGTCCAATCTCAGTCAATGTTACAATATATCAAAAGAGTTATAGGTCAAGGTTACAAAACCACAGTAAAAATCTCCAGACAGAAAGAGGCAACGTTACAAAACCACAGTAGGCTTAGCCCATCACCAATTACCATGAACAACTCTAAACAAAACCATAAATTCATCTTTCTTTCAGCTCTGCTTCAAACTAGAACAATCTATTTTGAATTGGAGACAAGAATGACGTAAGATATTTAATAATTGTACTTCTTTTGGAGTCCGTGATTCCCTTGTCAGCGTCCAAAGACACGTTTAACTAACAAAAAAAATACAAGGAAATTTTATAATCAAGTTTTTGAATATCATATATGACTAGCAGACTTTAAAACTAGTTTTAAAAAATATGTATATAGTACAGCACAAAATTATACAACACAGCACATTGAATTTCTGGACAACAATATAAATAAACAATAGTACCAGCTGGGATCTTTGCTATTTAGATGAGGATAATTTACCAACATTGATTTACACCCTCCAGAAGCTTGACACAGTAGATCTTAAGCATGCCAACAATTTAAAATAAAACTATTTCTCAACATATGTGTACACAAAGAACATCCATCTGGTAAACGCCGACACTTAGTAGTGTTTACTTATGGCCCACCCCACATTCTAAATAAATATAAGCTAGAAAACATGTGTGTTTACTTTCCTATTTCTCTTTCAAATAGTATTTTTCGTTTCTCCTTGCTAAGACCACGAAAGAGACCTATTTGTGATCCAGAAAATAGGTATGCTTATATAATTACTACTCTTTCAGCTAGTGTTTTGGATTTGCAGCTCCACTGATACTCTCCTAACTTAGAGCCAGATAGGAGCCATTTGTGGTCATGGGTAGTTGAAAACCGTTTGTGGCAATGGATAGCTGATCCACTGCTATCAGTTGGCTTCTAGGAGCTATTAGTTGGCTTCTAGGAGCTGGTTTGAATACGATCAACTGGGAAGGTGATAAATCTGAGTTTCATTCCTCTCATTGATGGCAAGAAAAAGCACATGATCCATGCCAATGCGCTACAGTTGGTCCAACAAGCAAAACAAAATGGGCTTTTCATTCCCAAGTGATTTTACTCATGCAATAGAGGTCCTTACTTCAGTGACAAGCTATGATATCAAAGTCATTGTGTAGGAAACACAAATTCATTGTTAATATTAATGTTTCCCACCTCAAATCATTGGAGTGTAGGAAAATTACTCAACAAATGTGGAACTTACTTCCCTGTTCTATTGCCCGTGTCGAGTGGAATTTATGGTGGGAATGTGGAACTTACTTCCCTGTTCTATTTCCCGTGTCGAGTGGAATTTGTGGTGGGAATGTGGAACTTACTTCACTGTTCTATTGCCTGTGTCGAGTGGAATTTGTAGTGGGAATGTGGAACTTATTTCCTTGTCTTGGCCTTAACCCCAGATCTATCCCTCCTTGAAACATGCTAATATCCAAGGAAATATGGTCTCCCTATAAAATTCTACAAGGGTTTCTGAGACACCATTGGGAAACATTTTAAACGTATGCTTGGAAGCTCTTCATCTAGAACCACTTGCAGAGAAAACTAATGCAGGAATATTCAATATAAATTTATAAACCACAACTCATCCAATAGGAACTCAATTAATGATCCCATGCTAATCATTCTACTTTAGATGGCTTTCAAGACTCCTGTAGAAGTATTAACCACAAATAAATTAACACGTGGCTACTTAATGGTTAGATTCATTTTATATAACATTGTGGAAGCTTCAAAGCTATCATATGGGCTGGAGAAATCCATCAAGAATATATGCTCCTCAAAATTGATTTTGTTAAAGTCCTACATAGATTAGAATGGTATTTTACTTCAGATACAATTACAGCGAGCCAGAAAGGGTTTTCTTTGTCCAATAAAACATTTCATCATAGCTAATGCTCTAGGTTAGCTAGATTCAAGTGCAAACCGAAGGAACGATCCTTATCAGGTGCCTACAAGATATTTTAAAATCCACTTTGTAGATGACTCTGTGCTCTCTCTAGAATTAGCCCAATCTCTGGATATGATGACGTTTTGGATTTGGCCCAATTTCAACAAAGCAGTGAGAATTATGTTCACCAAAGCATCTTTCAAGGTTCAAGCTGGGCATCTAACATTAAGAAACGACTAAATCCTAATTAACAATTGCATCTGAATCAGGTCATTTTTTATTCAAACATGGATGGCATAACAATGTTGACAATGTGAACATGGAAGAACCTCCACAAGCTGGAGGAAAAGAGGATAAAGGCAAAGATGGTGGAAGCATCTACCCATGTTTTAAGATGTTGCTCCTACAACAGCGTTGGAAATGTGGCATCATTGAATCTTACACAAAGGAAGGGTGATGCTTTGGTCTGTTGTCGGTTTATTGTAATTAATGTTTATGAGGTATCATTCTACCATTGCTTTTCTATATTCCCTTTGCTTGTTTAGTTTGTAGGTCGATCAAGTTCTGCAAGTGTTCATTTGTACACACCATGTAATTGATATCTATTTGATCCCTAAAGAGATCAAAGATTAGCCACTGATAGCCATTGGAATGATTAGACAAATTAACAGTTTGCACACAAAATACCGGCAATCACTAACAATCACAAAATATCATCTTCCTTGGTTATCTCTTCCTCTTATTGAATTTTGTAAATTATATATTATAAAAAAACTGAAGAAAAAATCTAGGAAGTGTTGTGATCTTTCTTGTTAAATTATAGATAATCCTCATGACTAATTTGGGATTAGTCAATTTGTTGTTAGGTTCTTTAGTCAATCTGTATAACTAAAGTTTAATCTATATAAGTTGTATTGCAGTTGTACTAATACATCTATGGAGTTCCCTGACAAACTAAGGTTAATACTTATAAAAATGACAAACCCAAAAGGGACAAAAACTTCAGAACATGCTCATAAGGTCATTTTCAAAATTAACAAACTCTAAATTCACACACTGGGGAAAAACAAACATCCAAATTTTCCAACACATTAAAAACTCATTAGTTCTTTAGCTCATGTGCACATCTTTACCATGCCACCTTGTATTTAGACAGGCCTAAAAATATTTTACAATGTTTATTTCTACACTAGCATAGATCATCTTAAACCCAAACCCATTAAGCATACAAAGAGAGAGAGAGAGAGAGAGAGAGAGAGAGAGAGAGAGAGAGAGAGAGAGAGAGATAAGATAGGCACATGTTAGTTTATAGACATAAATGTCTCGCTTGTTAATGGATTAGAGTTAAGATGAATATATGCTAGGTTTTTGTCTTTTTAACATGATGGAAATTAACAAACAGCCAGCTTTTTACTTTTGACATTACATGCCAAACCACAACTATTTTTCCATTGTAGTTCATTAGAGCTAGCATTACCACAGACATAACACATCTATTACACCAAGGTTGTACAGTGTGCCTCACTTTAGTGCAATCATTGATCTTCTCAGTATTTACTTCCAATGAACTAAGAACATTGATTTTACCCAATACCAATCTACATCTGCACCCTTTGATTTAGATCTACCTAGGACTAATGTTTCTAGAAATACCCTAAAGGGGGTCCATCTATAACAATGCTCTAAAGGTATCCACAAAACAAATGGTAAACCACATACAACACTCTCTAGAATATCAAAACAACATAGAAAGAAACTGACAGCATGATAAAAAAGTAACTCGCCAGAAATATTCAAGAAATTTATTACTTTCAATACTTTTCATATACACACTTGCATATCTTCCAAATCACCATAAGAAGCATCTAGAAAATTTAGAGTGCCCTAAATTTGCTTCATTTCCTCCTCAATCAACCACTCACCTGTTTCAAACCAAAATCTGACTCAGATTATAGACCAAACTTATACATTTCATAATCATATAAAAACATTAAATAAGCCTCACCTTGAAACTTCAAGGCGATCTCATAAGAGTAACCAATTAGTTTCTTATTTTGCACTGTCACCAACGATGCCTGATGTTAGTATGAATCTTTTGTCGAAGTGTATGAAAAAAGAACACTTTAGCTACGCATAACTTATAGCCCTAACATCAAGTATGACTGCCAATATCTTCAGATCTGCAGTTAGTTGGTCAAGACAAGTGCTGCAAAAACCAGATCTATGCATAAAGAGACATTAAGCAGTAAAAATAAGGTTTTTCTCCATACATCCAATAGACAAGACAAGAACAATAATTTTTTGAAAGAATTTTTTGTATTAAGGGCACCTAGGAGGAAAACAAGAAGGTGTTACCAATTCTCCTCAATGGGATGGGTTCTTGGAAGTCCTCAACACTTCAGATCTAGCATTTCTCTCTCCTGTTGGTGTAGAAAACCCAGACAAAGATAGAACTCAAAGGGAGTTCACACAACAAATAATGGAAAATATGACAATGATAATGGCTCAAAGTCAGACCAAGAGTATAGATCCAGAGTGATCTAATAGGCAACAAAAGGTGAAGAATGGTAGGAGAAAACCCTCCTATTTATAACAAAATATTGGGTCATTCTAGATCTTGGTGCATGATTAAAATAACATTAACCAAATCTAGATCCACCTTTTTATGGAATATTTTATTATATTTGTTGGAGGGAAAAGGTATTTGACTTGGGTCAAATCCCTTTATTTGTAAATAATAAATAAATAAATGATTTATTTATTATTTTAAGGAAGTGGTTGAATGATAATTAAAAAAATAATGATTTATTTAATTATTTATAAATGATTTAGTCATATTTAACAAGGAATATTATTTAAATAAGATTTAAATAATTATTCCTAGAAAATAAGAAGATAAATAAGGATTTATCTAATTAATTTCCTTGTTTTGGGTTAAATATGACCAAGAATAATAATTAAATTATTGTTTAATTAATTATTCCATGAGGAAAACCAAACAAATATAGATTTGTTTAATATTTCCCCTTGGGGTTTCCTGTTTAGACCATAAACAAACTAATAAATGTGTTTTATTAAGTTATTTTACATAGTGAAAGAAATTTTACTTAGGGTAAAATTGGTCTTACATGGTGTACTTGGGTCCATCTAATGGTAGTGGGTTAGATGACCAAAAAATGGTGTAATAGATTGCCCCCCAACGTGCGAGTGTTAGGAGAAAATCGTATGACCGAAGTACCTTGTAAGAACTCAATCACCAAACATAAAGAGGGAAGTCGGAGAGAGAGATGTAAGGTAGACTAATGTGCTGAAGAACTAGACCCCGAGGAGACGAGACTTGTAGGTGCAACAAGTCTCTTTTTATGAGAGAGTACCTGTGCTAAAGGCGGCGGGGGAGGCATACCTATGCCCGTCGAGACAAAGTACAAAAGAATAGTGTGTCCAGTAAACAAGGGACCGAACCATAAAGTACAGCCAGCATAAACTTGAGCTAGATAAAAATACAATGAGGGATCCCACATACATGTTGTGCCTGGGATAACAACCAGGACTTATACAATAATATCTGAGTACATGAGATACAAATACAACCCAAATGCCCCCTATAAGTGGGGAAGGGCTCACAAAATCTTACTGATACATGAAAATCAAAGAGGTGCTGCAAACGGCTAAGGTCGACATCATCAAATATAAGGAGCTGCATCGAAGGCTACAATGAAGAGGTCATCCAGGCATGTGGGGGGCTACCTGCAGGGCCACCCCCTCATGAGGGCTGAGACATCTCACACACACCTAGGAATCACCAAAAGCGACTGCTACATCACTGAACCATCAAGCATATGATCTCGATCACCCTGAAAGGAGCTGGAGTGGAAAAACAATCAAGTCAAAGGGAAATGAGAGATCCCTTTGCCTGATCCGAGTCACCGAACAAGAGTGGAAGCTGGAACCAAGGTACACCGCCCTCTAGACCTGTCTTTTGGAATAAAGGAACTGATGTCGACGGAAGGAGGTCCACCATAGGTGAGGCAATGAGAGATCCTCAACTAAGGCACGAGAGAAAATAGTAGAGCGACTGACAGACTAATACCAATGATGATGAGGGAATGGAGGGGACTGAGTAGCAATGGACGACTTACTCAGAGCATAAAGGGCAATGAATGACATGGCAGCGACCGACATAATCTCATAAGGGATAGGGAACAGTGGGACTGACGGCCATAATGTGCGACACAAGAGAGAGACCAAGCAATGAAGGATGGAGGACTATAGCTGGGTACAAAGGGACTCGAGATAGACTCCATGAATGCGATGATGACTCAACTTGGATGCTCTAAACAAGGGCGACTCGATGGTGCTGCCACACAGAAAAGGTCCCATGGGGGACGATAAAAACATGAGTACAAGATGGTATCTCATGACGAAAATCAACACGAACAAAGACAAGTATGGAGGCAAAGTGGTGCCCCAAGTACAAGTGTTGTAAGTGAGGAAATTCGATTTTGGGGGGAGGTGAAGTGACCCATCTTGGACAAAATTTGTCCTAGTGAAGTATCCAATCACAAAAAACTAACAGATACCCATTTGAGGGCTCAGTGAGAGCTTTCCAACGGTGTAGATGATTTGTCAAACGGAGCTACGGTATGGTCGCAGCAGGCGAAAGAAGAAACAAGGGTTCTCTTTTAATAAGGAAATTTTCCCTCCAAATCCACTCATTTGCTAGTGTTGCTGTGGTGAATGTAGAGAGGAGAGAAGGCCCTAAATCTTGTGGCGAGCGTAGCAGACAAACTGACCGTTGGAATCGAGATCTGTCAGTTGCAGGTAAGAGGCCTAACCTTACTCTTTCATTTTGATGGATTGAAAGTCTGTGCTTAGGCCTTAATCTCAGAACGCACTTCTTCACCTCTACTGCACGGGGGTGGGAGCGTGTGTTGAGTGGGACCTTACTATGGGTGGGCCCAAATGATTTTGGTGTCGTTAAAACGACAGCTGTCACTGTGCAAGAGGCAAGTGAACCACGATTGCTCGTATGGGACTTTATTGTGCTCCTTCTTTTTTGAGAAGATCCCGATCTTACGACCTCGTATACAGCTCCCAGATGGGGGCTTGAGAGAGCCCAGGATGCGCCGGTGGGGGCGAATACTGTGCAGAGGAGGAGGAGGGGCGGTCAGACGGGTGTTTCAATGTGAGTTCTTTGCCCATTGGGATAAAATGTCGTTATATATAGACAACTATCCCTATAGTGGGATGAGTTATTGTGGGGATCTGGACCTGCCACTTACGCCTGGTCGAGTATGGGGACCCGATGGTAAGTGACAAGTGACTACTCTTGTTTGGGCATGATAAAGTTATTGAACAGTAGATAGGGTACTGATTCATGTACTTTTGGTATGCAGATATAGCTCCGGTAAAACCGGCCGGATATATGGGACGACCGGCAGCATCAGGAGCTGCAGGCCCGAGTGGATCGAGAGCGGCGCATAATGAGGATGCAGCCGCCCTCCTGGAGGACATCCGCCGTAGATGCGAGAGGTTGCCATCCTGAGAGCCTGGGAGCGTGTGGCGTGACTTAGACAACCAGCACATAGAGCCATGTATTGGTCTACCCTCAGAATGGAGCGAGGTGTCATGCACATGTGATACGGGGTCGTGGGATACGATCTAGAAGCCGAGGAGTAGAGCCACATTGGCTCTTAGATCCACGATGAAGATTAGGTGTGGAACAAAAAGCCCTAGTATGTGTATGTAGGGACAGGCGGTGCCCCCCAGTTTTGAGTTTTTTGTAACATGCTATGGGCATGTCATATGTATCAGAGTAGATGGACTCTAAACACATGTTTTGAAACACATATGATGGATATGCATATTTTTTAATGATTATGAATGTTATTGTCTTGTATAAAATGCGGGTGATAAATTCCAATCTAGAACATGGTTTGCAATGCTATCTACATAGTGATTTTGTTCTCGAGGTACATGGTTGAAAGTTATGGTTTCAAACTCACTTATCAAGAGTTTCACTCGTAAATATCCTCTAAACAGCATAGGATTATGCACATGATAGACACCATTTAGTTGCATGACAAGAAGTAGGGAATCTAAACGAACATGCAGATGGAGGAGGCGACGAGAGAGGGCATCAACTAAAAGACCACGTAATGCATCATATTCGGCCTGATTATTGGTGGCAGGACCAATGCAGACCCCGTTTGAGAGAATAAGGGCATGCAAGGGGGTGAAAATGGCCCAACCTGCCGAGGCTAGATTCCGGGAGTAATGACTTGCACCATCGGCGTAACCGATATAGGGTGAGGACAGGAGGTCCTGCAGAATGGTGTTACAAGACAAAAAATGGGAGGAGGAACAATGACGGCAGCGTGAGTGTATAGTAGACATCGAGTGGCAACTGCGGGAGGGAGTGCAATGGGTAGGATGGCTATGAATCATAGACAAACTAGATGGTGGTATATGAGGGCTATAGGAGGTATGGCTGGGACTCGGGCTGCGGAGGTCAACATAGATATGGGTGGTGTTATCCTGATTATGGGTGGAAAGGATGAGGTTCTGGGTGGAGAAGGTTTCCAAGAGGACATCCTGATGGGAAAAGAGGGGATAACGAGAGGTAGGGAAACCACATGACGCGGTAAAGCTACCTAGATCATCGGTATAGGAAGAAAGGCTAACATACGGATCGTCACGGGGGATGACAGAGGAACAGATAAACTGATGGTCAAAAGATGTTAAGCCCAGGGTGGTCGCTGAAGGGGGATTGAGCGAAACAACAGGGGAGGATTCAAAGGGAATGTTCTCCAAGGGTCTCACAGAGGATGATAGGTAGAGAATGGTGGTAGTAGACTCCGTCATCTGGACATCGGGGGGGATGTCAATGGGAGCGAGGGGATCATCAAGCTGACCTGAAGCATACTGCGCAAGTATGGGAGAGGCAGACTGATTTTGTTCAACCTCATACTCTCAAACTACCTCTAAAGAGGTGCGGTAATGCGTCATGTGAGGACAACGGTGGGAGTAATGGCCATGGATACCGCACAAAGAATAGGTTTTGTTGGTGTGAATAATATTTGGGTTCTTGGTTACGGACGAGGATGGAATAGAGGGGTCAGGGACTGTAGACTCAGGGAACGCGACTTTAACCATGGGTTGAATAAGGGGCAACTCGGGACAAGTATGGGTGGCGTGGCCGATGACATCACACAAGGCGCAAGGCTTTGCAGGCGGAGGAGGATCAGGGTCAGTCGGGGTGGCCTTGTCTTTGGATGTCCGCTTGCGAGCTTTGCCTTTCTTTCCTGGGGTTGTCACCACAGGGGTAGGGTCCTGGGGAGGTACTGGGGGTGTGGTGGCAATGGAGGAAGCGAGGGGGACAGGTTGAACTGGTGTCAAATAAAGATAAGGTTTCGGGTGACCAGGTGGGGTAGCAGCTGGAGGGTCAAGGTACCAGACGGGTATGCCCAGGGTCAGGTTGGGGAGAGAGAGGGTGGCTATGACGGGGACCGTATTGAATCCGGGAGGGGGAGCCAGGAATGGTATCTGACCAGTGGGATAATGACTGGGGGGGACGGCTCCAAGATGGTTGAGGCCTGGGGAAACCGACCCAGGAGGCTAGAGGGGTTCAGGGATACCAGCTGTAGGAGAAGGGCCAAAAGGAGGAGGTCCGGCTGGCTGAGATGAATGGCTAGGCGCAGGTTGCTGACTAGCCGAAGTGGGTCGCTTAAGGGCAGCCCGAGACGATTGCATCATGCAAACATTCGATAAGTTGGGATCAGAGATAGGAGGAGGAGGGAGACCAGGGAAAGTTCCAAGCAAAGAGGAGTCTTTGTAGATGCCGGGAGAGACACTGGTCAAGGAATCGACGATTTGATTATTGGCTATAGAAGAGATGGTCGTCTCAGGGGAGGTCTGAGACTTTGGCTCATGATAATTCAACTGGTCGATGGTGACTATATTTCCATTGTGAGGAAAAGACATCTTGCGAAAAACCGCGGGTGGGGCAGCAGACATGGCATAGGTGTAGCTTCTCCCCAATAGAATGTTGTAATCTAGAGGGGCGTCGATGACTTCGACGTCAACGCAAACAGTCTTGCCCGCAAGAGTGATAGGACAATTATGGAAGAGGCCGATGGGCTAGGAGGCATGGCCATCCCATTCTCAAAGGGTGATCGTGGAAGGGGCCAACTCAGGAGATCCGAGTTGCTTCCAAACCGAAGCGGACATTACACAGGTGGATGCCCCCTCATCAATTATACATCGAGAAATGTTAGCGTTCCGGATTTTGACTGGGATTTGGAAGGCGACGAAAGCAGGAAGAGGAGGATGTTCTGATTGATGGGCGTTGAAAATAATCATTTGGTCATCAACAGGATCCTGAGCGCCTATGGCAGATAGTAGAGCCTTATTTTGGGAAGGGCACAATTGGAGGAGTTCCAATGTGGAAATGGCAGCAGGAGACTGCGCCAAATCATCTACTATGCTATACGAATGAGCAGCTCGGCCAGGAGTAGCATTTTGGCGTAATGGTCCTTTTGGAATCTTGGTATGAACCTCAACTTTGGGTTGAGGGATATGCAAGGGACCATTGGATGTCGAAAGAGGCTCGGTGGAACCTGAAGAAGGGGACTCGGAGGCAGACTGAGTAGGAGGCTTGGGGTACTGGTGAGACTGAGTTTGAAGGTTAAGGTCAACGGTTGGGGATGGATCATAGTTCATCATGAGGATCTGGTAATCGGAGGAAACAGAAGGGGAAGGTTGAGTGGCGACCTGTCCGTCAGGTGGTTGGGTAGCCACGAATCCTTGCTGGGGGAAAGGATCGGTAAACACAGCCGGTTGAGTAGTGGCCACATTAGGAGGAGCATGAGGGGAGGCATGTTGTCCTCGCAATGTGGCTTGAGACTCCAACATCTGCCGCATTTATGGTATAAGGGGACAATCGTGAGTGTAATGACCGTAAACACCGCAACACGAACAAGGCTTATTTGTGCGAATAGGCCTGTCCGGCTTGGGCTGAGTGCCCTGTTGCTGGTTAGCAGTGTTAGGGTCAATACCTTGGGGATTCAGTCCATGACTACTAGGGGCAGATTGATTTTTATTGCCTCTTCGCTTTCTTTGAGAGGAAGGGGGATTAGTCACACCCTGCTGTGAAAATACTTGCCCTGGAGGGGGCTGTAGGTGTTGTTGCTGGGGTTGAGAAGGCACGGGAGGTGGAAGTGCATATGCTGGAGGAGCTGGAGTGCCAGGCTGTGGATAAGGATAATGGTTAGGTTGGGAAACATTTAGGTAAGAAGGAGGTTGGGCAAAAGGATGAGGCATGTCGTATCCTGGATACATGCTACCTGGAGGGGGAAAAGTGCTAGAGGTGCTGGCTCCTCCCGGAGGGAGACCATAGCCCATAGGAGGTTGAGCATACGGATGAGAAAGGGCTCCAACGATACTATCAGCGGAATGATATGCCCCCGGGGCGTTAGTGCCACCGGGCCTGGGGAGGTCAGGAAGGACGGTATAAACATAACCAGACTGAGCGTAGATCAGGTCATATTTCAAGGCTATTTGGAGGGCGGCTTCTTCGGTTTGAGGGAAATGGGAGGCGACATCTTTGCCAATGGGAGGTAAGAGAGTGTGAAGGAACCAGTCCATATAAACCCGATCTTCAAAGGTGGGAGCTCGACATAAGCTCCTTCTTCTCCGCAATTCCTGGACATGAGTGGAAAGGCAGGTTGAAGAGGTTTTGCGGAAAGAAGTCAAAAGCTCTGTACCAGTGTCGTGTCGGAGAGGGAGCTGGAAATAAGATAAAAAGGCTTGGGCAATGGTCACAAAGGTGGTATGGGAAGAGGTGGCCTGGTCAACATACCATTTAGAAGCTTCGCCCGTAAGCATGCGTTGGAACAACTGAAGACGGATGGAATCATCGGTAATAGAATTGGAGGAACACCACATGTGGAAAGATCGGACGTGGTTGGTTGGATCTTCTCCAGCAAGGCCTTCGAACTTAGGGATGTCGGAGGGGAGCTTGGTTGGCATAGCAGGCCAACCAACATCGTGGCAGATAGGGTCATTGGTCAACTGATTGAGATCGGGGAGGCTGAGGCCTGCCATGTAAGGGAGCAAAGGTGTAGCCGAGGTAGTTCCTGTGGTGGTTCCGCTAGTAGTAGTCTTGACATTAGGGCCGGGATTACCACTAGCGTTAGGCCCTGGACCAGACATAGTGAAGGTGACAGGGGGAGAACCAGAAGTAAAAGGAGAACCCAATGAATCAGAAGAGGAGTCGGAGTGCGGACTCGGAGGAGGACTAACTTGACGACAGCGGGAAGGAGTAGGTCGACTGACCGAAAAATGAGGGTGAAGGCCAAGAAGTCTCCAGGATGTGTGCCTTGGGGGCGCAATGGTGACAACACAAACACGGCACAAGGGGAAGAAGAATGACCAACAAAGGTAGGGAGGTGCAGAATCAAGTGATTATAATGTCGAAACAAGGGTAGAAAGGTGCAGTGTCAATTGATTTTATAATGTTTTAAAGTCTTTTCCTGGTGGTGTTAACCAGGCTCTTCTTCGCTTAGGGTGAGTGTGTGGCGTGCGTTAATTTTAATTTTTAAACCCTGACGTTTTGAGAGAAAAAGAAAAAGTGTGCTGCGTAACTGAAAATAAATTTGCAGAGAACAGTATATACTGCTGAAATAACAGAAAATTAATAGCTAACAATGCATCAATCTATCCCAAAAAGGCGGGTCTCTCAAAACTAGTCTAACAGAGGGAAAAAATCTAGTCAAAACACACTAAAAAGGGGCCAATAGATCTAGGGGCGAGAGGGACACGAATCTAAAGGAGAAATCTGCTGAAAAGAGGTGCAGAACACAACCAAGGGGCAGAGGCAAGGTGGCTGGAAAAAAAGAGGAAATCAGCAAAAAGTAGAAGGGACAAGGAGGAGGCCCTAAAGGTAGATACAAACAAAAATTCAGGAGGTGATTTGAAAGGGAGAAGAGCTGATTAAAAGGAATCTGAAAAGGAGGTATCAGATCTGAAAAAGGGGTGGTTGAAACTCTGAAAAAACAGACGCTTGAAACAATTAAAAATCTTCCACCAAAAGTGGAGGGTACTGAAGCCCCAGGGGGCTATGTTCCCACTTATATGAGCAAAACATATCAGAAACAGGTCTAAACGGGCTGAGACAGAGGCTGGAAAACCCTGACAGAAGCTTAAGAAAAACCATAAAAATTGCAGAAAATAGCAGAAAAACTAGCAGGTCACAGGTTCTGACCTGTTTTCTGTGCAGGTCGCAGATAATGGGCTGAAAAGTGCGACCTGAAGCTCCGGGTGTCCCGGCGACATATTTCTGAAAAAGTTGCCGTCTCAGTTGCGGCTGATGTCTGTCACCTGTGCAATAGGGCCAGAAACACGCGGAAGTTAGAAATTTCAATGTTTTAGGGTTTTATAGGTGAAAAAAAACATAAAAATAGGAAAAACAAAAAACTGAAAAGAAACCGTAGGGTCTGAAGTAGTTGGATATGCAGGAATATGAAAAACGACAGCGGTCGTAATTGAAATCGCCAGTGGAGTCGCCAGTTGTTAGTATGAATCTTTTGTCGAAGTGTACGAAAAAACACCACTTTAGCTATGCATAACTTATAGCCCTAACATCAAGTATGACTGCCAATATCTTCAGATCTGCAGTTAGTTGGTCAAGACAAGTGCTGCAAAAACCAGATCTATGCATAAAGAGACATTAAGCAGTAAAAATAAGGTTTTTCTCCATACATCCAATAGACAAGACAAGAACAATAATTTTTTGAAATAATTTTTTGTATTAAGGGCACCTAGGAGGAAAACAAGAAGTTGTTTCCAATTCTCCTCAATGGGATGGGTTCTTGGAAGTCCTCATCACTTCAGATCTAGCATTTCTCTCTCCTGTTGGTGTAGAAAACCCAGACAAAGATAGAACTCAAAGGGAGTTCACACAGCAAATAATGGAAAATATGACAATGATAATGGCTCAAAGTCAGACCAAGAGTATAGATCCAGAGTGATCTAATAGGCAACAAAAGGTGAAGAATGGTAGGAGAAAACCCTCCTATTTATAACAAAATATTGGGTCATTCTAGATCTTGGTGCATGATTAAAATAACATTAACCAAATCTAGATCCACCTTTTATGGAATATTTTATTATATTTGTTGGAGGGAAAAAGTATTTGACTTGGGTCAAATCCCTTTATTTGGAAATAATTAATAAATCAATTATTTATTTATCATTTTAAGGAAGTGGTTGAAAGATAATAAAAAAAATAATGATTTATTTAATTATTTATGGGTGATTTAGTCATATTTAACAAGGAATATTATTTAAATAAGATTTAAATAATTATTCCTAGAAAGTAATAAGATAAATTAAGATTTATCTAATTAATTTCTTTGTTTTGGGTTAAACATGACCAGGAATAATAATTAAATTATTGTTTAATTAATTATTCCTTGAGGAAAATCAAACAAATATAGGTTTGTTTAATATTTCCTTTTGGGGTTTCCTGTTTGGACCATAAGCAGCCTAATAAATGTGTTTTATTAAGTTATTTTACATAGTGAAAGCAATTTCACTTAGGGTAAAATTGGTCTTACATGGTGTGCTTGGGTCCATCTAATGGTAGTGGGTTAGATGACCAAAAAATGGTGTAACACCTGAAGCAATGTTCAGTAATTATACTCAGTTCGACATGAATTCAAGGGCTCAAGAATAATTTACACACAACATTCTCTACACTAAAAAATGTTTAGAGGAATAAATCCATTTCCAGGCTTTTAATTCAGGTAAAATTGAAACTGACATTGGTTAATTAATTTTCACATAGATGTCTTCCCACAAGCTGATGTGCAAAAAAGCTAAGTGAAGTGAACTCCTGCCTCCGAGTGTAAGTAAAAGGTTACTCGATCAATGAGCATTTAAGGTACAAGGCTATTATTATCTCATAACCTGTATAACATTAATCAAGCATTCCACTTTCTTTCTGAAGGGGTGGGGAAAATAATTTCACAAGAAAGAGTTTTGGATGCAACCAACAAAGAAGAAAGTATTGAATGCCCAGTCAACATGGGGAATATAGGAAGAGTTTCAAAAATATCAAATTTTGCAGGATGGCCTCGGGGGATTCTAACAAAACAAAACAAAACAAAAAAAGTCTCGAGAGAAGGAAAACGCTGCAAAATAGGCAAAAACTGATGGATAATTAAAGAAGCAGGTTTGCAAGGATACTTGAAAATCCCACAAACAATTATAATCACTATTTCTGAAGTTTGCATAATAACAGGAAGGAAATAAATCTTCATCATGACTCAAAATCACGAAGGAAAAATCCATCCAAACCAAACAAAAGACCAAGTAAAAGAGCTCGCAGAGAAATAAGCTACAACTTTTTAGCTTAAGCAATGTATTCATAATTCCTCTGGAAAATAAGGAATGACTAGCAAACAGTTCTTTAAGGTGGCTCATCCAAAAGATTCAGATCGATCCCAAACCTGCTAAAAATTATACATTATGATATAAAAGGCCCATTGTTTTAGCAAAAGATTCAACCCTAAAACAAGTTTAGTGAAGCTACACCCAACACCAACAACATCACATTTTGGCTTTCCTAATACTTATGAAAAAACTAAGAATTCAATCTTCAGGGGAGGCATGAAAAAAAACATCCAAGATTTTGTAGCATCCTAGGATGCTTGCCAAAGCAACACAAAGAATTTACTAGGTGCATTGCACAATGCAACCTTTATTAATCCCAACGTAGATTTGGACAGACATTTCAATGAATTTTATTGTTGGACTTCCAAAATCGAGCAACAAAACAGTGAGTAAGGTCATGGTAGATTGTCTTTTAAAAGCAACTCATTTTCGCGCCTCCACTCATCCTTTCACTCCTTTCTCAATTTCCCAAGAATTTGTGGATAATATCTTCAAGCTACATAGTATGCCAACTTCCATTGTTTCAAATCTGCAGGGATGGCTACAGTTAATGACTATATTAAGGGCTACACTAAGCAGTCTACAACGCCTCCATTGCCAGCTCAACCTTTGCAATATATGCAAAATTTCCAATATTATATTGTTGGGCCTGGACCTCCAATGCAAAGCTTTTAGATTTTTCTCCATACTATCAAATTTATCCTAGAAGTCCTCTTTAATATCTCATCTGGGGACCTAATTGAATGATAGGAGATGACACGACACATTTAGGTAATACGTGAATGGGGAAGATGATCTAGAGGGCTAGCCACTAATTGGAGTAACCGAGAGACCTTTGAGAGTCAACACTGATCATCCCTAAGAGACTGAATGAGGTAATGACGTCTGAAGAACAGAGTGCTAAATTATAAGTACAAATTTATGTCTTTCCTTGAAGCTAAATCCCACAAATCCCTAAATCTACAAAGGAATGATACCGATTTGAAGATGGTCTTGAGGCAAACAGGTTGGGCTGCAATCTCTGCCCGAACAACAACCTCAGGTACATTTTTCTTGCATCAAATGTAACTAAGAAATAGGATCTGGACTCTTTCTAACTTCTCCCAATCAACTTGAGTCTTGAAATAAAATTCCACACATTTACTACCTTATTAGTTATACAGTACTACTGAAAAAATCAATAACAACCTCTAATAAGGCATGTTCGTAAGAACAAATTAGTGAATCTTTTATATCCTTTTTTAGTATAGGAAAGTTCAAAAAGATAGTCAACAATACAAATCAATTTCCTTTTATCTATGATATATCAAATCCAAAGGGTATCAACAAATAAATTCTTAATCCTAAAAGTACTAAACGTGTAAAACAAGCATATTCTATTATGCAACCCAAGTGACCAATTTAAATATGATGAGTGTGCCAATGATTTCTACCAATCATAATATGGCAGTATTTCATGTAAAAATTCTATTATTGGCTAGTGCAATATCTAACACCCATTATTATGTAAAATTAGCTCAAAAATTAGTACATCTTGCTCATAATTTTTTTTACATTAACAAGCATGTAAGAAACTTGTATTTCTAGTTGTATAACTTCATCTTTACTATATGCAAGATAATCTCAATAGTGGAAGTAAAGAGGAAATGTTCCTGGGTTACAAATCCATTTTTTTGCCTTGTCCATTTAAGTTGAAATTTCTAGCACTTTACCATCTTGTGGATCATAGAATATCTCAATCAGAATTATAATGCACTTTATATCTTTGAACATTGTATAAAAACCTTGGAAATAAAATCTATGAAGCAAACCCAACAATGATTCAAAACAAATGAACGTATATACAAAATTGGCAATTTGTACCAAAAATATGATTATACAAGTTCCAACAAGGTTTCTGCAGTCAAGCAAAGCTACGAAAGAGTAATGCTCGGAGTACTTACCAATATGCTTGACAATGGAAGTGGCTTTAAGCCCAATTGTTGTTAAACCTGTAGACATTGTTGTTCCTTTTATTTTGCAAACCTTTCATTGAAGTCAGAAATCAATACCTAGAATCCAAGTTGATACTTGCCCTCAAATTATTGGTGTATTTGTGGGGATGCTTAAGACCATTTCCATTAGCGACATTCATCCACATTGCCTCTGTTTTATTGCTTGGTTTAGTGTTGTCACTATAAATCAAGGGATATCTAAGTATTTTTACTTCGATACTTGCAATCAAATTGTTGTTGTATTTGTGGGGATGCTTAAGGCCATTTCCATTAGTGACAGTCATCCACATTGGCCTTTTTTTATTGCTTGGTTTAGTGGGAAATACCTTGCTAGTAGTAGTAACCAGTCTACCTTGCCTCAAACAGGAGCACATTTGACGAAGGACACACCCGCACTGTATATTTGAACTCACGTCTAACTTTTGCTTCCACATTTACTCAAGTTTAAATGTTTATGACTCGGTTACTCAAAATTTATCTTAACAAATTGTTGAAATGAATTGCAGTCAATGCTTAATAAGCAGATAATGAATCACCAATGGAGGAGGTATCTACAGGGATGGCTGCAGGTAATGACTATATTAAGGGCTACACTAAGTAGTCTACAACACCTCCATTGCCAGCTCAACCTTTGCAATATATGCAAAATTTCCAATCTCATATTGTTGGGCTTGGACCTCCAATGCAAAGCTTTTAGATTTTTCTCCATATTATCAAATTTATCCTAGAAGTACTCTTTAATAGCTCATTTGAGGACTTAATTGAATGACAGGAGATGACATGGCACATTTAGGTAATACGTGAATGGGGAAGATGATCTAGAGAGCTAGCCACTAATTGGAGTAACCGAGAGACCTTTGAGAGTCAACACTGAGCATGCCCTAAGAGAATGAATGAGGTAATGATCTCTGAAGAACAAAGTGCTAACTTCTAAGTACAAATTTATGTCTTTCCTTGAAGATAAATCCCACAAATCCCTAAATCTACAAAGGAATCATACCAATTTGAAGATGGTCTTGAGGCAAACAGGTTGGGCTGCAAAACCTGCCCAAACAACAACCTTAGGTACATTATGCTTGCATCAAATGTACCTAAGAAATAGGATCTGGACTCTTTATAACTTCTCCCAATCAACTCAAGTCTTGAAATAAAATTCAATACATTTACTACCTTATTAGTTAGACAATACTACTGAAAAAATCAATAACAACCTCTAATAAGGCATGTTCGTAAGAAAAAATTAGTGAATCTTTTATATCCTTTTCCAGTATAGGTAAGTTCAGAAAGATAGTAAACAATACAAATCCATTTCCTTTTATCTATGATATATCAAATCCAAAGGGTATCAACAAATAAATTCTTAGTCCTAAAAGTACTAAACGTGTAAAACAAGCATATTCTATTATGCAACCCAAGTGACCAAATTAAATATGAAGAGTGTGCCAATGATTTCTACCAATCATAATATGGAAATATTTCATGTAAAATTTCTATTATTGGCCAGTGCAATATCTAACACCCATTATTATGTAAAATTAGCTCAAAAATTAGTACATCTTGCTCATAATTTTTTTTCATTAACAAGCATGTAAGCAACTTGTATTTATAGTTGTATAACTTCATCTTTACTATATGCAAGATAATCTCAATAGTGGAAGTAAAGAGGACATGTTCTTGGGTTACAAATCCATTTTTTTGCCTTGTCCATTTAAGTTGAAATTGCTTGATATTGACACTCTCTGTAAGCACTTTTCCATCTTGTGGATCATATAATATCTCAAGAAGAATTATAATACACCTTATATCTTTGACCATTATATGGAAACCTTGGAAATAAAAGTTATGAAGCAGACCCAATAGTGATTCAGAAAAAATGAACGTATATACAAAATTGGCAATCTGTACCAAAAAATATGATTATACAAGTTGTTTCCAACAAGGTTTTTGAAGTCAAGCAAAGCTATGAAAGAGTAATGCTCGGAGTACTTACCAAGGTGCTTGAAACTGGCAGTGGCTGTAAGCCCAGTTGTGGTTAAACCCGCAGACATTGTTTTTCCTTGTATTTTGCAAACCTTTCATTGAAGTCAGAAATCAATACCTAGAATCCAAGTTGATACTTGCCCTTAAATTTTTGGTGTATTTGTGGGGATGCTTAAGACCATTGCCATTTGCGACATTCATCCAAATTGCCTTTGTTTTGTTTCTTGGTTTAGTGTTGTCACTATAGATCAAGGGATAACTAAGTATTTTTACTTCGATACTTGCCATCAAATTGTTGGTGTATTTGTGGGGATGCTTAAGGTCATTTCCATTACTGACAGTCATCCACATTGGCCTTGTTTTATTGCTTGGTTTAGTGGGAAATACCTTTCCAGTAGTAGTAACCAGTCTACCTTGCCTCAAACAGGAGCGCATTCGATGAAAGACACACCTGCACTGTAGACTTGCATTCACTTCAAACTTCTGCTTCCACATTTACTCAAGTTTAAGTGTTTATGATTTAGTTACTGAAAATTTATCATAAGAAACTGTTGAAATGAATTGCACTCAATGCTTAAGAAGCATATAATGAATCGCCCATGGAGAAGATACCTACAGGGATGGTTGCACGTAATGACTGTATTCAAGGCTACACTAACTAGTCTACAATGCCTCCATTTCCAGCTCAACCTTTGCAATATATGAAAAATTTCGAATCTCATATTGTTGGCCTTGGATCTCAAATGCAAAGTTGTTAGCTTTTTCTCCATTTTATCAAAGTTATCCTAGAAGTCATTTTTAATAGCTCAGTTAAGGACCTAATTGAATGACAGGATATGGCATGGCACATCTAGGTAATACGTGAATGGGAAAGATGATCTAGAGAGCTAGCCACTAACTAGAGTAACCGAGAGACCTTTGAGAGTCAACACTGAGCATGCCTTTAAGAGACTTAACGAGGTAATGACCTCCAAAGAATAGAGTGTTAACTTATAACTATAAATTTATGTCTTTACTTGAAGCTAAATCCCACAAATCCCTAAATCTGCAAAGGAATGATACCAATTTGAAGAAGGTCTTGAGGCAAATAGGTTGGGTTGTAAACACTGCCCGAACAACAACCCGAGGTACCTTTTTCTTGCATCAAATGTACCTAATATATAGGATCTAGACTCTTTCTAACTTCTCCCGATCAACTTGAGTCTTGAAATAAAATTCCATATATTTACTACCTTATTAGTTATATATTACTACTGAAAAAATCAATAACAACCTCTAATAAGGCATGTTTGTAAGAACAAATCAGTGAATCTTTTATATCCTTTTTCAGTATAGGTAAGTTCATAAAGATAGTAAACAATACAAATTCATTCCCTTTTATCTATGATATATCAAATCCAAAGGGTATCAAAAAATAAATTCTTAATCCTAAAAGAACTAAAAGTGTAAAACAAGCATATTCTATTATGCAACCCGAGTGACCAATTTAAATATGATGTGTATGCAAATGATTTCTAACCAATCATACTATGGAAATATTGTATGTAAGATTTCTATTATTGGCCAATGCCATATCTAACACCCATTATTATGTAAAATTAGCTCAAAAATTAGTACATCTTGCTCATAATTTTTTTGCATTAATAAGCGTGGAAGAAACTTGTATTTCTAGTTGTATAACTTCATCTTTACTATATGCGAGGTAATCTCAATAGTGGATGTAAAGAGAACATGTTCCTGGGTTGCACATCCATTTTTTTCCTTATCCATTTAAGTCGAAATTGCTTGATATTGACACTCTCTATAAGCACTTTTCCATCTTGTAGATCATAGAATATCTTAATCAGAATTATAATGCACCTTATATATTTGCCCATTGTATGAAAAAATTGGAAATAAAAGCTATGTAGCAGACCCAATAGTGATTCAGAAAAAATGAACGTGTATACAAAATTGGCAATCCGAACCAAAAATATTATTATACAAGTCATTGCCAACAAGGTTTCTGTAGTCAAGCAAAGCTACGAAAGAGTAATGGTTGGAGTACTTACCAAGATGCTAGACAATGGTAGTGTCATTAAGCCTAGTTGTTGTTAAACCTGGAGACATTGTTGTTCCTTGTATTTTGCAAACCTTTCATTGAAGTCAGCATGTCAATACCTAGAATCCGAGTTGATACTTGCCCTCAAATTGTTGGTGTATTTGTGGGGATGCTTAAGACCATTGCCATTGCTAACATTCATCCACATTGCCTTTGTTTTATTTCTTTGTTTAGTGTTGTCACTATAAATCAAGGGATAACTAAGTATTTTTACTTTGATACTTGCCATCAAATTGGTGTATTTTTGGGGATGCTTAAGGCCATTTCTGTTAGTGATAGTCATCCACATTGGCCTGGTTTTATTGCTTTTTTTAGTGGGAAATACCTTTCCATTAGTAGTAACCAGTCTACTTTGCCTCAAACAGGAGCACATTCGACCAAGGACACACCTGCACTGTAGACTTCACACACCCAGGCTGTAGAATTTACATAGCCACAGCTTATGCACCTGAAACTCAACAATGATGGGTTACAAAGAGAAAAAAAGATGACTTCCGAAGTCTCTTGCTAGAATATTTATACCAAGAGTCGACATTATCTTGCCTCGCCTTGAAAATAACCAGTGCTTTTCCACAATCCAACCTGTGCTCTTCCACCACGTGAATTAAGTTGAAAAATCTGAGAATATATCGGTGAAAAATCTCGATGGTCTCCTTGGTGCTGCTCTGGTCTGATGTGGTCTTGTTGGCTCTGCTCTGTCTAAAGACCAAAGTATTAAGGGGTGAAATTTTATGTAAAATACCTAAATGGGTTTTAACATGCATGCTTCCCAGGGTAAGGAGACACCAGTGGTTAAGTGTAGAAGACCTTCCTTACACTCTTTTGTATAGTGAATAAAGACCCAAGGAGGGCATGGTAGGAGGGTCGATGGCTATAAGAAATATGATTAGTGCAGGAAGGCGAGGTAATCTCGTTGACCAACGATTAAGGGTGCTATATCCCTCTTCCCTCTTACTTAAAAAATCACGCTTATCAGATGATCAGAATGAAGCAAACATACAGAAGGATCATCGTTGTCTCTTGCTCGAAAATGACAAAAAGGATTGGGGTTGTATCTTGCACAAAAATGATTGAAGGATTAGAAAAATGTATTTTATAGAGATGAATTTAAACCTTACCTTCGATTTGCAAACCAAGAAATCTGGCTACTGCAACCAAATCTGTATCTTGCTCGAAAATGACAGAAGGATTAACAAGTTGTAATTTATAGAGATGAATTTCAACCTTACCCTTGATTTGAAAACCAAGAAATCTGGCTATTGCAACCAAATCGAACTTCAAAACCTGTAAATTGAGGTGAATCCCCCCAAATTCAATGAGTCCAACCTCCAAACCAGGCGAATCGGGCCTTTGCAATGTAAATCTAGGGCGAATCCCACCTTTTCAATTTTTATCCGCTTTAATTTTGAGGGCTAAAATATAATAATTATTTATTTTTTAAATAAATTTAGAGCTAAGTTTTTAACTATAGAAAAAATGGGTGCAATATAAAAAATTCGCCTCCTCAAACTATAAAACCCCTTAAATTTCGCTTTTGGGCTAAAATTCACCCCTAAAATTTTCCATGGAAATATCGCGGTCTACAACTAGTCCAACTCAGTCCCACTCTCCTATTAATAGGATGGTTCCCTCCCTCTCACTATATCTGTGCGGTTAAGCATAATAATCGCAAATATAAAACTGCGGGGCTCCTCTGTTCAATTGGGCTGTTCTATTTATTCCCGTTGTTTCCATTTTTGACAACGCCCCAAGGATCGATTCTCATTGCAGCTGATATGCTTCACGATGCCAATATTTTTATAAGAAGTGTTCAAGAAAGTGACAGCCTCTGGACATTGGTGTTTTTCGCCATTGCAGCGGGAGTTGTCTACGTATTTACTCAAATTGAAGACCTTGAAGGCTATGAAGGTTTGAATTTCAAACCCTACGCGAAATAAGATATTTTATTCAAGCCCTTGAATATCACTATACATGGCATGCATTTCAGGCCTGTTGGAATCTAGCAGAGATGCACTGAAGCATTTGTTGTTATCATTTTAGTTTTACTCATAGTTTCCCCTTCCGTTTTTTATTTGACATTGGGAGTCACCTGAAGGCAAGGCTGCGGCATTAAAAGATCTCTTACGAGGTCAAAGGCTCCGAATAAATTGACCGTTTCTATGAATTGTTCTTTCGAATCTTCCTGCTCATTGTTATGTTTATTTATTTATTTGAAGAAATTTTCAACATTGAAACACGGTGAATTTTAATAGTGATGTGAACTACTGATGTAAATTATGATCTGATGTTGTTTTTGCAGTGTGTCGACGTTGTAAAACCAAAATCTTGAGGATCAAGAAGTAAAGATTAGGTTTTGGAGGATTTTGAAAGAAAATTCAAATATGGACACACCCCTTGTAACACTGCATGCCAGATACAAGCCCGCGGTGAAGGACGCAGGGACACAGGGTGTCTTAGTGTTTGTAAAATTTACAATGTGCAATACCTACAAATTATTTTCTCTTGTAAAACCAGCCATTTTATGCTCTTACATTTGCAAAAGAGATGAACCATCTCTCTTTAAACTCTGTAACCAAGTCTGAAAAATAGGTTTCTTATTGTATCCGAAAAAGATTTAATAATATGTTCTTAAATTAAAGTATCATAAAGCAAAATTAGGTATGGCATTAAAACATAAAATTCCCACCAAAACTAGCGATCAACAAAACACCAAGTCCTATTGACTTGAGCCAAATGCTCGCGGAACCTTTTGGTAGAAACAGAGTGAATGCTTAAAGGATTGAGTGTAACTGCATAGCACAAACTTACCATAAAAGGCTGGAATGCTGAAACGTTCTCCCAGCAATAAGGATACCATATACAAGCACACAAGATTCTAGGTAAACATGGCCTCTGTCATCTCCAAAGGAACTTAGGCACTTTCCAGTGTGCCTTAATCCTTAATGTTAAAGACTCCAAAATATCACTTCTTTGACCTCAAATTGAAAGAATATTTAGCTATGGATGGCTATTGCAAGTTGTAGGTATTGCCCCAAGGTGATTGTTCTAGGTCCCAAATTATGCGATCCCCTTTCTAGAGAGAAATATTTATTTATAGTTAAGTAGATCCATTTTGAATTGTACATGGTGATTTGATAGTGACATGGCATAGTGAAGTTGACATGTTCGCTTACATTTATTTTTAGTTTTTTGAAAATTAAATGTCGTTAAAAGACACCATGCCCTCATTAGCCAACATCATTTGTTAGGACTTAATTCCAAAACACTTACAAAATAAATGAAACTTATTCTTTGGACAACTACTTTACCTTATAAATAGAAGTATTGATTTCTAGATTAAACAAAGGACTTATGCAAGTCATTGTTGAACGTATGTGATCCTCATGACAATACAAATTAAATGTCAATGTTATTGACGCAAAATTCTTAACTCTTTTAAACATTTTTCATTATCAAAATAAATCAAAATTTGTATAAAATGACAAAATCACTCACATTTTCTCTGCTAAGTGTGGTAAATGGAAATATTAGATTTCCTTTGCATAGCGAATGGAACTAGATACTTTTTTTTCCCTTTAGGTTCCTTGTCCTTGGTGGAATTCAAAACCTCTACCAAATGGTTTCATTTACCAATTCCTCGCCACCAAATAGACAAATTTTTGTTGTTGTTGTTTTTTACTCTCTATATATAAGGTTTATGGGGATTCTTAGTAGTTTTGGTTCAATTTTTTGGATGGAAACCCACTAAGTTCCCATAAGTAAAACATGGCATACATCCAAAAATAAGTTGATTATAGTCTAATTATGCTTTTAGACCTTACACACCACCTCAATCCATATTTTTCCAAGCAAACCATTTATGAAATCCACTTCAACACACTGCCTAACGTAGGTCTTGTTACATCTTTTAAAAGTTTTAGGGGATTATCAATGGAATTCCCAAGACTATTGTCTTATGCATAAGCCAACACATCCCCAAAACTAGGGTCTAGAATAAATAATGCATTCTGTATTCTCAAGAAACTCCACAACAAAGAACTAGTGAGCACAGATAAAGATATATGCTTCTTCTCAAAGAAGAGGTTTCTAAACTCAAGAAACCCATTGATGCAAGATTGTGAGACAATTCCCAAACCCATTCAAACAACATATTAAGCTACAAGCTAAGTAAAATTCCTCTAAATAGACAACCTTCTTACCAAGGGAAATGATAGGTATTGAATCGAGCTTATCAATAATCAAAGTATTAGATGAGATGCGAAAGAAATGCTTTATCCTAACCAAAATTTTCGAAATCCTCCTTAAATCTTTTTAACAAACATATGGAACAAAAAACTTCCATTAAAATGATCCCACCACAAAAAGGTAGTAAAAGATGCCATCTAATGCTTGGGTAAAATTTGTCACACATAAACATTCTAACAATTTTGTTTGAACTAAAAATAAATCCCACATCAAATATAGAAAACCAACCTATACCACTAAAATTATATTAATCTAATTTTAATATGAAATGAAATGAAATTTTAACGTCCATGACTAAAAATAGTCTATGCGACAATGAGTTTCTTGTTTTTCGCCTTTTGCATTTCAGTCCTTTTCTTATTCAAATTTACGATGACCTGGCCCAACCTTCCAACAATCTCATCGCTGAAAAGACAATGCCAAGAAACCGATGCTAACATATTACCATAGCTTTCTCTGATGTCTTTGAACGCATCACATTCCAAAATGAATTTTTTTTCCGATTCCACTACCCCGAACGTGCAGAATGTACACACTCGTTCTTCCCAAGCTTCTTTAGGCATTTTCCACCGTCCTGTTTCACACCAAAGATGATGCAAGCTGGTTCTTAATTGAGTAATAAGAAGCTTTGCCCTCCATGAAATGTTAGCTCCAATGTACTATTTTTGTTGGAGATCATACGTAGGCTTGAATTCTTCAATGTAGTACTTCTTCTTTCTACACAACTCTTTTCCCCATACCTGTTTACGAAACTTCTCCATAACAAAATTCGTTAGCTCCTTGCTATTTTCGGGACAAGAAATGAGGTAGATATTCCATTTTTGCATCCCTGTGTAGTTTTGTCTCATCCATGTTTTCTTTCTTTCACTCATGCCTTCCTCGAAGATAACATTAGCCCATCTACCTACTCCCATTTGCTCAATTATTTTTAGATATCTTATGAGCCGCACCATAGAAATTTCTTTGATGGGAATTGTTCCTGTTTCACTCAACATTATCTCATAACTTACCAAACTTTTTATTTTGAACTTGCTCATGATCAAGCGTTTTTGGATTTTCTCAATTTACTTCCATTTTAAGACCGAGGTGATACTAGCCCATAATTCACACCCATATGGTATCACTCAACAAACCAAGAGTGATATACACTTTAATGATTTTCCAATCCCATAACTTGCCTCTTTATGATAAATACAATATAATAAAATTAATATTATTATTATTTCCATATTTCTCCCCCATAATACAATAACCCCTTAATACAAATATCACATTGGATTCAAACCCGGGAGGGGATTCTATTTTTAAAAATTCAACAAAAATCACATTTTCCTGCCTGAAAGGAATGAATGACTTGACTTAGCATTGACACTGGTTGAACCAAAATTTATCTATTAACAACAAAATTTGATGAATAGAAATACCGTGGTCTACAACTAGTCCGACTGAGTCCCACTCTCCTATTAACAAGATGGTTCCCTGCCTCTCACTATACCAAAATTTATCTATTAACAATAAAATTTGATGAATAGAAATATCCATGGAAAATTTTAGGGGCGAATTTTAGCCCAAAGGCAAAATTTAAGGGGTTTTATAGTTTGAGGAGGCGAATTTTTTATATTGCACCCATTTTTTCTATAGTTAACAACTTAGCCCAAAATTTATTTAAAAAATAAATAATTATTATATTTTAGCCCTCAAAATTAAAGCGGATAAAAATTGAAAAGGTGGGATTCACCCTAGATTTACATTGCAAAGGCCTGATTCGCTTGGTTTGGAGGTTGGACTCGTTGAATTTGGGCGGATTCACCTCGATTTACAGGTTTTGAAGTTCGATTTGGTTGCAATAGCCAGATTTCTTGGTTTGAAAATCGATGGTAAGGTTGAAATTCATCTCTATAAATTATAACTTGTTAATCCTTCTGTCATTTTTGAGCAAGATACAGATTTGGTTGCAAGAGCCAGATTTCTTGGTTTCCAAATCGAGGGTAAGGTTGAAATTCATCTCTATAAAATACATTTTGATAATCCTTCTGTCATTTTTTTGTAAGATACAACCCCAATCCTTTCTGTCATTTTCAAGCAAGAGACAACGATAATCCTTCTGTATGTTTGCTTCATTCTGATCATCTGATAAACATGAGTTTTTAGGTAAGAGGGAAGAGGGAAATAACACCCTTAATCACTGGTCAACGAGATCACCTCGCCTTCCTACACTAATCATATTTCTTATAGCCATCGACCCTCCTACCATGCCCTCCTTGGGTCTTTATTCACTATACAAAAGAGCGTAAGGAAGGTCTTCTACACTTAACCACTGGTGTCTCCTTACCCTAGCATGCATGCATATTAAAACCCATTTAGGCATTTTACATAAAATTTCACCCCTTAATACTTTTTTCTTTCGACAGAGCAGAGCCGACGAGACCACATTAGACCAGAGCAGCACCAAGGAGACCATCCGGATTTTTCACCGGTATATTCCCAGATTTTTCAGCTTAATTCACGTGGTGGAAGAGCACAGGTTGGACCGTTTCTATGAATTTTTCTTTCGAATCTTCCTGTTTATTGTTATGTTTATTTATTTATTTGAAGAAATTTTCAACATTGAAACACGGTGAATTTTAATAGTGATATGAAGTACTGATGTAAATTATGATCTGATGTTGTTCTTCCAGTGTGTCGACGTTGTAAAACCAAAATCTTGAGGATCAAGAAGTAAAGATCAGGTTTTGGAGGAGTTTGAAAGAAAATTCAAATATGGACACACCCCTTGTAACACTGCGTGCCAGATACAAGCCCGCGGTGAAGGACACAGGGACACAGGGTGTCTTAGTGTTGGTAAAATTTACAATGTGCAATACCTACAAATTATTTTCTCTTGTAAAACCAGCCATTTTATGCTCTTACATTTGAAAAAGAGATGAGCCATCTCTCTTTAAAATCTGTAACCAAGTCTGAAAAATAGGTTTCTTATTGTATCCGAAAAAGATTTAATAATATGTACTTAAATTAAAGTATCATAAAGCAAAAGTAGGTATGGCATTAAAACATAAAATTCCCACCAAAACTAGCGATCAACAAAACACCAAGTCCTATTGACTTGAGCCAAATGCTCATGGAACCTTTTGGCAGAAACAGAGTGAATGCTTAAAGGATTGAGTGTAACTCAATAGCACAAACTTACCATAAAAGGCTGGAATGCTGAAACTTTCTCCCACCAGTAAGGATACCATATACAAGCACACAAGCTTCTAGGTAAACATGGCCTCTGTCATCTCCAAAGGCACTTTCTAGTGTGCCTTAAGCCAATAGAGCCATGTATTGAACTTGGAATGAACCCTTCAGAGTTTATTGATTTTGAGATTGATTAACTAAACAATGGTCGTCCATTCATAATCATTAAGATGCTTGTACGCGAGGAAGGTTTCCCTGCAACCCGAAGGCCAATCTTTCGACCACTTCTTAAGTGTTTTGGGGTTTGTATACTCAATTTGAATAACCAGAATTTTATCATTTAAACTTATAAGAATTATTCAACCAAAAGAGGTTTGTTTGATCTGACCCTACGAGATCTTGTCTCTAACCTCAAAGGAGAAGATATCCTAAAGGATTTGATGCCATTGTGGAACTGTATAAAGGTAGGGAACCGAGGATTTTCTACGGAGGCCCTCCTCCCATTCCCAGGCTTGCGGAGCCTTTTTTTCGAACTAAAATAGATGCCAAAGCGACTCAATACGAACACACATAGAACATATTGACCAAACAAGGCCAAAATTTTGAACCTTTCTTCTTCCAATAAGGCCACTGCGACGAGGAGTAGTCTAGCCATAGGATGTTCTTCTTCTCAGTATAGAGTGGAGGAATATGTTGGGGAGAGATAACACCTTCTTAGATAAGTAAGAGGAAGTGTTAGTTTTTGATTATGATTGTAGCATTGGATAGGTGTTCTAGTCTCTAAGGTGTCAGAGAGACTAGGGAACACTATATCTCCAAAACTTAGAAAAAGGTTTCGTGAGATAAGCTTGGGAAACACCTTAATTAAATTATTTTTCCGTAATTAAATTATTTCCTAAGTCTAACTTTGGAAAAGTGGTAAATTAAAGTCAATTAATTAAGGATGTTCGAGATTGCTCTAGAGACTTTTGTTGGTGAAGTCTAATTGATCTTAGTCGTTGATGGATATTAAATCATGGCCATTGAACACTCAACGAGAGATTACAAGAGAAGGTAGAAAGCCATGGAAATAACATGAGCGTGATTAGTTGTGAGAGGCAGATCGAGCTACCCAGTTCACAAATTTAGTGAGGAGGACATAGATCGAGCCAAAGGGAGAGGATCAAAGAGAGGGAGCAACAAATAATTTGGGAGTAGGATTCTAGAGAGATTCCCAGTGATTTTTCCAGTGCTAGAGTGGCAGGAAAAGGGAAGCTGAATACATTTGCAGAGGAGGTTGTACAAGCAGTGTGAATAACTAGAAATCCCAGTGCGAGTTGCCAGAAGGGTGTTGATTTAGTTGTCAGAGGCCAAATCAACTTCTAGGAGGCAGAACGAATCACTTTGAGAGGTAGAGGTAGGCTAGAAAACCGATTTGGAGGCAAATCCAAGGCTGTGCATGTTGCTTAGAGGCTACAATGCATGTTCTAGGTAGCAGTGTGAGTTGCCAGTGTGGGGTGCGAGTAGGCCAGAAGAGGCTGGATTGATTTGCAGAGGAGATTCTTGGTCTCCAGTTCATTTTGCCAGTTGTGCTCTATATTTTCCAGAGGATAGCCAATTGGGAATCCAATTGTAATAATTCTCAAATTGTTGCATACTAAAATAAACTCTCATCTGTTGCACCGGTTTTCCCTTTAGGGTTTTCTTGGGGATGTTTAGTTCAAAAATATAGGTGTCATTTTTTTTATGTGTGCATCTATTTTTCAGTTCCGCATTTTTATTTCCACAACCTTTTTTTATTGGCGAAGAATACAACAGTGATTTAATCATGACTTGCTGTAAACGAATAAACTACTAATAGTTAGAAGATTAAAATCCACTTGGTGCATTCATGGAAATTTCATAGACACCGCATCTCAACATCATTCTTCATGATGGAGGTGTACTCTGCAATGTCCCAATCTAGATTTTGCAATAATCTTCAAAATTTTCATTGAGACATTTTAACAAACACTTTGGAAACTTGACATGGAAAATGAATTTCTGCTAATTGTAATGTTAAGGACATTTCGTCAAACATATTGCATACAATTTATCAAACCCTTATTTGAAAGCAAGCACAAGAAATCTGTTATATTTCTAATATCCAACTACTAATTTAATAAAAATTCTGCGATTAAGAAAATGAAAACTGAACTCCAAACAATTTTACTAAATACGCTGAGTATTCTAACAAATAATAGCAGCAAAAAATAAATTCATGAAGACACAAGCACAAAATAAACAATACACCAAAATTCACCCAGGAAACCCCAACTGGGGAAAACTTGCCTAATTGTGTTTTTTATTATTATTCCACTAAGCAAAAATCTCAGAAAATTGGTTACAAACACTTGGAAATTTCCCCTTCAATTCGTTGTCCCCCAACACACTATTCTGCGTCTTTCTAACCAACTCGACCTCTGCATATGTAACTGTACAAACTTGTACAGGCTTTCGACCCTCCTACGTATGTTGACTCGACCTTGGAAAGTGATCACGCTGCTAAAGAAATCAGTGAGGCTATTTAGCCTCTCTCTTTCCCCTAGCATGCTGAATTGGAATCTCTTCTCACTGAGCTAAAATACACAAGTCTCTAGTGCTTGATGATAATAGGAAAGTCTACACCCTTCCATTTTTATAAAATTGAATTGGCTCATCAACTCAAGTTGAACTAGCCTATCAACTCAAGTCGAACTAGCTTATTAACTAAAGTCAAACTTTTGAGATCGATATACTTTTTGACTATAGGAAAATTATAATTGTGCCTTAGCTTCACTTGTGGGTTCCACTGCCAAATTTAGTTCACTTCTAAATTTACAAAACCCTTCCATCTCTGACTTCAATTAACAAAATCTTCCAAAGTAGCAACAAAACTCAGCCTTAGTATATTAAATATGAATCTAGAAATACACATCAAATGTGATTTTGAGAACCTATAAAAACACCAACAAGATAGCACAAATGGCTAAATATATATGTGGCTGATAGTGTCCTCTCCAAAGAAATCATTGATGCACTAATAAGAAACCTAAATGGCTCCTCCTTTAGACCAGCTAGGGTAGATAGTTTCACTACTGTTAACTAGTATTACTATTGATCAGCTAGGGTGGATATATTTACCACTGAAACCAATATAGAATTGGCTAGGGTGGGTGTCTCACCATTGAAGACTAATTCTCACTGGAGCTCACACCCTTTCTCCAAGCTACAAGAGATCTCAAATCAAATAAGAGACGAATAACCAATGCATACCCCAAAAGTGAGCTCCAATTCTCGTTTTATAGCTTTTATCATTAGAATACCATGGGTCATTGAAATACCATGTGTTATCGGAATACCATGGATCAATACCCTTTTTAACCTTTCCCCCACGCAATAATATTAGTGGACTTTCCAAGTTTCAAGAATATTCTAGAGTGTTCAAAACCATAACACTAATTGGGAGTTGGGCAATGCAAAAACCAAAGCCCTAATCCTAATGACTATCATGGGTTGTTAAAACCTTAGTTTCTATGGCAGAAAGGGGTTCTGATCCTCTTGTAATGTTTTTTTTGTTCCCTAGTAGAGAAGTGCAAAGGAGTGGGATATCATATCAGAAGAGATTAAGGTGGAAAATTTTTAGCCATGATGTCTATTTGCTTCGTAGTGAGTCAAGCTTTATTTATATTTTGCATTGTGAACCTAACAAATAAAAATAACAAGGCACAATCTTGGTCTGTTCTTTTCATTATTGTAGTTTTTTCTCATATTATTTGTTATTTTTCTAATATTGAAGCTTAATTGTTAGCAATCAATGTGTATCAAAGTATAATCCCACTGTATTTATAGTGGCACATAGCAGTTGTCGTGATGAGTTGTCCATTGGATTATGCAAGTCAATTCAAATATTCCCCAACAAACATCTTCATACTCAATATTAGAATATGAGCTCCAGGGGAATTGATAGGATGTGCAAGAGCATTACCTTGTGAAAGACCTTTGGAATAAGATTTTTAACCTTCTTGGGCATCCTTGTTCTCCTCAACGACTGCAATAAAATGCGTAGTTGTATTAATGTTGGTACTACAAGGCCCTTTCCTTGGAATAAACTTGTGGGCATTCTTGGGCATCATTTTTCTCCTCAACTACTACAACAAAATGTCCAGTTGCATGAATGTTGGTGAGTATGAGGTCCTTCCCTCCTTGGCATGAAAAGCCACAACGTTGTCAATGAACTAAAGGCATGATCAATCTAGATCATGCTATACTGGGTTATTGTAAAGGTGATGAGTGCTTGACAAGACAATTTATGCAAAGTCTTATTGAAGTGATGAGAAATAAAGTTTGCAAGTGGCAGAGTGAATTAGAGGAAGTTAAAGACACCAAGTGTTTTTGTTTTGTTTGAAAACACTTCCTTTTAAATTCTAGAAATATTACAATTGATTTGGAGAGGTCGAGCACTAGAAGTAACTTGCTTGCGAGGATGGAATGCTGCTTATGTGGAAAATTAATGAACTCAAGCATTTTTGTTTGCTTAAATTGCAACACCAAATGTCTACTCTTCCATCAGAATCAGCTAGAACTTGATTTGACCCCAATCGATTATTCATACCTCAAAGATAATTGGACCTTGGTGGGTGGGGCTTGTCATGTTGCTATCTTCACCATTGAGGATCCCATCAATTGAAAATTAAAAACTCAACATTATTTTTTTTTTGGTTGTAAAAAGGCTTCTTATATTTTGTATGATGTAACAGTATATTGAATTAGCATTTCAAAAAATAAGCGGGTGACAAAATTACTTGGCTACCAGCATAAGGTCATAAAGAAGTACACCAAAATTTTCCCTCGATAATCAAAATCTATAAAAATCTAACTGGGGTCTTAAATAAGAAAAATCCCTAATACATTCTAGAAAAATGTTTCAAAATTGATGGTGACCAGTCAATTATTGGACAATCAAAAATATCATCAATATCTGGCTTGGCGGATGCAATGTTCAAAACCATTACCATGTTCCATAACTCAATCTCATGCAGCTGTTGCAGCTGGGTTCTAGTACTGCCCATTTTCCTTGGATTTTTGTCAGTGAGTTGTCTTAGGTTGTTTATCAACAACTAATGATTCCTGTTAGTTATCTTCATTCTCCTTTGGTAGCTTGGTCACATAAAAAATAGGCAGTGTGATGTAAGCCCAACTTTTCTGATTAATTTTAAATTTTGATCTTGGAAGAATAGGTCTAACATACCAAAGTAGCTATCAAATAAGCTAAAAAGATGAAAATAAGTATAAACATGGTAATTTTTGCAGGATATGTAACAAAAAATACAATATATACAAAATTTGTCTTGTTGAAGACTTAAGGAATCAAGTTTGCAAGTGGTGAAAGGAATTAGAGAAAGCTAATGATATAAATAAATATAATGGCAACAATACACACCCAGGTTTTAGAAAATTTTGGTTTGATAATACTAACAAATATTTCCCTCTTTTTGTTTTCGTATACTATTCTGTTACATAATTCATGTTGTTGTTTATTTTTGCAGACAGAGAACAATTTCACATTTACTCCAAGTGATCCAAGGTCGTCCTCTACCCTTAAACTTAATGTGGATTTTAGGACCATAAAAGGTATTGTTGTTTTATAGTTTTTTCCCTTGTTTCTATGTTTTAGTTGTAGCCCAAAATCAATTGATTGTATATGTGCACAAGTGTAATAGTATATGGGTTGATTTACAACTGGCATCTCCTATGTGCATGTTTGGTGTCTTCTCTATCTACCAATTATGTCTAGACAATCTAATCAATAATGATTTTTTCTCATTGAAAGCAAGAAACATGTATAATTATGTGTCATGTTAGTAAAATTATAAATATTATAGCATGCACAATAGTAAAGACTTCTATCCTTGATAGGTATTGGGAATATTTGTGTCAAGGGTTAAGTTGAGATTATTCTCTTAGAAACAATTTGGGCCCCTGTCATGTGAGTATAGTTTTCGTTGATTAAAATATTGTTTGATCTTAGATATTTGTATCATGTAGAGTTTTGGTGTAATTATTATTAGTAATTATTGACTATAGGTTTGCTCGGTGGTAGTTGGCCTTTTGAGGTGGTACATGTTCTAGGGGGCCTCTCCTCTAAAATGAAACTACTATCTTACATTTTATGCAGTCATGATTGTGAAATGTAAGTTTGGATATTGAAAAATGAAAGTGTGCACGATGCTTTAATATCATGTAGTGTTGAGATATTGAGGTAGCATCGAGTGTGCTCTAGCCCTGAAATTTTGTAGAAGGGCTAAGACACACGAGACCTCCAAAAACAGAAAGCTCTCAGAGAAATTTCATCTGGTGTTGAAGTTATTCTAATAATTATTATTTTTAAATGAGGACCCTAAGTCTAACTTAACGAATTAGAAAAATTAAAGTGAATTAATTAAACACATGTGATGAAATGTTCTAAGTGATGTGGATCAAGCAGGCTTTTAATATGAGTTGTTGATTAGAGATTAGATCACGGCCATTGGTTTTCCAATGAGAAAAGTATAAAGGAAAGGCTTGGGGTCCGTTGGAGATACACACACACATTGGCAAAGCACTGAAGCTAAGTTGAAATTCTGGGGTGGGGTTTTGCTGAGAAATTCGAAACGAGTTGCAGTGCAGTAAGGAGCATAAATCGGCAAGGGATGATCTAATCCAAGGCTGAGAATACAACAAGGCAGAGGGTCAGTGAGTACCAGTCAGTGCAGAGCCAACCACGAGGATGCAATTCAGCCAGTACCACATAAAGACTGCGGAGAGGCTGTGTAAGCCCAACCAGGGTGACGTAGACCTAGCCAGTGCGGTGTAGGGGAAAAAACACCTGCCAGGGTGATGCAGTCCCAGCCAGGGCAATGCAACACCAGTCAAGGTTACATAGTGGTGACGCTGGTCAATAGAGGGCTAATGCAAAGGTTGCAGTAGCAGTTCTGAGGGTTCTAGTGGGCCAGAAGGGGCTCATGATCTGTAAATCTGGTTTGAGGGTGTGATACAACCATATCTGTTGTCTCTGAGTGAAAGGTACTTATTGTCGTGTAATTTCTTTATAGGGTCAACCATGTCTGGTGCTCAGAATGTTGCATTTAGATTCTGCATAATAATATAAACCTTCTAGAGCTACTGCACCGATTTTCCCGCATTGGGTTTTTCTGGGGACATTTGTCCAAAAAATCGTGTGTAATCTTGTCACATGTGTGCATTGTTCAGTAAATGATCTGTAGATGTGTAGGCTATAGTTAGTGTCTAATTTAGTGTTGTTCTAAATATTTTAGTTAAATAAATTGTTGATGTTAATGAAACAAGTAGGTGAAGTAGATCTAGATACTGTAGTAGGGCTTCTATTTTGAAACTTTCACATGGTATTAGCGCATTGCAGATCAAGCTGGTCCACCAAGAGAGTGACCAAAGAAGATTGTTGTAGAGAAGGCAGTTGAAGAAATAGAGTTCCAGAGAGGGTAGCATAGTGCCAGGAGAAATTAGTACGAATAGAGGCCACGCAGAGGCTAACGCATACCCAACTGAGTGACGTAGAGGCAGTGCAGAGCCTTCCAGAGTGACGCAGGAGCAGCTTGCGCTGCGGAGTCGCTGCGCTGAGCCAGTATACACACGTAAAATCCAGCCAGAGGGACGCAGTCCAGTCTTTGAGGTTGCTGTGCAAATTTGCTGTAGTCTGGAAGCGGAGCTTCGGATTTTCAGAGGTTGCTGGTTTGGTAGAGGCTCTGTCGGTGTAGAATGTGCCTAAAAAAAGTGACAAGAGCGGGAGGAGAACAATTTCTCAGCATATCTATGCCAAACAAATCTAGATTCGATCAGGAGGGTGATTGTAGAGAACCGCTTCAGTTGTTTTTGGCTGAGGATTTCAAGGAGGGAAATCAGTTGTCAGAGGGAGCAACTACTATAGAGGGTTTCTAATTTCCAAGAAACCCAAATCCAGTTTTCTATTGAGTGTTACGGTAGAAAGAGGGAGAGGAGTATCTGTTCTGGCAGATTTGAGCAGAGTTGGTGTCTCATGGACTCAGAGATCAGGACAGGTTAGACGGCATGTCCAACTGCGTTATCTGGAGGGCTAGGATCTTTAAAGTCCTGGATGAGTACGCGGCATCAAGGACCATGCTAAGAATGTCCTAGATGTGCCTACCAATGTGAATCCTTTGAATAAATTCAAGGAGAATCAAGTGCAGGCAAAGCGCTTGATCATGGATAGAGTCGAAGATCACGTTGTGCCACATATTTCCGGGAAGAACACGACAAATGAAATGTGAAAAACTTTGGACATGATGTATCAGGGAGGTTCTTTCCAAAGAAAGATGCTTCTGGAGAATTAGATGTGGTTGTTCTAGATGCAGAAGGGTGAGGAAATAGATCCCTTCCTATTTAGACTTCAGACTATCTGAGATCAATTGATTGCCATGGGTACGACTCCGGATGGGAGGCTCTTGGTGAGGAATGCCTTGAATGCAGTCACCCAAGGATTGGGAAACATTTTCCCAAAGCATTTTGGGCAGGGTAGCATTAACATTTTGGGCGGATACGTGGGCAATCCTCCATCAGGAGGAAATCAATATATTTACCAAGAGGCAAAGCAATAGTAGCGGTACAGTCAAAGTAAGGAAAGAGGAGGAGGAGGATGCAACCCTTGCATCAAAGAGACAGAGGCAGTAAGGGAAGAAGAAGGACCTATCCAAGGTTTGGTGCTTTAATTGTGGAAAACTTGGACACTTCGCCAGCCATTGTCCTCAGAGGGTCTTATGAATCCAAGGCAACAACAACAGAGGTCGACGATGCTAGTGGTGATGACGTAGCCATGAGTGCTCGTGAGCCATGAAAGTGGGGCGATATTGATCTGTAGAGAAGCTACATATGGAGGGTGGAGGGATCCTTGAGGTGCTCAAACTTTTGAATCACATATGAGCTATGGGAGCCCTAAGACAGTAGTGAGACAAGTGGAGCAGTGGGTGCAGGAGATCACAATGAAGCGGAGGGCAGAGACTGGGACGTTCTAGATGGGAGCAGTGGAGTGTAGAGGCAGTAGCAACAATGCAGAGGGGCAATGCTTATGCAGTGCAGAGCTACATCAACGCAATGGCTTCAGGAGGATAGCGCAATGCAACAACCAAGGGAGCTTCAGTGATGAGGTGCAGCTCGATTGAATTTTCCGTTAGTAATTAGGCAGGGGTCCTTTAGTTTCCTACTTCTCAGCAATTGAGTCGCAGTGCAACAGTTAGTAGTGGTAGTGCTATGGGCAGCATGATGCAACAAATTGAGAGGGAGTTACAGTACTGATGTAGAAGTGTCAGTGGCAATGACATGGGCAGTAGTACAAAAAGAAAAAATGGATCGGATGGAGGGAAGTAGGCCAAGCATTAGCAACGCAGAGACCAATGTCGAGATCTTTCAATACTTGGTGTGGATGTATTGCTAGATCACACTCCTTGCTAAGAGGGAGTGTTGAGATTTCGAGGTAGCATCGGGTGTGCTCTAGCCCTGAAATTTTGTGGAAGGGCTAAGACACATGAGACTTCCAAAACCCAGAAAGCGTTTGGAGAAATTTCGTATGGTGTTGAAGTTATTCTAATAATTACTTTTTTTAATGAGGACCATAAGTCTAACTTAGGGAATTAGAAAAATTAAAGTGAATTAATTAAACACATGCGATGAAATGTTCTAAGTGACGTGGATCAAGCAGTCTTTTAATATAAGCCGTCAATTAGAGATTATATCATGACCATTGGTTTTCCAATGAGAAAAGTATAGAAGAAAGGCTTGGGGTCAGTTGGAGATACACACACATGTTGGCAGAGCACTGAAGCTAATTCGAATTTCTAGGGCGGGGTTTTGCTGAGAAATTCGAAACAAGTTGTAGTGCAGTGAGGGGCAGAGATCGACAAGGGATGATCTAATCCAAGGCCAAGAATACAACAAGGCAAACGGGCAGTGAGTACCAATCAGTGCAGAGCCAAACAGGAGGACGCATTTCCGCCAGTACCACACAGAGACTGCGTAAGCCCAAGCAAGGTGACGCAGACCTAGCTAACGCAATGTAGGGGTAGCGTAACACCAGCTAGGGTGATGCAGTCCTAGCCAGGGCAGTGCAGAGGTAGCGCAACACCAGTTAGGGTGACGCTGGCCAGTTGAGGGCTGACGCAGAGGTTGCAGGAGCAACACTAAGGGTTCCTGTGGGCCAGAAGGGGTTCGTGATCTGTAAATCCCATTTGAGGGTGTGATACAACCATATTTTCTGTCTTTGAGTGAAATATACTTATTGCCGTGTAATTTCTCTGTGGGGCCAACCATGTCTGGTGCCCAGAATGTTGTATTCAGATTTTGCATAATATAATAAATTCTCTAGAGCTGCTGCATCGGTTTTCCCGCATTGGGTTTTTCTGGGGACATTTGTCCGAAAAATTGTGTGTAATCTTGTCACATGTGTGCATTGTTTAGTAAATGAACTGTAGATGTGTAGGCTATAATTAGTGTCTACTTTAGTGTTTTTTCTAAATATTTCAATTAAATAAATTATTGATGTTAATGAAACAAGTAGGTGAAGTAGATCTAGATACAGTAGTAGGGTTTTTGTTTTGAAACTTTCACATGTACTACAATTTTTTTGTAAATTTTAATTCGAATGCATCCTTTACTCCTCAAAAGTGTAGTGAATTTAAATAATAAAAGGAACATGCAAGTACAAAACTTAGAATTTACCTTTGTAGTATCTAGAGCCAAAGTTGAATTTTCAATTTGCTACTGCTTCCTGTCTCATCTCATTCTATTTACCTAATTGTGGGAAGTAATGTTCATGTTACACACAATAAATATCCAATAAGGAAAATTTTGTGAGAAATATAAGAGCATTATGTGATCATCTATAGTGAAGCCTATGATACTGTTACTAGAAATGTTGGGAGAAGAGGCCCAAAACGTTGTTTGGCATTTCAGAGATGGAAAGAGAGACGATACAACTTGGATACACCACTAAAACATTTCCATGGCATACCTTCCTGATCCGCCTTTTCTAGATTATCCTTACTCTGTTTAATCAATGTCCTTTAATTATTTATTTTCCCTAAGTTTAGACTTAGGGTCTCCATTAAAATAATTAATTATTTTAATAAAACATTAACCGAGTGGAATTTTCACAAACGGTTTTTGGGTTCTTTGGAATACCCGTGTCTAAGCCTCTCCACCAAATTTGGGGCTTAGAGTGGTTTCCAATTCTACAAATATCAACAAATTGACTACTCTTGATTTTATCATTGTTCCCATGCTTCACCTTTGAGGTTATCCCCTTGCCCCTAGTCCAATGTGACCTTCCTTCGGGACTTTTATTTTCGTTGTTTAGGAGGGGCACACATTGGAGGCACTGATTGATATAGCATGCCCAATGTAACCCATACTTATTTATAGCCATCAGTCCCTTGTATCCACCTCCAGTCCTTGGGTTGACTGTTGATTGTCATTGGTATTGACACCCTTTATCCCCAATATTTATCTAAGGGCTTGTCGCTCAAATTGTACAAGCACTACAACAATAACTTAGGTCGGGGGCTGTCGCCCTAATCCCCAACCTCTCCGTTTTAGTTGTCTCCCAACAACATGCTATGGGGTGTAGACCTTATGGAAATGAGATGATGAAGGACAAGTTGGGAACCAACTAGTCTGGGAGACACAATTGAGGGGCATAGCTACTTGGTTAAATTTACTAAGATTTTAAGGATTAGATTAAATTTATATTTAAGACCAGTGCCTTATGGAGTTTAAACTCTTGTTTATTGAATTAAGACCAAGTAACTAGATGGATAAATGCTGCTGATATGCCTCGCTAACCTATATGCTATGCAAATCTTACAACTAGGTGAAATGCAAGAATCATGGTTTATTTTAGTTAGATTCCTAGTCTAAGTGCGTCCCTTGATCTTTATCTATATTGAGTCTAAATTTTGTAGTAAGTGGCAAAGAGAAGTCAAGGTGAAGCACATGAAGGTGTGATTAACGATACCTCTCCTTGAAATCTAACTTACCCGGTGCCTCCTGCGCTGCAGACATTGTGGCTTTGACGACTGCAAGGTCACCATTTTAATTACTAGAGGGGCTAGACTTCTCAAGTAAAGATGAAGGATGTTCCTATTTCTCTATCAACCAAGCTTATGCTTGGAGGTCAATTATTAAATGTACAACTATTTCTAGAATGAAATTCAAGATGAGTGCCTCTTAAGGTGAGATTGTTCAATGTTCCTTTAAGTACTTAGTTATGACAATAAGTATTTAGCAATGACAAACAAGAGACAATCTCAACCACAAGAATGTGTCAATTTTACAAATGCCAACAAAATACAAAAGGTAACCAGGATGTAATTGCTCACTTATTCAATAACCACAATATATATATGCTTTTAAGAGTAATTTACCAATATGTCCAAAGGAAAGATTACAATCCACAATAGATATCCAATTAATGACAATAATGGCGATAAGAAAACTTATTGTAATATTCCCAATTAACGATAGCTAATTGGAAATATTAATTTTGATTAATTTTTCCTTATATAGTTAAAATGTAAATAAAGTGGGTGAAAGGAGAATATGACTTACTTAGGATAAAATGCACTCCCTAAAGTCACTTAGGAGATATAACGTTGTGGTCAAGGTGGGGCCAAGGGGGCCAAGTGAAAACGTAGAGGGGTGACACATTTAGACAGCGTGGGCCCAGCCAGGTCAGTTGAGTTGGTAGTGTCGGCCAAAGAGAGGCAACGTAAACATGGTGGGGACAAGGAGAGAGGGAAGCTCACCCAAGATAAATAGAGGGGAGGCTACCTAATTTCTCTCATTGATGATTATGCATTTTGGAGATTGTCTCTAGACATTGAGCATGCTTGTTGTTTAGCTAGTCTGCAAGTACTGTTCAGTACACCAGGTGTCTCCGTGCGGAGATCCCAACCTGAGCCTCGGGAGACTTCGAGTGCTTGCTCGAGTGAGGAGTTCTACCTTATTTTGTTGGGAGAGATCAGATCTTCAGTCATTGAGGATCATTCCTTGGAGGGAAAACACAATCTTGTAGAGGGAGGATGCAGTTCTAGTTGGGGAGAGTTCTGGATTGAGGTGATTTGGGTGAATTCAGACTGGAGGATTAGGGAAGGGATCAGCCCTTACCTATTGGCGACATTTTGTAGAGGGAGAGGCCATATTTTGCAGTATTTCCTTCAGGGTCAGCGTTTTCCCTTGAGGGATAACATAGTGCCTCAAAGGAGGTATTTTCCGGGGTCATCCATTCTCGAAAAGCTCTCTAGGATTTTCTGGGTATTGGGAGAGGAGGCCATTCCTAGAGTTTCAACATTTTCCGAGTTGGGGAGCAGCCCCAAAGACTCATTTAATTCCAACAGTTGCAGCAACACGATAGCATTTTCCAGCAGCTTGGAGATTACGCAGTTGATAGAGGGAGCAGCCATTCCACATATTGTCCTGAGAGTATTTCTACACTTGCCTTGAGCAAGTCGAGGTGCCATCACTCTGATCACCTTTGTACTTTTCTTATTCCTCAGTATTAATAAAATGGCTCAGCATTCTCCATATTGTGTATTTTATCTCGTGGTTTGTCTCTAGTTGTTGTGTACCTTGTTTGTGTGCTTTATATTGCTGTTTATTTCCATTTGGGATATTACACTTATTCACTTTGGACAATAGTTAAGTGGCCTAGCTACCTGGTTAAATTTAGCAAGATTTTAAGGATTAGATTAAATTTATATTTGAGACCAGTGCCTTATGGTGTCAAAACCCTTGTTTATTGAATTAAGACCAAGTAACTAGATGGAAAACTGCTATTTAGATGCCTCACTAACCTATATGCTATGCAAATCTTACAACTAGGTGAAATGCAAGAATCTTGGTTTATTTTAGTTAGATGCCTAGTCTAAGTGTGTCCCTTGATATTTATCTATATCGAGTCTAAAAAGGCCTATACAGGCGAGTGGGAAGAGGAGAAAACACCACAGGGATGACATAAAATAAAGGGAGGACTATGGTGAGGCAGTAGAGGGATCGCAAAGGCTTACGGTGGGTAGGAGAAAGCCTCACAGAAGGAAGGTTTAGGGAAGCAGAAGGGAGGAAGGACTAACATAATGGGAATAAGGGAATGCAGAGGGCCGAAAAGAGATGCAACAGGGAAAAGAGGGAAAGCCGTGAGGGATGGAAGGAGAAATAAGGTGACGCCAGGCTAGGAGAGAGCCTCTAGGGCTTGCGACAAGGGGCAGAGACTCCAAAAGAGAAGGATCATGCCTGCGACAGGGGTATATCAACCCAATATTTGGCCTCAGAGGCCTAAAAATTTTTGGATCTCTGCAAAACCCAAAAGGAATAGCCCTAAAAAATACCACAACTTCATAAAAAATTACCTCTCCTTGGTTGAGCGTTCAGGTTCTGGCATATGGGTGTGATAGATTTGGGCTCAGGGAAGGCATATGCATGCCAAAACCCCTTGCATCCCCTTTCCTTGGTAAAACGTTGGCCAAAATATTGTAAAACCCTCAAAACCCTAGTTGAAAGAGCGAGGAACTTCAGATTTTCAAAATAGCTTGTTCTTTCTTTAAATCTATGGGGTTTTCACCTGCAAAGGAACTTTATGTACACGATCCTCGCGACTAAATCCTAAATCTAGACAACCCACATTAGATTTATACAAGATATGTACAAAAGAAATCAGATCTATACAAGGGTTAGAAATTTAAATTATTTATAAAGTTTCTATTATACAATATACACAATGATTTATGGCTCTTATAAGCAGATCTATTCGTTAAATTCAAAATAAATAAAAACAGATGAGTAAAATAATTCAAATGGGTGAGCAATGGCCAAGATCTCTACAAAACCAATCATTAGATAAACCTTGAAATTTAACAAAGTGGGCTCTTAAGCTTTCTTGTCTTGAGAGTGGGATAGTCCAATCGAAGACTTCCCCTCATGCCCATGATCTGTATCCCTGAAGCCTCTACACACTTAAGATCAATTTATTAGATCAATAGGGGCTAGATAGACACCATAACCCTCAAGAGCTAGAGATACCTACTATATCAATCTAGTTAGAATGCTTCTCTAAGCCAAGTAACTAATGCAAGATACCTGTGCAAATAGTTAATCCAATCAGCGACTAAAGAAATAACAACTTATAAAATATTATTCAATAGAGAATTAAGAACACGATCCAAAAAAAACTACCACAATAAGCAGAAGAGGAACACCAACATGAATAAACTCCAAAGTCTTTTGATTTATTGATAAAAAAATGTTTCAACTAGCAGAGTTTGACTTAGAGTATTTTCAAAAAAATTCTGTGTCTCTTGAGAAGCAAATGACTTCTAATTTATAGATAAATCCTTTAAGTGGAAAATAATGGCTATTTGGCTTGATCCCCGCCAAAATAATATCGATCGTTGATAAATGCTTGATCATCTTTTAATCTCCACCGTCGAAAATCTTTATTTTTTGAGGAATTTTCAAAATTTTCTTTTAACCCATTTTTTATTAGCTTAAAATTAATTATTTTGAGCTAATTTCCTCAAAAAATTAACTTTGACTCTAAGTTGCACAAAACGGGGAAACAAAAATGAGTTTCCAAAACGGGAAGCGAAGCGAAACGCGACCTCCCCAAATTTTGGAAACGGGGAAACGCGGTATATATATATATATATATATATATATATCATAATAATAATAATAATAATAATAATTTAAGTTTATATTAGAATTTAGGACATTTAAGAAATGTTCTGTGAAATCATATAAGTTTAAAACATACATGATACATGATAAATTCAAAGCATAAGCTATTACAAGTTACAATACATTTACTCATGAATGATAACAGACAATAAAAATAGCAATATCAGAATATCGGATTTGTGCTCTTGATTAAATACGAGTTCCATACCCTAATACATGACAAAATACGATGGAAACATTGCAATCACCCAATCCCGAAATCATGAAAAACTGACAAGTTTGCTGGATTTTGAATGAGATCTAAAATTCTACTTTCTCCATATGAAATCCAATGAGGTCGGAACCACTCTCAAACATCTTGAGTCATTTCGTGGTAATGTTAAAATTTTAAGTAAAAGGGTGAAAATGAATCGCATATAAATACTAGGGCCAGAGGCTTTAAAAATCCATCTAGAAGCATCCATAAACGATTAGAATAATATTAAAAAGAAAAGAAAAAACGGAAAAAAAAAAAAAAATCGCTTTAAAGGGAAGGAAACGCGGTCGTACGGTCTGAGTTTCGAGTTTCCGTTTCATTTTTTGCCAGAAATGGGGGTGGGGAGGGCATTTCTTGCAACTTAGATTTGACTTAACCACGAAGGCCCAAGTGTCCAATTTTTCTTGAAATTTCCAATATTCCCTTGGTGGGGGACCTCTAAAAATTAATTCCTTTAAGACCCATGAAATTTTCCACTTGGAGAATTTCATTTTTTAATTGATTCTAATTAATTAAAATTTTGGCTTGGGATTTTAATTTATTTTTTCCAAAAAATTTAATTAATTGACACTTGAGGGGATTAATAAATTTTCCACCCTATAATATTTTAGCCATGGTGTCTAAATATGAGGGACCATGCACCAAAATATTTTTTACATCAAGGTATTACAATTTCAACCCTCAAAGGGGGAACACTCATTCATTATAGACCCTTAATTTATTACTCAATTCTGCGACTCAGCATGTTCTAATAGACCAAGTGATTTGTAATAAAATAATTTAGGCAATTAGCTTAAATTATTCCCAAATTACTTTTACAAAATACTCGACTAAAACACTAGGACTCACCTCATAACTTGGCGATAAATTACACCCTAGCTTTGGGGTGAGGCTAGAGGGAAAAACTCTACCCATCATCCGTGTTTAGAAACATAGATGAATCAGTGAGAAGAAAAACCTCCTAGGATGAAATTTGTCACCAAAATAATAGGCTTCGCTAGGCTATTACATACACATATGGTTTTACTGGCATCATTTACATTAAAATTTTTAGAATGGGTTTACAACTTTGATGAACTGATCACTGATGATCATGAATCCAGTTTGATAATTTGGAGGGGTTGCAGTTAATATAAATTCTCTTCTTGATAATTACTTGTGAGCTTGTTTGCTTATGTATTCTTCTTAGTTAGTCTTTCCTCAAGTCAATTACCAAAATGTACAGGGCACAAATGTTTATGCAGAAGTAATACTTTCATTGTAAAAAGGTAAATTACTAATTTAACTTCCTTACATTATACTCTAGAATTCATCATAACCCTTCATACAAACGCATTTCTTGTTCCTTCATATATCCGCATTTTTTTCTCTTTCTGTTTCTTCATACATCCGTATTTCTCGTTCTTACTATTCCTTCATACATCCACATTTTCTGTTCTTATTGTCTGCACTAATTCGCAAACTATCTCTTGGATAACCTAAAACTTCTACGCTTGAATGAACTGCAGATTAGCTTATATATAGGAGTGTACTATCTGATTTTAGGCCAACTCATCAATCTGTCTTTGGGCCAACTTGTTCATAGATTTCAAGGCCGACATGAAATGCGATTTCTTCATTTTCTAATGTGGCAACCTTTGTAACTACAACTTGACTTCTATCGTTGATTAAACTGCCAGCAAGGTCTTGGCACATATATGATACTTAATTACATTTTATATCTTTGATTCCTTCTTTTCATATTTACATAGACAACCGACCTAGTTACACATTTTCAACACTGACTCTTAACTAGGGAGGTATTCATATAGTTACATGATTTTTAAACGAAAGAATTTCATAAGAAAAATCGGATTGGTAATCACATCTGTATAACATCATTTCAACCAACATTGTACTAGTGCAAGGCCTTGAATAACAACCCCATCTCTTCAATGAGACAATGGGCTTCAATGCTGGCGAGACACATGACTTATAGACACCTTCATCATTGTCTCTCCAAGGTACATACTCCACCTGGGTGTTCCCAAAGTATGACCTTCTTGGACTATTCTTCTCTTGGGTAGCTAGCCCTAAAAGAATATCGGTCCCCAACTACTCTTATCTTGAATGCCCTATTACATTCTCAAAGAGTATCGAATGCCATATGATTACCCAATCCTCCATTTTGTCTTCCCAAGACCAGAATGATGTGTCTATCTCTCCCTCCCAGGGAGGACCTTATTCTGCAAGGGAATGTACTCATTCTTATACAAAGAATGTAACTAAGCTCATCCTTAGGAATTACCAAGTTTCTTCCAAGTAAGAAACTTACCATCAGGCTCCCTCTTAATGAGGGACCTCCAACAACAATGGTGAGACACCCAGTTTCTCATGAATAATTCCTGTCCTCGATGTCATGGATTTAGATATTGAGGAATCTTCAAATTTTAGCTTCATAGGGCACAGATCATCCATCACTTTCATCTTGAGTCATGTCAGCTATCAGAAAGTGATTCATTGGACTTCCTTATCTGGTCCATTGTTATGCCATGCTGCTTTCCTTTGAATCATTTCCAAGGATAATGCATCATTTCTTATGATTAGTAGCCCTGCACAAGTTTTATTTAGATAGACATATACATATGAAATTATAGCACAAAAGTTACCTCAGTGGTGATCTTTCACCATGACATCTCCCTATGGGTATTGACATCCTTCATACAAATTAACACATCTTCTAATGATATGTTTTATCAAGGGTCTTTTTATCAGACTTTTGTCAGAGTCTACATATCCTCCCAAGAGATCTCTTATTAACATCTTCTTGGATTTCGGATGATATCTGTCTCTTGAGATGGTTGCATTTCATGATCTTCTTCCTCTTTGCACATTCCTGGGGACTTACACCCTTTCTAGTTTCTCGTTCATATACAAGCACCTCATATTCCATGAGGACATATTATGTTGATTTAATCTGTCCGTGCATTGAGAGATATTCCTCCATAGATCATACTTCAAAATACATAAATTCATTACCTGCAACCATATGACATGACTTCACAACATCCAATGTTAGCATATAAATATATACATACCTCATACCCTTTTACCCTTGAGTCACCCTGTAGCAAGTTCTCAGGAATGAACAGCTTCATTCTTTATTTATATCACATTCCATAAATCTGTTTCCATGATGACCCTTGCTCTTGATGACTGCTTTCCATTAGTAATGTTATTAGAGGTTTTCCCCTCGGAGCTGATTTATCAGGATGCTACATTGCTTCCTACCATATAATCAAAAGAAATCAATTCCTTATTCATAAGTTGGCGTGATTTTCCTTAAAATTCTTTTCTTCAGCTTCCCCCATTCTTTTCATTGATATGAGCTTTCTTTTCTTTCTCCTATTGAGATTATCCCTAAGTATTCCACATTTCCTCAACAAATGTTTGAGTATTTTATCCTTCAACATTTTTTTCCTTGATCTAGCATAGAGACCACAAGTTGAATGAGGTACTTTACTTGTCTATTTTCTACGTTGTCCATATTATCATCTTTTCCAGATCTCTTGCAAAGAATAGTTCTTTCAGCTTATCATATATTCTCTTGATGTCTCCAATCTTTCATAGACTTTTCATGACTTTGCTTTCTTCGAGAACTGTGACTATCCTCCTCATGCAAGGGTTCTTGGTGACCTACCAGCTTATAGATTTCCCTGCAAAAACAAATTCATTTAACCAAATTTTATTATAGAATGAAAGATACTTACTTGATCAGTGAAGATAAAGTCTTCAGCTTGACTTCTTCGATGGTTGTTGAGAGAATATGTGTTAGTGCTTTTCTTCTTTTGGATGATATGCTTTCAAATGAAAAGGATTTTCTTCATCCTAGATCATTGCTCCATCATTGAGACCATTAAGTTGACACCAAGGCACATCACTGAGATCTTTGTGCCTTCATTTTTGACCGTGATAGCACCGAGAAGGCACAAAACCTTTTCATGACACTGTACCATCCCACTGCCACCAGATCATGACTATGGTTTCAACATAAGAGATCACATGTTGTGATTGGCCCGAGACTGTGATTTTTACAGTTAGAGATATCCGAAATTATGACAATGTTAGTAATCTTGTAATGCCTTCAGAAGAACTCAGAGAATCTTGATCTTTGTTGTGCCATCCGAAAATCACATAGGTGTGTCACCAAAAAGCTCAGAGAAGGATTTTCGAATATTTTCTTTTGCACTTTTGCTGTATGATATCTTTACAAATATATGTATCCTCACTGTCTTGGTCTGCACCATCTCGGTATAATTATAATCTATTTTCCTGTATTATTCGATCAGTCTTCATATATATAGATTCTGGTATCTGCACTCAGATTCGTAACAACGATTTTAATTAACTTTGTAAGGTACTTCCTCCAATGGTGGTTTTCTCCATAATATATATTCGATGAATGATATTTGAAGCTGTCCATGCTAATTTTTCCCTAATTCCAAAAAATTCTTGCCAATAAGGTGATATTCTTTTAGCATAGCTCGGAAACCATGTTGATAATTGGAGGGGTTACAGTTAATATAAATTCTCTTCTTGATAATTACTTGTGAGCTTGTTTTCTTATGTATTCTTCTTAGTTAGTCTTTCATAAAGTCAATTACCAAAATGTACAGGACACAAATGTTTAAGAAGAAGTAATATTTTCATTGTAAAAAGGTAAATCATTGATTTTCCTTCCTTACATTATACTCTAGAATTCATCATAACCCTTAATACAAACACATTTCATGTTCCTTCATATATCCGCATTTTTCATTCTTTCTATTTCTTCATACATCCGTATTTCCTGTTCTTATTGTTCCTTCATACATCCGCATTTTCTGTTCGTACTGTATGCACTAATCCGTAAACTATCTCTTGGATCACCGAAAACTTCTATGCTTGAATGAACCACAAATCAACTTATATATAGGAGTGTACTCTCTGATTTTAGGCCGACTCATCAATCCGTCTTTGGGCTGACTTGTCCATAGATTTTAAGGCTGACATGAAATGCGATTTCTACATTTTCTAATGTGGCAACCTTTGTAACTACAACTTGACTTCTATCATTGATTAGACTTCTAGCAAGGTCTTGGTGCATATATGATACTTAATTACATTTTATATATTTTGATTCCTTCTTTTCATATTTACATAGACAACTGACCTAGTTACACATTTTCAACATCCAAGATATCTAACTACTTGAACATGATGGAATTATTTTGCAAAAATGTGTACTAATATAGGGTAGTTGACACAGAGTGGTCTACTTGGGGACACGTTGCTTCACTAAAGGAATGTGAGAATTTAGAATCTACACCCAAGCAACACACAAGTTCATACAAGTAGTTTCCATCGAAATATAATCTGGAAAATCATCATATAACATTAAGTGTGTGAAAAATAAGCTTTGTAACTAGCAACTATTCTACTAATGGGAAATGTAAATCTAACCTAAATAAAAAAATGAATATTAATATATGAAACATAAATGATGAACTGAAATGAAAAAGAGTAGGGTTAGGAATACAATACAAAGGATGCCCAATGACATCAGATGTGTTCAATGAAGTCCATCTTGAGCATCTGTCGACTTTCAGGTAGATCAATGGGTTGTTTCTCTGATGTAGCATGTGCAATTTTGAAGATTTTGGGACACAGACCCATCTCAATGTTTTGTTGTATACGAGCATCAATTTTATCAAGCCTATTTTGCTTTTGAATTTTAACTTTCCGAGCCTTATTCCTGCTTGACATTGATGATTTACTCCTTAGACCCTTTATTCCTTTTTTGCCTTTTTCTCTTCTTCTTGGTGGACCATGGCATTGATGATGATGTGATCAAAGTAAACCTTTCTGCCTGATCATGGAAATGATTAGGTGGAAAATCTAGAGCATCAACTAACATGCCTTTCTTCATTCTGCATCTGTTCTGTCATGAATGATGGATCAATCTAACAAGTGTTATGACTAAGGCTAATTCCTTGTTTTTTCCCAATAGTTATAACTTGATCCTTTTCAATTTCCTTTCTAACCATGTCATTCTTAACTAAATATTTCTTAATGGGTTCAACCACTTTCTCATGATATTCACAACAAGATTAGGCCTACTTCAGTAGGCTGGGAGGACTACAATATGTTAAGTGCTCCTCGATTTTCTGCCATCTATCATCTGGACAAGGTTGAAACTTTTTTACCTGTAATTTTTCCATTTCTTCTAACCTTTTCTATATGGAACTCATTTTCCTGGTAAGGATTACTATTAATTTTGCTTGATTGAGTTCTGCTTTTACGAATCTATCTTGCAAAGTGATTTGACTGGCCTCCATAATTTTCATTTCCTGCGAGTGATTATCCTTCATGGCAGTCATTTCCTGGGTGTGTCTAACTTCCATTGGAATCATATGATTTTGAATAATGGACATATGATTTGAATGATTAAATTCCATTATCTTTAACCTATTTTCCATGACATTCATTTCCTTTTCATGATTTTCCTCCATATATATTACAAATTGTGCTTGTTTTTCTTTTGTATCCTTTATTTCATGTGCATGATTAGCTTCCATGGATTTCATTGCTTGAACATGTTTTGCTATCATAACAAGTAAACAATTTTGAATGGAAATCCTTTCTTTATCATGATCTTCTTCCATGGATTCTATCTTAGTTTGAAGGTTGGCCTGGTTAACTATCAAGTTTTGAATAATTTGTGTATAATTGAGTTGCATATCCTTAATCATCTAAGTTAATTTTGTAATAGGATGTTCATGATTTTCTATAGGCAAGTGATATTCCATACCAACAACATTAATTTGATTGCTCATCCCTACCATTCTACTATCTATGATTCTTTTGACAACATGGCAAGTAGCCTCTTCATGAACATCATCACAAGCCCTGTAATAAGGTAGAGTTTCATCCACAAGATTAGAAGATTCAAGTGAATTTGGTGGCCTTTCCACATTAGATGGGCCTTTCTTTCGCCAAGCATTATTATTTCAATTATTATTATTTCTAGGTTGGAAATTTTGTTCTTGAGATCCTTCCATTTGGTCCAACCTAGCCTGCAAGGCACTTATTTCCTTAACATGATTAGATATTAACTTTGTTTGATTAAGTTCCATGCTTTCAAGTTTCTGTGTCAATTTCTGCATAGGGTCGTCATCGGATTCTTTAATTTCTTTTCCCTTAGGTTCTTTCGATTTACTTGGACCCCCATCAAAACTCGGAATTTCAGACTTCCCAGATGCTTTCTTATCCTTTTCAATTTCCTCATCTAAAACCTGGGAAGCCTTATAGTCATTAGTTTTAGCACTTCTCAACTCATAAGAAGTATCAACATTCAAGACATCAATATAAAAATCCAAAAGATACTTGTCACGAGGTTTATAATCTTGAGGTAGTTCTTTAATAATACCATTAAACCTCTTATTAAATTCCTCTATTGTTTCATTTCTTTCTTCTTTATGATGTTGATAGCTTTAACCAGATGTCTTTCTTCTCTCTTGTCTCCATACTTGTCCTTAAAGGCATTAATAATCTATTGCAATGAATTAAACGGATTATCAGGCTTTTCTGTAAACCAATCCAAAGCATCTTCCTCTAACGAAAGAACAAAGAGGCTCATCTTCACATCTTCATGATTATAGTTAGCACCTATAGCATATTTACCCAACCAAGAGCTAAAAGCTTTTAGATGAGACGTAGCACTAACCACATTATTTCCTTGGAAAGAAGGCAAATTTTCAAGGCCATTGTCTGGAAGGTCATTTGGATAACCTTGAATGTTAGCAAAGTTACAAGGGGAAAACAAGTCCATGATGTCTTGCTCGCTGGCCCTTGAAAGAGAAAATGAATATTAGAGAGAGGCTCCTGTCCGAGATTAGACAGAATTCTACAAGAAGAAAGCTTCATGCAGAAATCCTTGCCTAAAATGAAATAAGTGGAGTCGCCACTTGAACAAGAATTAAAATCTAACATCCAAAATTCAAGAACCGAAAATTTAGTCAAGGAGAAGTAGATGGATATCAAGGAGGGCTTCTTGTCTGAGGAAAAATGATGAATAAGTGGAATTTTCACCCAAACAGGAAACGAACCGAAATGTCCAGGTGCTAAATGTGCAGATAGAGAAAATGAAAAGATTAGTGAGATGATGAAAGATAAGGTGATGAAAAGATTAAGAAATATAATGACCCCAGAAAATGTGGCGTTGATGGGTTAAGAAATGATGAAAGATGCAAGATTTAGAAGATGTCATACAAGCATAGAGAATGAGATAAAATTTTCCCCGACAATGATGCCAAAAAATGTTGTCGCTCAAATTGTATAAGCACTGCGACAATGTAATGTCCTAAATGCTCTTGAAATTTTTGCTCAGAAAAAATTCAGATAAAACGTCCATTCATATACAGAAGATTTCCATGTAAAATATCTTCAAAAATTTAAGTCGTCAACACCATAAACAATTTGCACAACATAAACCACAATTTTTACGACAAAAATGGAAAATAGATTCTGCAATTGAATAATAGACAATATAAACATGCAGAAGATCTCAACATTATTTTATTAATATAGAAAATGATGGAACATCAAACTGGAAATGGCTGAGGTAATGGCCCCAAATAGATCTACAATAATGTCGCAACTGGCCTCCAAAACATACTGAAAATCCATAAACTGCAACCTGTGAAACCTAAATGGATCCACCAAGGGAAGAGATGGGTGCTTGCCCACTCTCATTGAATCACCCAAGGGTTTTCGTCCTGGGGATATTGTTCAAGTAGAGAACCAGGTTCTCAAAACCTCACCACAAAGACAATACTCAAATCCAAGATATCTCCAAATGACCTCCTCCTCCCCTTTTATAAATTTGATGGATAGATCTCCAAGCCTCTAGAAGCATCTTGTTTTATTATTATTCTAGAAGATCCTCCATTGACTTTATATTAGTTACTTTTTAATTTAATTCTATTTCACTTAAGTCACTTTTGTGCTTTTTCCTCCAATTAATTATTTTTCCTTTAATTAAATGAATAATTAAAGTAATTTTTTAATTAAGGAAAATGGGAAATCACCCACCATACTCTCTTCAGCCACTATAAGTCACTTCTCGACATCCCATCCTGAAGATATTTTCATTCCGGTTCCAACGAGCTATTACACCGAGGTGTTCCATCAAATAATATTCTCGGATTGCCACCTCGAGCATAATTAATTAATTTATGCTCCATAATAATGCTAATTTTTGAAATTTTTCAGAATGCGATGGAACGAAAGAAAAATTGTTTAGATGATGAAATATGCCAAGAGAATGCCATCAAATCCCGTAAAAACTCCTCAAAACTCCCTCAGAAACCCTAATAACACGAACCTGCTCCCATGGTCTGGCCATCCCTTGTCTTGGAAATCCACCCTGACTGTAATATGGATAAAAATAAGAATGGGGACATTACTTATCCTCCCGCGCCAAGATTGCTTTCCCTCGAGCAATTTTCACCTGTCCACTATAAAGGCATCTGCAACCTAATACGAGGATCCAATATGAACCACTAGTCCACTGTTCCACATCATGCCTCCAAGTAATCCAAACATGATGAGATTCCACAATATCTGGATCCCATGCCCATCTTTGACTATACCTGTCATCAACCAATCCTCTCGGATCCCAATGGCACCATGGCCAATCATCGCCCAAGTCCCATGGTTCGAACTGTGCTGCTGCTCTATCAAGCGAATACCAACTCATCACCTCTCTCCAATCCAACCTCTGGCATTGGCTGAGGTTAACCCTACTTCGCTGATGTTGGGCTAGTGCTACTGAAATATTGATAAATTGTCGGTCCACAACCCATTTCCCACTGAAACATGAAATAACCCTCGCATCTAAGGGCTCTTTCTATATTGTGCCACGACCTAAGAATGATACTCCATCAATAGGATACCAACTCATGATCTCTCAAAAATAATCAAATGCAAGGACACCTACATATGGAACAAGTCTATTATGATGCCGCTTGTCCATGCTCAACTCATGCTTCATCGTCCAGTCTATCAATGAGATATGTTTAAGGAAGCGATCCCCTCTATCTATAATAGGAAAAAGTGGGCACGATGTGCTGCAAGCCCAATCAATGTACCCCTGGAGACTGTTGCTCCTTGAAAGTACTGCAAGTATTCTCACTTCCTGTGCATCTACCTGCACCTCATCAGTGGGTCGACCCAAAGATGGACGCTCCACCATCTCCAAAAACTCCTCCATCCTCTGATCTGAAACTCCATGCTCCTGCCATTTACTAGCCTCCTCTAAAACTACCTTGTCAACCTCCAAAACCTCCTGAGGATGAGTGTCTACAAATGCTACCACCTTGTTGGATGTCTGTACATCTATCTGCTCCTCATCAATGGCTGACCCTAAGGGTGGCCGCCCATCCTCCTCCTTCATAGGCTCAATATGAACCTCCAACTGGCTCTCCCCAAAAGGCTAATCATGCATACTATGTTGGAAATGTTGTCATTGATGGCAAAGGAGATGGCAAAGGTAAAGACAGGAGCAGCACCTAAACTATCCATAAGGCAAAAGAGACAGAGAGGTAGCAGAGGCAGCAGAAGCAACAAAGGAATTAGAGACAGAGCAGTGGAGTTGAAAAGAAGTGTAATACAGTTTGCAGATGAATTATTGAGCAATTATTCATTAATTGAGTTTGTATGGCATAGACTTTGATTGAAGACTAAAACCCTGTGGTAAAGACTTAATATGCTTGGGGATGAGTTGGAACATTGCTTAAATGGCAGAAGAGGGCTGGAGAGGGAGCCTGAGAGCTGGAGAGAGGCAGAGAACCTCTTCAGTAACAGAATAGGAGAATAATGGCCACCGAGTTGAATATCTGGCTGTTATGAAATTTTAAGAATTTGTTTGAGACCTACCACCTGTTTATATACATATATTTTTTTATGAATAATTGTGCATTTATTGGTGAAATTCCTGTGTGAAATTTCCTTAAGTTCTTGTAGAAGCTGGACTGTGTAAATCAAGCTACAAGTCTGCCTGTGTATTTAGAAAGGAAAGGGTGTGATAATGTGTAGATATGTACTCCACAATTTGGGATAAATTGCGCTCTGTATTTAGTTGAAGAAATCGACTTCTGGTCGATGTTGTGGTTTAATCATACGTGCCTAGATTGAGTGTGCTCTGAAGAAGAATAGATTGTTCAAACCGAGGTTGGAACCCTGGGTCAGATTAAATAAATGAAAAGAACCTTTTCATATATAACAGGCGGAAACCGGAGTAAAAGGACGAAGACGGAACCTGGAGGAAGCGGAACCATGACCGGTGAATAGTAAACGTGGTTTGGTGAACGGTAAAGGCTGGAAGTGGTATTCTCCACACCACCATTATACGGAAGGCGGTATTGGAAGAGTTGCGAGCGATTCCATGGGATTGGTGACACGTGTCCCTGAGCAGTATTGGAAGCCACCGGTTAAAGTGCGCCTTCGCGCATTAACCATCGAACCAAGATGCCGAGCGAAAATAATACAAGTCGTCGATCTGAAGGCTCGATATCGAATGGAGATCGTGTGTTGAACTTTCCCAAGGTTTAATAGAAGAGCCCAGAAGTTAAGCCAGGTACGGTGCATTCGTTTGGTTGGTCGTTTGGTTGTATTGTGGGCCCGGGGCGGAGATAAATGTAACAAATTTGGTTGATTAACCTTAGTACAAGGTTCGGTTGAACACCATAACATATGGATATATTTCATATAATAATGAAATATGTGATTGTGGGTTAATATGCCGAGAATTAAATAATATGGTTCTAATAGCCCAAACTATTGGGTTCCCTTAACACATAGATATATATAATGGACCGTCGGGTTGGCGATAAAGTTATAAAGGGTTGAACAGTTATATATAAAGTTATAAAGGGTTGAGCAGTTATATATAAAGTTCTGAGACGACTATATAAGCCAGGAAATACAATATGACATTCAAAAGCTGCTAATTATATTTATTTATCAATTTCTCCAAAATTGATAACTAAAATTTACAAGGAAAATAAAAGAGCCATGTGGAAGTGAACTAAGGGAAACACTGACAGAGCCACACTACAGTAGAACCAACTTCTCCTTGGGGTCCAAATTCAGTGAATTGAGACATTAAAATGACCAGACTTATTTGTTTGAGTTTGCCAGCGTAGAATAAGTGCAGAGTGAAATTGTCGAGTTGGAATATAATTGGGCATGAAACTTGAATGCAATTGTACACACAACTGATGAAAAAGTTGAGCTAAACCAGGACTGTGATGTTGAACCGGGGCTTTGTGGTAACCCTGCTGCATCAAGTGTCACTATACTCTCTTTTCTGAATATATATTGTCCAGATGTATATGTAATTGAGAATAAACCTGAGAAGCAGTTATATATGCAGTTGGTGCACAAAAGCACAGTGAAAAGGTGATTAAACACAGGGATAAAAGTATGGGTCTGACAGAGATTCACAGATATTACAGGTTTGATAGGTATACATTCACAGGTGCACACAATTACAGTAAATCAAGGTACACATAACAGTCACTCAACAAATGCAAAAAAGACAAAGCCAGTAAATACAAAATCCAGAAAAGGAGCTGAGTGAAATTGAGTTATATAACTGAAAAGGAGCTGACTGAAATTGAGTTATATAACTGAAAAATGTAAATGTTGTAATTATTTTTATTGTTTGTGATGCAAAGGCAAGTATCCTAAGGAAAAGACAAAATCCCACTGTAGCATGAAATTTTGTACAAATTATTATGATTTTAAACTGAGTTGGATAAAGAAATGAGGAGGCAGAAGACCAAGGGGTATGACCATCCATTTCCAATTCCTAGAGGAAAACAAACAGCCATCAAGAAATTCTATAAGTAATATCATTTTGATATGAAAAAAAAGAGGGTGAGAAGTGAAAGAGAGAGTGAGAGAAGAGAATGCAGAAATGAAGCAGTGAGGCAGAGAAGAAAGAGGAGTTGAGCAGAGAAGAAGGAGAAGCTGATAGAGAATCTGAAAATATGCAGAGATGATAAAGGGCAGATATGAGAATAGATGAACAGCAGAGCAGATGGAACATAACAGAGCTGATATCCAAGGTAAATCAGCAAGTGTTTCTCTTTTGAAAGAGTAAGGAAGTTGGAGCTTCCCTATCAAGTTGTAGCTTGATAGATGTCAGTTGTAGCTGACTGAGGTAGGAGCCTCCTGTAGGTTGGTGCTTGCAGAAAATAGATGGGAGTTGGTGCTTCCACATCAAGTTGTAGCTTGATAAAATGTCAGTTGTAGTTGACTGAGGTTGGAGCCTCCTGTAGGTTGGTGCCTACAGAAAACAGATGGGAGTTGGAGCTTCCTTGCAAGTTGTAGCTTGCAGAATTGAGGTAGGAGCCTCTTGTAGGTTGGTGCCTATAGAAAAATAGTGGTGAGAGGGAGTTGGAGCTTGCCTTTGCATCACAACAATAATAACATGTGGTTTTCTCCCTTTATGGGTTTCCACTTATATTTGGTGTCTTTGTGCATGTGTTGATATGATTTATCTAATCTGCTTAATACTTTTTGCTCACATATTAAGAATGTTGTTACAATTAACAAATCTGTTTGATACTTGCTGCTCACTAATAAAGATTGCTCATATATTAAGTTGATCATGAAGTGAAGGTGTAAATAAGGTTTAAGAGAAAAGTTTTAAAAGTCCATGTCTGTGTTAAACTGATTCACCCGCCCCCCCTCTCAGTTTAACTAAGGGTTCAACAATTGGTATCGGAGCAGGTTCCTTTGGTGTAAGCTTAATAGCTTGAAGGAGATCTGGTTAAGTCATGGACTATCAAAATGTGTCTGTGTTAAATACAACAAACTTTCTTGAATGGAGAGATAAGGTTAAAACAAGATTATTGGCTTATGAACCTGAAGTATGGAAGCTTGTATGTGATGGTTATTTCACAGACTCCCCCACGGTGAAAGAACAACAGAGGAATGCCAAGGCAAAATGTGTGATATATGACAGTCTTCATAACAAGGACCTTGAGTTGATAATGGATCTAGACTCTGCAAAAGAAATCTGGGACAGATTTCATTTCATCCATGGAGTAGACACCGAGGATTGCATTGTCAAGAAGGAGAAGAGAATCAAGAAGAAGAAAAATTCATGTCAAAAGGAAGATGTTCAATCAAATGAGGTACCTGCTAGTGTGAATGGTATTAAAAGCCATGAAGAAACCGCAGCAGAAGAAAAAGCCAAACTTGACACAGCTATGACTGAAATAGAAAAATTGAAGAATGAAAACAAATACCTTAAGAGATTGGTACAAATATGTGATGAGAAAGAATATGAAGACAGAAAAGAAATTATTTTCTTGAAGACACAGATTGAAGAGGCAAAGAAAGTAGAAGACACTCTGCTGCAACAAATGAGAGAGAAAAGTCAGGAATGTGAAAGATTGGAAGAAGAAGTAGTGAGCCTAAGAAAGAACTTAGAAAAAGCCCAAAGAGAACTATTAATGAATACACCTCTAATGAAAGGCTCTGAACAGTTGGATCAGATTCTAAATGCACAAAGGTCACCTCTCATAAAGGCTGGGATAGGATATGAAGGAGAAACTAGTAAGCCCAGGGTAGAAGATAACAAGAAAATTATCTTTGTGAAGGCTGTAAAAGATAATAAAGAAACTCAGCAGATTCCTACAAAAATAGAATCTAGCAAGAACATGAGTTACAGAGAAAAAAATAGAATCAAGTAGCAAAATGAAAGAACAGAGAATGAGAAGATGAAACAATCAATTGCTGAAGGCTCATATGCTCCTAAGGATGTATTGAACAAATTCAGAAGATGTCAAAGGAGGTTCCTCCCTCCTATGAAAAATAGCACATGTTTTTCTTGCCAGAAACAAGGACATAATGCAACATATTGCAAGACAAAGCCAATCCAATCCAATCAGCAAAGGATGCAGCAAAAGAGAAGAATCCCTCAAGCAAGCAAATGGAAAGAACAATCTTTCACCAGGTACAGAAATCATTTCCATGGCTATTGTTATGCATGCAATAATTTTGGACATAAAATTGTTGATTTTAAAATATATCCAAGAAGAGAAACAAAATATTATACATCAGCTCAAATGCATATTGGTCAAATAAGATGTTATGTATGCCTCAAACTTGGTCACAAAGCAAAAGACTGCAATCTGCCATATACATTAAAGAACTCTAGACAGATGATGGGATCAAAGAAAATCAAACAAAACTATGAATTTAAAAGAAGTGCAGACATTATGAAGAACCCCAATAAAGTATGGAAGGGAAAGAGAAAGGGGGAGCCTATTACCTCAATAACATAATGAATCCTTCATAGTCTCAGGGGGAGCTGCTCTAGGAAACAAAGCTCAAATCCATCTAGTGACAAATATGAAGCAACATCCCAGGGGGAGAGCAGTTCATATATAGACCCCATGAAAGTAGCCTGAGAAGAGCTCCTTGGAATGAAAACATTTATAAGATTAGGAAGGGAAAGAAAATTTCTCTAAAAGAAGACTATAGAGGAAGAAGATCATCTGAAGTATTAAGTAGCAGACAAATTGATGAAAGAAGAGAAGACAGTAAGAAGCCTTGGTGGTAGAGAGAACATCAGCTATGAACATGTAAGCTTGGAAGACATCAACACATTAAGTATTGATCACATTGTGTATCATTCTACTAGAATTAACAATGAATCACATTAAGAATATTAAGTAAGAAAAGAGTCTTCTATCTTGATATCAATACATAATTGATCTATGAAAATTCTCCTTGGAGGAATGAAGTCAAATAAGTGACAAATCTCTGAGTAATCAGCCCATGAAGACTCATAGTATAGAAATTGAAGATGTCCTTCTGAAGATCATCATGTCAGAACAATTGAAGTGGTATATATAAAGCAATATAAAGCAGCAATGATTTTGGAATTGTCATAGCAAAGGAAAATGCAGTGACATTCCTTTGAACAGAATGACAGAATAAGAAAATAGTTAATGATGAAAAGATCAGATTGAGGATATTAATGACTGTTGAGGTGAACAATGGAAAGCTCAATAGAAGAATTTATGAAGGAAGTCTTAAATTATGGGTAAATGTGCAAGCTAAAGTGAAATCTCTGCATATTTTATCAAAATAATATCAATTGATGGTTAGGTACGAGAAGCATGCTTATCAACAGATTACCAAGCATTATCAGTGGAGCAGCAGTATGATACAGGTCTGCAGGATCAAAGGACTATGGCAAGATTGCATCAAGGTAAAATTCCCAGGGTTATCTGCATTCAGCATGAAAAGGTCAATAATAGAGCTCAAAGATCAGTGCTTTGTTTACACTTGAAACATTATATTAGACATTAAAGAAGTCTCTGTTTCTATATATATAAATGCATGCCTTCTTGAAGTCAGTACATATATCTTCAAGGCCTCTATTTGATTGTTCATAAATTGGATGAAGTTTGTTAGCTGAGTTTTCAATTAAACATATTGACTATGCTTTTGTGGAAGTTCATTTTGATAGAACAGTCAAAGTATCTGAAGAGTAAAGGACTAACTGTGATTACCATATGAAGCTCAAAAGTTTTTTTAAATCATCTAAATCCTACTTTAGCACAAAGGATTTACTGGTAATCCACCTTTAAAGAGAGATTGATTATTGACATACATACCATTATGTCATAAATAAAACTGCATAGTTGATAAGTGAAACTGACCAATGCATTGAAGGGTTTGTTTTGAAAGCACATTGTACAAGAAGGAAAGTCAGTTGGCCTCTAATATTGAAAGATATTGCCTATTCTTATAATAAGTTGTAAACTCTGGTTTGATTCATTGTTCACAACAGCAACAAGGACCTTTCAGTCTTTAAAAGTAATATCCTTGTCAGCATCCTAGTTCATGTCATCAACAACAGGCAGGAAAGGTGTACCATAGCAATAAAATATATATTGGCATCATTATCATAATTGAACAGGTGTGGTACTGCAGATGAATATTGCAGGAAGAGACATATTCAATCTACAATCTTCTTCAACAAAAATATATTAACTCACTACATCAGACAGAGACAGAAGCATATTTGAAGCCTTCTCAGTATTTTAATTCTTGATCCAATCATACATCTCTGATTAAATAAAGCTGGTACAATGTGTTCTATGAAGGATCATTATCCTCACTTTCATCCTTATACTAGTAAAAGGAGACTGTGCTTTAGATTGTATTAATTTACAGTGTATATTCAAGTCCAATAATCCTCAAAGTGTTCTCTCAACAAGTCTTGTACATCAGTCTGGAGCAGAATGGTACAAAGTCAGCAGAAGATGGCCTAAACATAACTCAGAGAGAGGAAATGCAGAAAGAAGACCAGGAAATGAGCAACCCTTTGCCATTGATGTCAAAGGGGGAGAAAAAAAAAGAGGGGTTTTTAAAAGGCAAGCAGAGGAATTATGTTGCCATCAATGCCAAAGGGGGAGACTATTGGAAATGTTGTCATTGATGGCAAAGGAGATGGCAAAGGTAAAGACAGGAGCAGCACCTAAACTATCCATAAGGAAAAAGAGACAGAGAGCTAGCAGAGGCAGCAGAAGCAACAAAGGAATTAGAGACTGAGCAGTGGAGTTGAAAAGCAATGTAATACAGTTTGCAGATGAATTATTGAGCAATTATTCATTAATTGAGTTTGTATGGCATAGACTTTGATTGAGGACTAAAACCTTGTGGTAAAGACTTAATATGCTTGGGGATGAGTTGGAACATTGCTTAAATGGCAGAAGAGGGTTGGAGAGGGAGCCCGAGAGCTAGAGAGAGGCAGAGAACCTCTTCAGTAATAGAATAGGAGAGTAATGGCCACCGAGTTGAATATCTGGCTGTTATGAAATTTTAAGAATTTGTTTGAGACCTACCACCTGTATATATACATATATTTGTTTATGAAGAATTGTGCATTTATTGGTGAAATTCCTGTGTGAAATTCCCTTAAGTTCTTGTAGAAGCTGGATTGTGTAAATCAAGCTACAAGTCTGCCTTTGTATTCAGAAAGGAAAGGGTGTGATAACGTGTAGATATGTACTCCACAATTTGGGATAAATTGTGCTCTGTATTTAGTTGAAGAAATCGACTTCTGGTCGATGTTGTGGTTTAATCATACGTGCCTAGATTGAGTGTACTCTGAAGAAGAATAGACTGTTCAAACCAAGGCTGGAACCCTGGGTCAGATTAAATAAATGAAAATAACCTTTTCATATATAACACGCAGAAATCGGAGTAAAAGGACGAAGACGAAACCTGGAGGAAGCGGAACCATGACCGGTGAACAGTAAATGTGGTTTGGTGAACACTAAAGGCTGGAAGTGGTATTATCCGCACCACCATTATACGGAAGGCGGTATTGGAAGAGTCGTGAGCGATTCCATGGGATTAGTGACGCATGTCCCTGAGCGGTATTGGAAGCCACCGGTTAAAGTGCGCCTTCGCGCATTAACCATCGAACCAAGATGCCGAGCGAAAATAATACAAGTCGTCGATCTGAAGGCTCGATATCGAATGACGATCACGTGTTGAACTTGCCCAAGATTTAATAGAAGAGCTCGGAAGTTAAGCCAGGTACGGTGCATTTGTTTGGTTGGTCATTTGGTTGTATTGTGGGCCCGGGGCGGAGATAAATGTAACAAATTTGGTTGATTAACCTTAGTACAAGGTCCGGTTGAACACTGTAACATATGGATATATTTCGTATAATAATGAAATATGTGATTGTGGGTTAATATGCCGAGAATTAAATAATATGGTTCTAATAGCCCAAACTATTGGGTTTCGTTAACACATAGATAGATATAATGGACCGTCGGGATGACGATAAAGTTATAAAGGGTTGAACAGTTATATATAAAGTTATAAAGGGTTGAACAGTTATATATAAAGTTCTGAGATGACTATATAAGCCAGGAAATACAATATGACATTCAAAAGCTGCTAATTATATTTATTTATCAATTTCTCCAAAATTGATAACTAAAATTTACAAGGAAAATAAAAGAGCCATGCGAAAGTGAACTAAGGGAAACACTGACAGAGCCATGCTACAGTAGAACCAACTTCTCCTTGGTGTCCAAATTCAGTGAATTGAGACATTAAAATGACCAGACTTATTTGTTTGAGTTTGCCAGCGTAGAATAAGTGCAGAGTGAAATTGCCGAGTTGGAATATAATTGGGCATGAAACTTGAATGCAATTGTACACACAGCTGATGAAAAAGTTGAGCTAAACCAAGACTGTGATGTTGAACCGGGGCTTTGTGGTAACCCTGCTGCATCAAGTGTCACTATAGTCTCTTTTCTGAATATATATTGTCCAGATGTATATGTAATTGAGAATAAACCTGAGAAGCAGTTATATATGCAGTTGGTGCACAAAAGCATAGTGAACAGGTGATTAAACACAGGGATAAAAGTATGGGTCTGACAGAGATTCACAGATATTACAGGTTTGACAGGTATACATTCATAGGTGCACACAATTACAGTAAATCAAGGTACACAGAACAGTCACTCAACAAATGCAAAAAAGACAAAGCCAGTAAATCCAAAATCCAGAAAAGGAGCTGAGTGAAATTGAGTTATATAATTGAAGAATGTAAATGTTGTAATTATTTTTATTGTTTGTGATGCAAAGGCAAGTATCCTAAGGAAAAGACAAAATCCCACTGTAGCATGAAATTTTTTACAAATTATTACGATTTTAAATTGAGTTGGATAAATAAATGAGGAGGCAGAAGACCAAGGGGTATGACCATCCATTTCCAATTCCTAGAGGAAAACAAACAGTCATCAAGAAATTCTATAAGTAATATCATTTTGATATGAAAAAAAAGAGGGTGAGAAGTGAAAGAGAGAGTGAGAGAAGAGAATGCAGAAATGAAGCAGTGAGGCAGAGAAGAAAGAGGAGCTAAGCAGAGAAGAAGGAGAAGCTGATAGAGAATATGAAAAGATGCAGAGATGATAAAGGGCATATATGAGAATAGATGAACAGCAGAGTAGATGGAACAGAACAGAGCTGATATCCAAGGTAAATCAACAAGTGTTTCTCTTTTGAAAGAGTAAGGAAGTTGGAGGTTCCCTATCAAGTTGTAGCTTGATAGATGTCAGTTGTAGCTGACTGAGGTAGGAGCCTCCTATAGGTTGGTGCCTGCAGAAAATAGATGGGAGTTGGTGCTTCCACATCAAGTTGTAGGTTGATAAAATGCCAGTTGCAGCTGACTAAGGTTGGAGCCTCCTGTAGGTTGGTGCCTGCAGAAAATAGATGGGAGTTGGAGCTTCCTTGCAAGTTGTAGCTTGCAGAATTGAGGTAGGAGCCTCCTGTAGGTTGGTGCCTATAGAAAAACAGTGGTGAGAGGGAGTTGGAGCTTGCCTTTGCATCACAACAATAATAAGATGTGGTTTTCTCCCTTTATGGGTTTCCACTTATATTTGGTGTATTTGTGCATGTGTTGATGTGATTTATCTAATCTGCTTAATACTTGTTGATCACATATTAAGACTGTTGTTACAATTAACAAATCTGTTTGATACTTGCTGCTCACTAATAAATATTGCTCACATATTAAGTTGATCATGAAGTGAAGGTGTAAATAAGGTTTAAGAGAAAATTTTTAAAAGTTCATGTATGTGTTAAACTAATTCACCCCCCCCCCCCCCTCTCAGTTTAACTAAGGGTTCAACATATTATGCATATCATCCCCTTCAACTGACTCATTCTCCACCATACACTGCTCGTGTTGAATCATCATCGTGAATGTGTCCCATAGGGTCCACTGACTGCTCATCACACACACTGGAATATAAATCAGGCCTCCTATCAACAACTCCACATGACTCATGCTCCTCAGACGCATCCTCATATGAACCCATGGACTTGTCCAAAGAAGAATCCTCACCCTGAAAGTCAAAATGGATCTCCTCCTGCTCTACCTTTTTCATCTCCTTAGCGTTACTTAAGCATGATTGGTTAGGTCCCCAAGGTCCCTTGCGGATGAAGCAAAGTCCCTTCCTCCTCAGTTCATTCTTGCTACATGGTCCATCAATCCCGAGTAACTTCTCCCTGGTCAACTGTTTATGGAAAAATCTAATATTCTCCTCAACCAACCTTTCGTTTAGCTCATAAGAAACAGGTGAGACCAGTTGCTCTCTCCTCCAAATGCTCAGTAATCTAGTCTGCAACTCCCTGCAAATGGCATCACGATATCCCATAACTGAAGAAAAAATGGACTGCATGTGTGCTATGACTGTGTCAGGGTGATGTTTCTTAATGTTAAAGAAACATTGGAACATCTGTAGAATCAAGCCATCACACTCAAGATCAAACATGATCTCGTAAGTCTTGGTCATGGCCATGACTTCTAAAACCTCAAGCTTATTCCCAAGGGGAGAGCTTGTGTTGTTGTCCAAGTGCTAGAAAGACTCCACTATTAGTTTGAAAACTCTCCTCATAACATCATCATTGTAAGGGGCGGTTAGTCTCATGTTGTTATTGAGACAAGATGCAACTTGAAGTCTAAACCCTTCACAAGGTTCCTCCAAAAACTTAGGTTGTATGAGAGCAAGCATAACTGGTTTTAATGCCCAATATAGTTTTCTCCCTTCTAACTATCTCACTTTGGAAATGAGTGAATCTAGCTCATCTAGTTTGAAAGTGACTCTCCATGTGATCTTCATGTGTTTCAAATTTTTTCTAAGTGCAAGGATTTTGTGTCCAATATCCAACCTCTTCTGCAAATCATTTGGTTGTTCTTTCTGAAGGATGGCATAGACTCCTCTTCATAAAGGTCTATTGTCTTGCTTGGATTTTTGGTCCAGTCTTGCATGGAGGTTTAAGGAACCAATTTCTGTGTTTAATCTTCTCAATTTGTTTAGGAAATCCTCTATGGTTTAGCTCTAACAAATAAACTCATCCCAACAAATAACTTCAGCCCATCAAGAGAAATTCAACACAATAGAATATTTTTTGGCCCGCAAAATAAATTTGGCCCAGAAAAATAATCTCGGTCCAGAAAGATAAATTCAACTCAGCAAAATAATTTTGGCCTCCTAAGAAAATTGTTCTTGGTCCTCCAATAATTATAAATTCGACCTCTGCTACTGTTACAACAATTTTGGAATTGGTGCAATAATGAATAATCTAACAGTGTAAAAAATAAACTCGACCTAAGAGATTAAATCTTGAAGATAATTTTGATCCCCAACATTAGTAACGCAACCTTTGGCACTGCAAAACCTTCAAAAACTAGTTCCTCTTAAAGTCTTATCTTGAGCTCCCAAAATACTCCACAATCTTGTCTCAAAATTAATCTGTAATAAACCCTTGAACTTTGATTTTTCAAATCAATCCCACAACTGAGCCAAGATCAAAGCTCTGATACCACTGTAGTGTCCCAAATGCCAAAAATGTGGAACACTTGAAATTTTAACTCATAAAAACTTCAGATAAAATTTCCATTCATAAACAGAAGATTTCCATGTAAAATATCTTTATAAATTTAAGCCATCAACACCATAAATAATTGGCACAACATAAACCACAATGTGTATGGAAAAAATCAAAAATAGAATTTGCAACTGAATAATAGACAATATAAACATGTAGAAGATCTCAAACTTTTTTATTAATATAGAAAATGCTGGCACAACAAACTGGAAATGGCTGAGGCAATGGCTTCAAATAGATTCTACAATAATGCCGTAACTGGCCTTCAAAACAAACTAAAAATCAATAAACTGCAACTTGTGAATCCTAAATGGATCCACCAAGGGAAGATATGGGTGCTCACTCACTCTCACTGAATCACCCGAGGGTTTCCTTCCTAGGGCTACTGCTGAAGTAGAGAACTAGGTTCTCAAAACCTCACCACAAAGACAATACTCAAATCCAAGATATCTCCAAATGACCACTTCCTCCCCTTTTATAGATCTGATGGATATATCTCCAAGCCTCTAGAAGCATCTTATTTTAATATTTTTTTATTATTCTAGAATATCCTCCATTGACTTTATCTTAGTGAAATTTTTAATTTAATTATATTTCTCTTAAGTCACTTTTGGGATTTTTCCTCCAATTCATTAATTCTCCTTTAATTAAATGACTAATTAAAGTCATTTTAATTAAAGAAAATGGTAAATCACCCACCATACTCTCTTAAACCACTATAAGTCACTTCTCAGCATCCCATCCTGAAGATCTTCTCATTCTGGGTTCCAACGAACTATTACACTGAGGTGTTCCATCAAATAATCTTTTCGGAATGCCACCGCAAGCATAATTAATTAATTTAGGCTCCATAATAATGCTAATTTTTGAAAGTTGTTGGAATGCGATGAAATGAAAGACAAATTTTGCGGATGATAAAATATGCCAAGCGAATGCCATAATATTCTGTAAAAACTCCTCAAAACTCCCTTGAAAACCTTGATAACACAAACTTTCTCCATGGCCTAGCCATCCCCTGTCCTGGAAATCCACCCTGGTTGTACTATGGAGAAAATAAAAATGGAGACATTACTGTCAACGACTTAGCTCGGGGACTGTCACCCCGATCCCCAACCTTTGCATTCTAGCTGTCTCCCAACAACAGACTATGGGGGATAGAACTTATGGAAATGAGATGATGAAGGAAAAATTGGGAACCAACTAGTCCAGGAGACGATAAAGTGGGCATGCTTTTGAAGGAGTTTTGGGATGAAGAGATAAGTTGTATTTTGCTGTTTTTTTTGTCTACAAATTTATTTTTCCTGAACTTGAAAGATAAATAAATTTGAAGAGATCTCTAACAGGTTTTCCCCGGAGAAGATTGAAGGGGTTTTTCCTGGGTCTAAGTTGACCAAAAATATGTGTGTATTTTTTTTATGTGTTGCTGGTCTATTTATGTCCATATTTATTTTCAGCATGTATTTATAGTCCCATGTGTTTTAATATGAAAGTTTCATTTCCATAATTCTATATGTTGAATGTAAGTTTATGGGAAAGGGCATTTAACTGAATGGGAATGATAAGGTGAAATTAAAACTGGGTTGGGACACCAACCACTAGGGTTCCAACCTTATCTCTAGTACATGCTCCAACCTAGTTTTCTTGAGGAATCCTGTTCTCTAAGGCTCTAACCCACTGCTTCAATTCATCAAGATAAGTTCAATGGTTCTTCAGGGCTCCCAATATCTTCTGCAATGAACCTTGACAATATCTTCACCTTCAACGCTGCCCTCAAAATATCTCCAAGGCACTTAGCACATTGATGACAACTTTTGTCTTCTCATGAAAGTGTCTCCACAACTCTTCATGGTACCCAAACAAAATTTCCAAGGTTACCTCATGAGAGCCTTCAATAGTGTATCATGATTTCCTAAGGTATCTTCAAAATGTTTTCAAGAATCCTTCAAAGTATCTTCAATATGTCACCTCAAGAATTATTCAAGGGTGTCTTAAATATGTTTAAGAGTGCCTTTGATTTTGCTCCAAAGTTCTTCAGTGATCAAGGGTCTACCCTTTAAACAAGTGTATTCCTATGATGCTTCATCAATAACCTATCTTCACTTGTATACTCCAACGCTACTTCTTCTTCCAACTGTCGTCCAAGTGATGCCTAATATGTGAATTAAAGATGTTTCTATAGGGCTGCTCATAAATGATGTTTCAAGATCTCCAAAAACAATGCTCCTTCAATATTTGTTCACACTGAAGTTTATTGCTGTTCAAGCCTTAACAAGTGACTGTTCTCAAGACTCCAAGTAGCAACACATGAATTGCCAAATCCAATTTTTGATGCTTCTATAATAACTTCAAGGTATAAGAGTGAAGTTAAGTCTAAGCTCCATCATCAATCGTCTGAGATACCGTCACAGGATTGTGGATAGAATCACAACACCTTCCTCAACAAGTTCGAGTCTTATTTGCAATTATTATTCCATAGGTCTGAGTTCTGTGACTGTTCGAGCTACTTCAAAATAAAACAGTGATCACAGTTCCAAGTGTTAATGCTAGGGTAGAAAGCTACAGGTCGGAATTCAGAAGACAAGGATTCAAGCCTTTCTGAGCCTCCACTTACTTAGGAAGACACCCATTGTAGCTTTGAGTTACTTAGAAAATAGATTCAAGTTACAGTGGCATGGTCCGAGCCTCCAAAAACTCTTTTGACTGAACTGTAATCTCTGCATTCACAATAAATTCAAACCCTGAAACTGTGGTTAGGTCTAAGTTACTGTTGTTATACCCAACAGGTTCAAGGTAAGGTTTTAATCTGGACACCCAAATAGATCCGAGGTATGGAGGGTGTAAGAGCAACCCACAAAATCTACAATAATCCGTGCTCACTCGTCTTCTTCAGGTTCGAGATCTTCAAGATATCACAGATTTAACCCACATAGTCCTTCTTGGCCTCCTCATTGAACTCCACTTGCATTTCTGTCTTTAATCTTTGTGATTTTCACTGAAATGAATGAGATAAATGAATAGGCTCACACTTATATTTATATTTGATTTCCTTAATGAAAAGACACGACTATTGGAGAGAGCCTACATTTGGGATGACTTGCCAATAATTTTATTTGAAAAATATTTTTATAATAGCCAACCAGACCACGAGCACGGTTCTTGTTTTCCAATATAAGTGCTTTGATGACTCTATTCATTTATGAGATTGTTCAATTGGGTCATCAAGATCAACTAGCATTTGTGGGGGTTATTACCAAAAACTGAGCCATTTCCAAGCTCTAGAAACCTTGCGGTAGTTGTTTCCTTTGTTGTGCAACAGATCAAATGCCCATGCATTTTAAGAGGTAGTCACTGGATACACTTAATGACTTAGATTTGGCCTAAGTAGTCAGATACGTCAGTTTCCATTGATCAATATCGCATAAGTTATTTTGTTAGGAAACAATCCTTGTGCTTGCATTTCATAGAGAAGCTTGTCTATTTCTTTTACCATAGTAGCATATATGCTTAGGTCATCTTACGGTTCACCTAGGGATTTTAGCATTTAGCAAGTGCATCTAGGGCTTCATCAATAATGCTAGGGTTACTTAGGGCTTTTAGAGTTCCATCAGGGCATTTGGCATCTAGACTTAGGGCTCCAAGTTTAGGACTAGGGCTTCATCTTATTTTTCAACCAACGTAGGGCTTCATATATCAAATATCAAATAAATGGTTCGCACTTAGGATTTGGGTATCTTCAACAATACATCATGGGCATCTTTAACAAAGCTTAGGGCATCATATATCAAGCATTAGTTCTAGGGCTTGCATAAAGAATTTAGGGTTAGGGCTTTTCTCCTAGGGTTTGCATGAGGTTAGGGAAACATCACAAAAGGGTAATTCATGCATCAAAAGAATATTTTCCATCTCCAATAATGCCATATTGACATCAATGACATGTTTGACCAACAATCTCCCCCTTTTTCATTGATGGCAATATTCTTTCCCTTTCAACAATTTCTCCCCCTTTGACATCAATGGAAAATGGGGTGCCCAAGTACTCCCTTTATCAAGCTGCTTCTTGACATGTTGCTTCATCGTATTTTCTTCATCAATGATAGTTCTTCATGATAGATATGTTACTCCCATTTTCATGGTATTATTTTTTAATGAACTTGCTCCCCCTAAGCCTTTACATGCCTTCATGGAGATGGATGAGGTAGATGATCAACCAACTCCCTCTACCAGCATAAACTCTAGCCCTTCAATTGGAATACATCTTTATAATATCATGATTTTCTTCAATGGAGTTACTCCCGAGAGATTATCTATCTAGATTGTCCATGTGTGACTCATCAAGGGTTTCATAGGGCTCTTCATGGATAGCTTCTGCAAGAATAGTCAAGAATCACAAGTTCCCCCAACGGTATGCATGGCCTCCTTTTTGGAAAAAATTTATCATAAAATCTTGGAATATCACATCTTCCAAAGATGCACTCATTATATCAACAACATGAGTTGATGTCTTGAGTGTTCAAGAGGATTTCTGATCCATTTTTCTCCCTTATCCATAATTGCGTAACCTTCTTTTGGCTTGGTAGTGATGTTTTTAACTTGTTTAGAGACCCAAGTCAATTTACAATCACAAGCCATATGTCCAATATTACGACATTTGAAACATTCCATCTTGTTCATGAATGAGGAATCATGACTTCTTCTTGCAAATTTTCTTCTATGGAGCTGATGTGGACCATTATATTTGTCTTTGTGGTATACTCTGCAATCCTTTGCCATGTGCCTAAATTTTTTACAAGAATAACAATAACCAAAAAATATACTTTTGTACTTGGGAGATGGAGACTGTCTTGATGTACTTTTGAAGTCTTTTTGCCTTGGGATTATTTGATGATATCCATTGCCTCTTGCATCCTTGATACCTTCTGTAGAGTATTTCCTTGATGTACTTCTAAGGTCATTTTGCCTTAAAATCCTTTGGTCAAATTTATTGCCTCTTACATTCTTGACACCATCTGCAGATCTTCTTGGAGTATGGTTTCTTCCAATGTCATCTTGACTCTTCTCGTTGCCTTAGCTGGAACTGGGAGCATAAATATTTCTTCCAATATTTTCCACTTCCTTGTTGTTTTAAGTATTAGGGTTTGCATCATTACTATTTGAGGGTTTACTTGCACATCCAAGATCTGATTTATCGAGGAGAGATCTTTGTTTGATGACTCAAGATGTCATCTAGGGTTTGAGAGCTCTTTAGACTCTTGTTCAAATGATCAATTTCTTTTCTTAGGAGATCAATTTCTTCTTTCATCATCTTGCATTCTTCATCCTTCTTTGCTAGATGGTTCTCCATTTCTTCCTTCATTCTTGTTGCTTCACATGATTGGCCCTTAAGTGAGGTGATATTTAACTTCAATTTGAATATCTCTTCTTCTTTTTCTTCAAGTTGGCATGTCATGGTATTTCTTTCCTTTTTTGATTCATCGACTTGTCCTTCCAAGAGGGTCAAAGCTTCCATCACGTTTTCAGCTCCTTGTGCTTGTTTCTTTGCTTCTTCTAGTTGAGATTTAAGGGAGGAGACATCTTCCTTGTATTGACCAATTTTCACTTCAAGTTTGTTCAAGTACTTGTGACTTTGTTCAAGATGGATTCACAAAGAGTCTTCCATTTTCTTTGATTTATCCAATTGATTTGTGATGGATGACTTCTTCATGATGCCTTTTCTTGTTTTGATGAAATTCCTCCTTAAGCTTGGTGAGCTCCTTATCTTTTTCTTGTACTTGAAGCTTGAATAGGTCAACTTCCTTCCTTGTTTTATCAAGGTCATGGTCACCATCTTGTGATTGCTTCTTGAGCTCGTCATTTTCCTTTTCAAATTACTTATCTCTTCTAGGTCAGCTACAAGTTTTTCCATGAGATCTTCTTTGAGATCTTCATTTTTTTCATCTTCTAGGTCTTCCTTGGCCTTGATGTATGCACTCTTTTTTTCAAATTCCTTAATGGATTCTGGATTTCCTTCTTGCTTTCCATCATCTTCTTGATTAGAAATAATGGTCAATGATCCTTTTGAGTGAATATCTTGAAGTTTGTCCCACATACCTTTTGCTGATGAACATTTTTCCACTTTGGCCTTTATAGGATATAGCAGCCCACTCAAGATCGCATTCATTTCTCTTGTATTATATTCCTTGGATTCTTCTTCCATCATGGTTTCGGTAATCACTGATTTGCAAACTTCAAAACCTTGAGCCATCAAAAATAATTTCATTCTACCCTTCCATACCTCAAAATTTGTTGTATTCAACATAGGGGCTTTGTCAGCTTGGTTTTCATCTGAATTATTGACTTAGGAAGATACATCTTTAGATAGTTTGGAGCACCTTGACCTTGCCACTTGTGTTCTAAGGATCTACCTTCAAGTTGTTAGGCTTATGAGCGAATGTACTGGCTTTGATTCCAATTGTTGGAAATATTGAGGGGGGGGGGGGGGGGAATCAATATTTCTTTTCAATTGTTATTTTTATTACTTAAGATTGTTATCACTCTCCCCAACTTCCCAAGACTGAAAATAGGATTGGAGAAAGGTAACCACAGACTAGGCTTTAGGTCAGGTAGCTAGCCCTACTAGGACCAGAGAGGGATTTCTCGTTGTCACTTTTACAGTCAAAGGAATGACTGAGTCTCTAATGATCTTAGGCTAGGTATATAAGCTCAGTAAATAGGTTTTTTTTTATGTTTTTAGTGCTGGATAGAAAAGTGAGTGGACTGTGTATAAGGTTCTTAGGTTTGAACTCCGAGGTGAACCTGTAGAGAATATGTGGGGCAAGATAGGTAGTTTGAAAGCATTGTAATAAGTCATTGAGTATAGGATGAAATGGAGGAGGGTTTGAATGAACACTGAGGTGAATTCATTTAGTTTAGAAGCAAATAAACATAGTATGATCAACCTTGTCTAAAACAAAGCATGCATAAACATGATTTCTGCTCATAATTTGACAAGATAAAAATATATGAAGAATAAGACATGGTATTAAACATGAAATGATAAACATACATGAGAAAAAAATATGCTCCAAAGCATACCACAAGTATCTCAACACAATTCCTGCAAATCTGTCTCTGCTTTTATTCCAATAGCTGATTACAAGAGCTCCATTGCAATATGAGACTATCTAACCTAAAAAAAGACTAAAGAGAGTCTAGTTATAGAAAATATGGACCATGACACCTTATCAGGTCGAAATCCCATCCAAAATGGATCCTAAATACACAAGATGAGTCATTTTCTAAATTCTAGGGAGGTTAGAAACCATTCTCTAAATTTATCTATGAACTAGGAGTGTTTGTCCCTTACATTAATTACATATTCCCTCATGATAGGAGGAAAAAACCAACTCAATAAATCTAATTCCAACTCATAGGACAACAAAACCTCGAATTTGTGACAATTTCTGAGCTTGACAAGTATCTTGAGGAATCTAATGTTGATTTTTGATATTTCTGACAGAAGGGTAACAAAAATTTGTAGAAGCGTAACAAAACTTTGGAGGCACTTTTAGGAGTCCAAATCCACTTATGAAAGAACTTTCAATTAAGCTTGTGTGTCTAGTTTCTAGAACATCTTGAATTTTTCAAAATGACCCATGGGAAGGCCTTCAAAAATCCATTCTCCCAAAGTTACTCCGAAACTGTCACAAAGGCTCCAAAAAGGTGGCAAGAAACATGAAAAATGAGTGGTTTTTGAGCTTTTTCTCCAAAATTACAGCTTGTCATGCCATGGGGGTTTTTGATATGTGATGTACTTATTAAAATACATCCATCCATGTAAAAAAATCATCAATTGGATGACCCCAAAATAAGCGTAACAAAAGTTTGTTACCCTTCTGCAATGAGGAATTTCCAGAATTTTGCAAAAATCACAAAAAATTCCAAAATTAATCAAACCTTCTCAAAATTGATTCTAAGGTACCTATGAGAGATGGGATAAACAACCAAGGAAGCTTTGCCCAACATGTCCAAGCTATTCTTCCCTTTAAGCTTCATTTTTTCTTCTTTTAGCCTTTTCTTCAATTGTTTCAGCCTTATTTGAGAAATGTTGTTCCTGGTGCGATAGTGGTTTTCCATTTGTATTTGAAGATTCTTGGCCCTCTCATCCTTCTTCAAGAGCTTCTCCAAATTCTAATTTAATCTTGACAACCAAAGCTTTCTGTCTCCATTAATCTCCATGGCAATAATCTCATCAAAGGTCAACTCTTCAGGTGGATGAGTTGACTGTCTTTTTCACTCCAACGCCCTTTTGAGGCTGATGCAAAATAGGTTGTTCCTCTGTCTCACATTGTCCCACAATGGTGTCAAGTGTAGAAACACTTATGGCAGACTTAGGTGCAAATACTTGTCTCTTCCCCTTCTCATGTGTGAGTAAACTCAATAACCCTAGGAGCATCTGAAAGCTGATTTGGCATGCTAGAAGAGCAAACCTCCATTGGCTGTGCTGATGATGTACTAGGCAAGATAGAAGGACTAATGGTAGGCACTGCTGACAATCTATCTAAGAAATTTTCCCAAGTCATGTTTATGGAGGACATGTGATGCAATATAATGAGCTTGATCAGACCATGATGAAAAAGTCTAGTGTGATGATCTTGTCTTCTACTCTGAACCTTCTCAGTCATCTTAATCAAACTCCTGTGAAAATAATATGGAAAATCAAGTGTTTTAATAGAGGTTAAATGCATCAATAGCCTGATATGATACATATACAACCTGGAGAATCTTCCTTCACATGTGAAGTACTTCATTATGAACATCATCAAAGGAGCATTCTTGTTTCTGAGGTGTTTTAAAGGAAAAATATATTCTAGCTCCTCTCTAGCATGAGGCTTGAGAAATTGTTTGTAGTTTTCAATATCTAACTCCATGCCTTTGAATCACTTCTCTCCATGAGAAGGGATACCTGTTGCTGAAGAAATTAGGTTTGATGATAGGCTTATCTCCATCCTTGCAGTGGTGACCTTTCCCATGTTGTAGTTTGTTGCAAATATGGTGGACAATTGAAGATGATACCCCTCTTCCATGAGCCTTCCACAAAATCTCAAACACTGATCCCTCTCAAAGAATCTTCTGGCCAATGGTGAGGCATTTATTTCATGCATTGTGAAGGGTTCTAGCCTAATATGGCGTCCTCCATTGAAGCTCTTCTTTTCACTTTCCATTGTGTTTGTCACTGGAATGATGAAAACCCTAGGGTATTAATGAGATGAGTGAATATATGGAAATATGGAAAAACAAAGTGTAGGAAAGTGTGAGTTTAAAGGATGATATGAAGGGTCAAGAAGCTGTGAGAAATTCTAGAAAAAATTGAGTGGGTTGAGTTGTGTGTTAGCTCCAAGTTGCAAGTGGAATGAGGGAAAATGAGTGTGAGGAAGGTGGCAAAATGATAAAAACACAGGAAATTCCCAATGTTGACTGTGAGAATAGCTAGTGTAGAAGTGATGTAGGTTAAGAATGTGAAATGAGGGCCATGGAGTTGAGCAAAAATTCTAAGAAAATTTTAGTGCATAGGGTGGCATCTTAGCTCCGATTGAAAGTGGAATGACGAAAAATGGATGAGTGTAGGGTGGAAAAGTCTAACAAGCACAAAAAATTCCCAATGTTTTCTCACTGTGAAATGGCTAGTATTTAGGGTTTGCTTGAATTTGATATGTTAGGAATGGTGTAGATGATAGGAAAGGTGGAGATAATGCATATGGGATGTATGATTTAGGGTTTAGATTACTAGGGTTAGGGTTTAGGTAGGTGGGGTAGGTTATGGTTTGTCACATGAAAATTTTTATACACCATGGACAAGTGAAAATATGGCGAAAACTTAAGTGAGCATGAAAATGTTTAAACATTCAAAATTTGACCAAAAGAGAGCATAAGAGAAATAATTTACCTTTTATAAGGTGGTCACAAGGTAATGATACCAAGCACTGAGCTGGTTTGGAGGCTTTCTAAGCCAAAAACCAAAATTTTCCTCTCCTCCAGAATCATAACAAGCATGTACAAAAACGTAACAAGGGAGGCAAAAACGTAACAAGGGCTCACAGAAACGTAACAAGGGAATTGCAAAAAATCTGCAAAAATAGGGCTTAAATATGGATCAATATCTCTCTAACCATAACGTTTTTCTGCAAAATTGAGAGATTTTTTTGTTCTTTGGCATGTTATGAACAATAACCTCCTCCAGTTTTCCAAAATACTTTCCCATTAGCTCATCATCCAAGTTTGAAGTTGATCACACAAAATTTGTAGAAGCGTAGCACACTTTGAGCAGAGGCTTAGAACCTACTTTGAGAAGTAGTTTGGAGGACTTCCCAGAGGATTTTGGGGTTGCAAGTGGCATGTTTGGAAAGCTTAAGATGTCTGCTACAGAATTGTTAAATTTGGACAACTAGGTACAAACTCCATCTTGTGATGCTCAGATGAAGATTCCAATATTTGTATTGGATTCCTCGTTCAAAGAGGTGTAAAATCGATATAAAATTGATTTTAATCTGATAAGAAAAAAATTTATTTTGCATTTATTATTTATAATAAATTTAAGTGCAGGTTGACCTTAAGGTTTTACACCCCCAACAGATGTGTCACACACCTCAATGATGGATATAAATACAGTCAATGTTGGAGAGCATTTCACTCACTCAACATCACACATCTTCTCCTCTGATTATATACAAGCATTTGAGAAGCAGTTTCATCTCCCATGTGAGAAGAAGGACGAAATCTACTGCAGCAAAAAGGACGAAATTTACTGCAGCAAATTTTCTGCAGTTAGGGTTTCTGGGAAAGTTTGACCAGCATTGAATTTGGTCAATGCATGGTCCGAATTGGCTGAAATTTTGTAGAGATTTGGATTTTTGAAGGCTGTACTCATTGGCACAAAATTCGAGGTCAAAATGTTGACCGAAGTTGGAGCTGCGTTGAATTTATTGTTGCTGCCCTGCATTGACTTTTCTGGGGTTGACTTTTAGTTGACTGGGTGACTAATTTGAGGACTGTTGTGACACATTCTGGGTTGGCCGACCAAGAAGACTTTGCTGGTTGAAGCATCCTGCTAATCGCCGTAACGCACCAAGACATTCTCCTGTTTCTAGTTTGTCTTCTAAAGGATCAATGGTATGTTCTATCTACATTTTACTTGTAAATTCATGTGATTTCTATTGATAAAATTAAAGTTGCATGAAGCATAGAACATCTACATAAATTTACATGGTATCAAAGGTGAGGTGAAGACAAGCCCTAAATTATAGCAATCACCAAAAGAGAAAAATGAGTTCCACAAGTTATGGCTTCAAGGAGGATGACAAGCTGACTAGAAGGGATGACTTCCATGCTTGGAATATGATCTTAGATATCAAATTAGAAGACCATAATCTCATGGACTATGTACTGGGTAAGATACAAGAACCTCCATCCACTGCTACTGCTACTGCTAAAACCAAGTATAAGAAGGGGGAGATCAAAGCAAAGCTAATGATCAAGGAATCCATACATAAAATTCTGGTTGCCTACATATCTGAGCTAGGCACATCCAAAGAGATGTATGACAAGCTGATACAAATGTTCAAAGTAAACAATGCAAACTAGGTGCTATTCTTCAAGAATCAATTTAAGAATCTGAAGAAAGGCAGGGATGAATCTGTCCAAACATAATTTCTGAAACTGACCGAGATTAGGAACAATTTGATGGCTATTGGGGAGACAATAACTGATCGTGAGATGGTACTCACCACACTTGGAGGGCTCCCATATGAATGGAAAGTATTCAACACTATCATTCTCAATAATAATACAATTCGTAACTTTGACGAGCTACTGTCAAGATGCATGCAAGAAGAGACAAGAATGAAGGAATACGAAAATGACATAAATGCTGCCTACGCTTCTCATTCTAGAAAAAAGAACTCTGGTGGTCCAAAGAAAAAAGGAAGAGCAGGGGCCCAAGGAAAGAAGGGCAAGTGTTTCACTTGTGATAGGCCAGGTCATCATGCTAGAGAATGTCCTTTCAAGAAATATTATCCCAATAGTGATGAAAACAACAACAACCGAAGGAATGAAAATCAAAGAAACAACAGGTCCAAAGGGAAGAGGAAGGCTCCCTCTGGAGGAAGAAATCAACCTTTCAAAAGGTCTAGAAACTCCAGGTATGAGGAGTCAAATGTTGTTGATAAAAGAAATGAATACATTCTTGTATCTGCCCTCTCCATTGCATCCCCGCTCGACACTATGGATGTCTGGTTGATAGATAGTGGTGCCTCAAGACACATCACTGGGTTCAAGGAAGCACTCTCTGACATGGTTGAGAAGGATACTAATATGGAAATTATCCTTGTAGATAATGCCACATATCCTGTGAAAGGGACAGGGAATGTGACCCTCCACTTGTCTCAAGGACAAGTCCTACATTTGCAAGATGTACTCTATTTACCAAAATTGAAGAAGAACCTTGTGTCCATATCAGCCATGGAAGAAAAAGGTTTCAATGTGGCATTCACTGATGGAAAGGTGTGCATGTGGAAGAAGAATCTCAAGGAAGCTATCGTGATTGGTTTTAACACTCTACCAGGTTGAAGGAAGTCCACTGGGAGCTATGACATGTGATACTATCCGACAAACTGAACTATGGCACCGGAGGTTTGGACACCTTCATTACAAGGCCCTTCCTGAAGCAAGGAAGGTGGTGAAAGGGATGCTTGATTTTGGAAATAATCATGAAGGTGCATGTAAGGGTTGTGCCGAAGGAAAGCATACAAGGGAACCTTTCACCTCAAGTGGCACAAAGACATCTGATATTTTGCAACTGGTCCATTTTGATCTATCTGGTATGCTACCCATGACATCCCTGGGAGGATGTTCTTACTATATGACATTCACTGATGACTTCTCCTACAAAACCTGGATATACTTCTTGAAGAAGAAGGATGATGCTTTCATGTGGTTCCGTACCTTCAAAGCCTTGGTGGAAAATATAACAGGGAAGAAGATCAAGATTTTGAGGACCGACAATGGCACTGAATATGAATCAAATGAATTCAAGGAATTTTGCAGAGAAGCTGACATTAAGAGGGAAAATACTACTGCCTATACTCCTGAGCAGAATGGCGTTGATGAACGAAAGAACAGGACCATTGTGGAAGCTGCCCGTGCCATGCTGTGTGACCAGGGTCTACCGAAGTTTCTGTGGGTAGAAGATGTGAATAATGTTGTATACATTCAAAACTGATGCCCTCATTCCACCTTGGACTCCAAAACTCCCAAAGAGGTTTTCACTGGTAAGAAACTTGACGTCTCACATTTTAGAATTTTTGGATGTCCTATTTATTTTCATGTGCCAAAAGAAAAAATAAGTAAGCTAGATGCTTCTGGGAAGAAAGGAATGTTTGTGGGCTACAGTGAAAATTCTAAGGCCTATAGAGTGTATGTACTTCGCCAAAGGGAAGTAGAGATATGCCATGATGTCACTTTTAACGAAGATGCTTCCCTGAAGAAAGTAGTAGATCTTCCGAGATCTGAGGAAAATCATGAAGCAAGGCTTGGAAATCAAGAAGAACTGCAGGATGAGACAATGCCTGATGTTGAAGGACCAATGGACCCAATCGATCCATCTCCTTCATTGAGAAAGAGACCATCATGACTCAGGGACACTCTCGAAGATGCTGAGGGACATGCTTCCCCGAGGGGGACATTATGAGAAAGCAAGAAGCCGTGTAGATACCAAGGGTATTTGGCTGCCATGAGTACTATTGTACAATTTGAACCTGGATCTTTTGAGGAAGCTGTAAAGCATCAAGTTTGGAAGGATGCTATGCACGAAGAATATGAGTCCATAATGAAGAATGATGTCTCGGATGTGGTTCCAAGACCGAAGGACAAATCAGTTGTCACTAAAAAATGGATCTACAAGACCAAGCATGGATCTGATGGAAGTGCTGAAAAGTTCAAGGCAAGATTTGTTGCCCGTGGCTTCTCTCAAAAGGAAGGAATAGACTATGATGACATATTTGCACCTGTGGCACGATATACCACCATTCGATCAATCATAGCCCTTGCTGCTACGTAAGGATGGAGTCTTCATTAGATGGATGTCAAGACCGCTTTTATGCATGGTGCAATAAAAGAATAGGTGTATGTAGAACAACCTTTGGGGTTTGAAGTCCAGGATTAGTACAGTCATGTCTGCAGGTTGAAGAAAGCCCTCTATGGGTTGAAGCAAGCACCCAGAGCTTGGTACGAGAGGATATATAGCTACTTGATGAAGCTGGGCTTCACTCGAAGTAATGTTGATCCGAACCTTCACTTCAAGGTTGGCCAGGGGAAGCCTCTCATTCTGGTGCTATATGTGGATGACCTCTTTCTGACAGGTGATGAACCTCTCATTCATCAATGCAAGAGGGAGCTCGCTAATGAGTTCGAGATGAAGGACCTAGGACTGATGAACTACTTCCTAGGCTTGGAGGTCTGGCAGAGACCTGGAAAGATTTTCCTTTCTCAAGGAAAATACATTGTGAAAATTCTGGAAAGATTTGGTATGGTGGACTGCAAGTCCATGTCAACACTATTGGAACTCAACTTCAAGAAGTTGAGTGGCAGCGCTGCTGGGCCCTTATTGGAAAATCCTACTGAGTATCGTCAACTCGTAGGGGCCCTGATGTTCTTAGTGAACACCCGTCCAGATATATGTTTTGCAATGAACACTTTGAGTCAACAGATGGTTGAACCTTATCACTTTCACTGGGTTGGTACTAGGAATCTTCTGAGATACCTTTAGGGCATGATAAACCATGGGCTGAGATACACTGTCGGGAGTGTGACACTCCTTGGATATATTGATGGAGATTGGGCTGGCAGTGTGGTGGATCATAAGAGCACATTGAGATGCTGCTTCAATCTTGGTTCTGCTTCGATTTCATGGATAAGCAGGAAGAAAAATTCTGTGCCTTTGAGCACCGCAGAGGCCGAATGCATTGTAGCGAGTATGGCCTGTTGTGAAGCAGTTTGGTTGCGAAAGTTCTTTAGTGAGATATTTGGACATGTGCTAGATACCACCGTGATACTCTATGATAACTAGAGTGGGATTCGCTTGACCGAGAATCCTGTGTTCCACGACCGATCCAAGCATATTGATATCAGGTATCATTTCATCCGGGATATGATACAGTGAGGCGCCGTAAGGCTCGATCATATAGGAATTGATAAGCAGGTTGTGGATATTCTCACTAAGCCGCTGGGGAAGGTCAAGTTCCTAACCTTGAGAGACTTGGTATCCTGGAACAACCCTATGATGTGGGTCATGTTGGACGATGAGCTCGAGGAGCTCTGGGGGGGTTTGGGGACAACCTCTCGGAGCTATGAGAAACCACAAGGCTAGGCTTGCCAAAAAATTTTGTTGTGCTCGGACCCCACCATTGTGATTATTGAGTTGGTTCACCTCTCATTATCTGTGCCCCGTATGCATCCTACCCATTGAGTTCAGGGCTCATGGGAAGTACCTCTCATTTGGCCAATGAGGTGGGAAAAGCTAGAGACCAGTAACAAAGACTGATGGATGCATCAGAGATTGCCATACTCTCTATCTAAGATGGCACGGTCCAACCACTTGATCTGGGATAAAGTCTAGTGAGGTCTAGGACCTCCGCCTGACTTCAGGTCAGATGAACCAAATTTGGGTTGGTTGGAGACTCTTTGTGAGTCCGATAGAGGTTTCGGACCTCTGGGTTGAATTTGTCAGCTAGGGGATGATGTATTTGTGACTGACCCACTTCTGTTCTGAAATAAAGAGGCCAGCAAAGCAATTTACGACAGGATGACGCACGATGTTTGATTGCACTGGTGGATGGAGTTCTCCCTAGTTGAGAGGGAGTGTTAAATTTGGAAAACTAGGTACAAACTCCATCTTGTGATGCTCAGATGAAGATTCCAATATTTTTATTGGATTCCTCATTCAAAGAGGTGTAAAATCGATATAAAATTGATTTTAATATGATGAGAAAAACATTTATTTTGAATTTATTATTTATAATAAATTTAAGTGCAGGTCTGCCTTAAGGTTTTACACCCCCAATAGATGTGTCACACACCTCAATGATGGATATAAATAAAGGCAACGTTGGAGAGCATTTCACTCACTCAAGATCACACATCTTCTCCTCTTATTATATACGAGCATCTGAGAAGCAGTTTCATCTCCCACGTGAGAAGAAGGACAGAATCTACTGCAGCAAAAAGGACGAAATTTACTGCAGCAAATTTTCTGCAGTTAGGGTTTCTGGGAAAGTTTGACCAGCATTGACTTTGGTCAACGCATGGTCCGAATTGGTTGAAATTTTGTAGAGTTTGATTTTTGAAGGTCGTACTCATTGGCACAAAATTTGAGTTCAAAATGTTGACCGAAGTTGGAGCTACGTTGACTTTATTGTTGCTGCCCTGCATTGAATTTTTCTGGATTGTGTTGACTTTGAGTTGACTGGGTGACTGATTTGAGGACTGTTGTGACACATTTTGGGTTGGCTGACCAAGAATACTTTTCTGGTTGAAGCATCCTGCTGACCGTCGTAACGCACCAACACATTCTCTTGTTTCTGGTTTGTCTTCTAAAGGATCACTGGTATGTTCTATCTGCATTTTACTTGTAAATTCATGTGATTTCTATTGATAAAAGAAAAGTTGCATCAAGCATAAAACATATACATAAATTTACAAGAATGAAGTAATCAAAAACTGCAAACCCCTGCTCCAAACCCTTGAAGAATTGATTTGAAAACAACCTCTCTAAAAGTGCAGAAAATGACATGGAGCAACTGTATTTTGAGCATTTCTATCAAACCATAACACCTATGCATAAATTGAAGGAGGTTTTTGTTATTTAGCCTATGATTGACAAAACCTCTTTCAACTTTGGCAAATTCATCTCCATTTCCTCAAAAAATGGTTTTGAAGCCAAACTGTCCCTGTGTGCAATGTAAGCCCTAGCAGATGACCTTTTGATGGATTGAGAAGAATTGATCTCCTGCAAGTTGGATGGCTCAAACCTGGAATGATGACCTCCCTTGCGAACTTTATTTTCACCCTCCATGCTACTTGCAAAAAATATGAAACCCTAGCTAGATGGAGTGGGCAGGGGAGGTGTAGAATGAGGAAAAAAAGGGATAGTGGTAAGGTGTTTTTAGGGGAAGAAATGAAGTGAATGGAAGTTAGGGAAAAAGCCCTAAAAATTTGGGGAGGTAGGGTGATGAGTTGGCTACAAGATGCAAGTGTAATTTTTGGGAATGGGCATGTGAAAGGGGTGCCCAAAAGGTCAAAACACATGGTTTCAGTAGTTTCTCTGCCAAAATGTAGTGAAAATTAAGGTTTTAATGAAATTGATGGAAAAGAGGGCTGTGAGTGATAGGAGATGTTAGGGTATGAGTGTATGAAGGTTATATGAAGGTCTTAGATGGTTTGATTATGGTTTTATCAGCTGAAACAAACAAAATATGGAAAACACCAAAAGCGCAACACCTGCGCAGCACAGGTAATGCTGGAAAAAAATCACTTATTTTTCTTCAACCCATGGCAGCTATGGAGTATGATGGTGAGAAGGAAAGAGATCTTTAATTATTTCCCCATCTTTGCTAACTCCCTATGCAAATGACTTGTATGGTGAAAATGAGATTTTTTTCGCTTTCTTTTATGACATAATTGAATTTTATGGTGGCGAAACAAATGAGATCTAGAGTCTGACCTAAATGAAGGTGTGGTGAATGACCTTAGACCTGATTGATGGATGACATGAAATATGAAATGATGATGACCATGAATGGAGTGAAGGGAGTAGCATTTTAGACCTAGACATATTCAATGAACTAAATTTTATTTGAAAATTGACTAGAAACATGAAATTTTGACCTAGGACCACTAAAAAGTAAACTGAAAGAGCATATTTGATCACTGAACATATTGACACTAACAAAGATCACTTATAATTAGAACACAAAATGAAAAATTTAGAATAAATAATTTTAGTAGCCAGATATAACGAGGACTTCAATCCTCTTCTTTACAATAAATCCAATATAATAATGTATAGGGCTCCAACCCTAGATGAAGACACCAATCTTCAATCCACTAGGCTCCAACCTGTACTTTTCCAAGCATCGACTTGGACTTCACGAGGCTCCAACCTCTAGGGCTCCAATGCTATCTTCCTAAGGTTGGCTCTCTATGAGGCTCCAACCTGTAAGGCTCCAACCCTATCTCTAGTACATGCTCCAACTTGGTCTTCTTGAGGACTCTTATACTCGAGGGCTCCAACTCGTTGCTTCAATTTTTCAAGATAAGTTCAATGATTCTTCATGGCTCCTAATATATTCTGCAATGAGCCATATTCACCTTCAGCGCTGCCCTCAAACTATCTCCAAGGTACTTAGCGCATTGATGACAACTTTTGTCTTTTCATGAAAGTGTCTCCACAACTCTTCATGGTACCCAATCAAAATCTTCAAGGTTACCTCATGAGAGCCTTCAATAGTGTATCATGATTTCCAAAGGTATCTTCAAAATGTTTTCAAGAATCCTTCAAACTATCTTCGATATGCCGTCTCAAGAATTCTTCAAGGTTGTCTTCAATATGTTTAATAGTGCCTTTGATTCTGCTCCAAAATTCTTCAGTGATCAAGGGTTTGCTCTTTAAACAAGTGTATTCCTATGCTGCTTCATCAACAACCCCTCTTCGCATGTATACTCCAATGCTACTTCTTCTTCCAACTGTCCTCCAAATGATGCCTAATATGCTACTTCCATATGCTGCTATAGGACTTCTCATAAATGATGCTCCAAGATCTCCAAAAACAATGCTCCTTCAATCTTTGTTCAAACCGAAGTTTATCACTATTCAAGCCTTAAAAAGTTACTGTTCTCAATTTTAATCAAGGTTGTCATTGATGTCAATGTGGCATTGACCGAGATGTAAATATTCTTGATAAGACTGGTTCTAGATGATGATGCCATGACTCTTGGTTGACTACGATACTATCAATGAAGATGTTAAGTCATGAAGAAGTCAAACCACTAATGAAGGAAGCCCTAAGTACTTGATACAATGTTGCATGCACTTGATGATCTAGATCTTAACGAATGATGTCATATTATGATGTCATACACTTGGATGATACTTGATGATGACTTATGATGATCATAGTTGGAGATCATTTGAGGGTTGGAAGACTATTTTGAAGTTCTCCTAATAATGCTGCACTATAACATATCACTGCACCATTATGTGATGACATGGGTGATGCACTCATTGCTGGACATTACCATGATGATGTGGATGTCCTACATGTTCCTATGATGACGAAGAAGCCAAATAATGGAGAAGACAAATAATGGAGAAGCGAAACAAAGAAGCCATACTGTGGTAATCATCTTTTGCACTAAATATTTCAGAAGCAGTCACAAAGAAAACTAGTTTTGGACAGCTTGGAGGCATCCTTTCCAAATTAATCGTATACCATCTTAAAGAGGATTTTTCCCTATTTCTAACAAGCCCTCACTCAACTCTTAACTCCAAATATCCCAAGAGAAAATGAATTTTTAAGTTAGAAAAATATTATTTTTTGGCCAACCAACCTACATTCGCACATTCATGTTGGCCTTCCTCCAAATAGACGTGTCCTTTCAAATTTGGAAAACCACTATAAATATGTGGACAAACTTTTCATTTCAGAGACAAAATTTCGCATATTCATCTTTGAGATTTTCGGATGGGAAAAATAGAAAGTGGTTCGGATTTCTAATTGCAGTGAAGACAATTTGTAGTTAAAGAAGAAAGGGCAGGAATGAATATTTGTTTTTGGGTCCGAAATCTACAGGACAACGTGGAAATTGGCATAACTGTTTTGAATTGACTGTGTATACTCCTCAGGCTTCATACTTGAACTGTGATGACCCCTGTGCCTCAGACTATGTATTTTTCCTGAATTTTGGCAGGTCTAAATTTATAACTTGATTGTGTCATAACACTTTTATTTCTGTGCCTCGTGAAGGAGACTACAATAGCAGCTCAGATAATTCTATGGTAAATAAGAAGCAAATTCGGACTTAGATTTGGATCTTCCTATGGTATATACAGTGAAGCTTTACCTCGAACTGTGCTAGAACTTGGACTGTCATATAACTGCCTGTGGATAGAGTCATATTTTAGTCTTTGGATTTGAGTAAAGCTCGGACATTCACTCAGACTTTGGGACAAAGAACAGTCACAAGGCTAGGACCTGTGGGTGAATACACCTATGTGACAACTCATTTCAAGGCTCGGATCAGCCTTTAAAGTCATCTTTTGGAGCAGACACTAAGTTAGTCCCGAAGCACTCTATTTGAAGTCTTTTGAACAGTAAAAATATTTGTTGAAGGATCGTGAAGAGAACTTGGTAATGTAGCCTTACCAAAGAACATTTGAAGCAGATGAAAAGTCTTGGAGATACATTCTAAGTAAACCTTTGAACCAACCTGTCAAGTAGAATTCCTTAAAACATCTTGGAGGGCTCTTGTAGCAGTGTATTGAATATTAATGCGAACATTGAAGACACATTTTTAAGGGTTAGACATTCTTGGAGACCTTGATTGAAGCCCTTGTGGAGTGACCTTGAAGAAGGTTCCAGATTGAAGACATTTTGTTGAAAAGCCTTGACTGATCTTAGAGTAACTTGAAGACATATTGAAGATTTTGTGGAGATAATGTTGAAGATGTTGATGCATTGATGAAGTCGTCATGAGGTAACTTGGAGAAATTGTTTGGGTACGATGAAGAGCAGCGGTGACACCTTCCATGAAGAAAAGGTTGTCATTGATGACGTGATGTGTAGTTTACAGTGAAGAGTAAGCTGAAGCTTATTAGGGCTCGTTGAAGAAGACATTGGGAGGCGTAATTATAACCAAATATATCTTGACGAAATGAAGCAGGAGGTTGGAACCTCATAGAGACAAGGTTGGTGCCTTGGAAGATAGGGTTGGAGCCCTAGAGGATAGGAGTCCTCAAGAGACCAGGTGGGTTGGATCCCTTGAGGTTGGTGTCTCAGAATTGACAAGGTTAGTGCCTTGGAAGATAGGGTTGGAGCCATAGAGGAGAGGAGTCCTTAAGAGACAAGGTTGGAGCCTGTGCCAGATATAGGGTTGGGGCCCTTGAGGTTGGTGCCTCAGAATTGACAAGGTTGGAGCCTTGGAAGTCCAAGTCAGTGCTTGGCAAATACAGGTTGGAGCCTATTGGGAAACCAGCTCCAAAAATAGAAGAAAAGCGATATCAACGCCTTAGAAATAAGCAAATTCGAGGGGGAAACCTCCAATACATTACATGAATGAAAAATTCTTGGATGATTCAAATTACAAAACCTCCTTTCTATATATACGAGTCCATGGGGCCACAATGTAAGCCTAGCCAACCCAACAATAATAATTTAAGGGCACAATAATAACAATATGGGGGTTACAAGGGTACAACAATAACAATAAGTGGGTTACAAGGGTACAACAATAACAATAAGGGGGTTACACTAACAACAATAAGGGACTAAACTAGTAATATAAGGACCTAATGGAGAAGACAAGGATGATGGAAGAAATGAAGAAACAACTAATTATGAAAGATGAAGATTGCGAAAAGTTGAAAGGAGAAATTGTCTTTCTTTAAAAGGAAGTTGAATTGCTAAATAAAAACTTGAAAAGCTCTCAAAGCCTAGTTGACATCCTAAGTCAGCAAATGTCTCCCCTTGATAAATCAGGTCTTGGCTATGCAGGTGAATCCTCAAGCAAGAATGATAATGCATCAAACAACAAAGGTGTGAGGAACCTAGAAAGAAATGTTGATGCTCCTAGTTCCAACAAAGGCAAGGAGAAGAATCAAGACAACAACGGAAGAAATTCTACGCTAAGGAGACTTGCATATGGTGTCAAGAATACAAAAGGCAATGAATATCATCAAAGAATCCCAAGGAAAAAAGACTTCAAAAGTACTTCAAGGAACTCTTCATCTGCTAGGTACCAAAGTATATTTCTTGGATATTTCTATTCTTGTACAAACTTTGGGCACATGGCAAAAGATTGTAGGGCATATCACAAAGACAAATATAATGATCCCCGTCAATCTCCTCAAAGCAATTTTGCAAGAAGAAGTCATCATTCCTTTTTTCATGAACAAGATAGAGTGCTTCAATTTTCATAACATTGGACATATGGCACGTGATTGTAACTTGACTTGGGCCCCTTCACAAGCTAGAACCATGCCAGAGAAGAAAGTTACACAAGTATGGAGAAGGAAACAAGTTGAATCCGGAAATCTCTTGAACACTCCAGCGAACAACACATGCTGTTGACTAGATGAAGTCATCCTTGATATTCCAAGTATTTGATGGGGAAAACCTGCCAAAAAGAGACCATGCATATAGTTGGGGGGCATTTGTGATTCTTGAGTATTCTTGCAGAAAGTGATCCGTGAGTGGGCCCTATGAAATCCTTGATGAGTTACACATGGAAAATCTTGATAAATCATCTCTCGAAAGTAACTCCATTGAAGAAAAACATGATATTATGATGATGCCTTCTACTTGATCAAACAAGGTGAGAAATCCTTCATGAGCTAAAGGAATTTGTGCAGATAGGGGGAGATGGTGCATCACATGAAGAAATACAAACACATCTATCATGGAACATATTGCCAGAACAAAAAGCACCATGGCAGGGGGAGTAACATACCTATGAAGGACTACAATTCATGAATAAAAGAAGCAGCTTGACAGGGGGAGTATTTGGGCACCCTATTTGCCATTGATGTCAAAGGGGGAGAGAGATTAGAAGGGCAAGAATATTTCCATCAATGAAAAAAGGGGATATTGTCAATCAAGGTTTTCATTGATGTTAATGTGGCATTGACCGAGATTTCAATATTCTTGAGAAGCTTGGTTCTAGATGATGATGCCATGACTCTTGGTTGACTACGATACTATCAATGAAGATGTCAAGTCACGAAGAAGTCAAACCACTAATGAAGGAAGCCCTAAGTACTTGATCTAATGTTTCATGCACTTGATGATCTAGATCTTAACCAATGATGTCATATGATGATGTCATACACTTGGATGATACTTGATGATGACTTATGATGATCATGGTTGGAGATCATTTGAGGTTTGGAAGACTATTTTGAAGTTCTCCTAATAATGCTGCACTATAAAATATCACTGCACCATTATGTGATGACATGAGTGATGCACTCATTGCTGGAAATTACCATGATGATGTGGATGTCCTACATGTTCCTATGATGATGAAGAAGCCAAATAATGGGGAAGAAAAAAAATGGAGAAGTGAAACAAAGAAGCCATACTGTCCTAATCATCTTCTGCACTAAAGATTTCAGAAGCAGTCACAAAGAAAATTAGTTTTGGACAGCTTGGAGGCATCCTTTCCAAATGAATTCTATACCATATTAAAGAGGATTTTTCACTCTTTCTAAAAATCCCTCACTCAACTCTTAACTCCAAATATCCTAAGAGAAAATGAATTTTTAAGTTAGAAAAATATTATTTTTTGGCCAGTCGACCTAGATTCACACATTCATGTCGGCTTTCCTCCAAACAGACGTGTCCTTTCAAATTTGGAAAACCACTATAAATATGTGGACAAAATTTTCATTTTAGAGATAGAACTTCGCATATTCATCTTTGAGATTTTCGGATGGGAAGAATAGAAAGTGGTTCAGATTTCTAATTGCAGTGAAGATAGTTTGTAGTTAAAGAAGAAAGGGTAGTAGTGAATATTTTCTTTTGGGTATGAAATCTACAGGACAACGTGGACAATGGCATAATTATTTTGAACTGACTGTGTATACTCCTTGGGCTTCATACTTGAACTGTGATGACCGCTGTGCCTCAGACTATGTATTTTTCCTGAATTTTGGCAAGTCTGCCTTTATAGCTTGACTGTGTCATAACACTGTTATTTTTGTGCCTCATGAAGGAGACTACAATAGAGGCTCATATAATTCTGTGGTAAATAAGAAGAAACTTCGGACTTAGGCTCATATATTCCTGTGGTAGATACAATGAAGCTTTACCTCAGACTGTGCTAGAACTTGGACTATCATATAACTGCTTGTGGGTAGAGTCATGGTAAAATCCAAACCAAGGTTACTTGGGAGCGGGAGCGGGAGTGCCATTTTTAGAAGCTTCCGGTCCGGAGCATTTCCGGGAGCATATATATATATATATATATATATATATATATATATTGATGCATATATGTCAAGAAAAACATGTAGAATGATGAATTAGACATAAAAAACATAAAAACATAGATTGAATCATATAACATCAATCATCTAGAAGTTATAATCTTCATCAACCACGCCCACAAGTTGGAAGCATACAACATATTGACTCTTGAGTCTACTTCGTCTATAAATCAGAAGGTTTCAGCTTTATTCAATATACTGCTGTCATCATTGGTATATAACATTTATCATCATTGATATATAACATTTATCGTCATTGATTCATTGATTTCAAATTTCAATATATAACATTTATCATCATTGATATATATCATTTATCATCATTGACTCATTGATTTCAAAATTCAATATATAACATTTATCATCATTGATATTATATAGCATTTATCATCATTGATTCATTGATCACCATATAACTTTCATGAAGCATCATATTCATAATTCACAATGACTTGTAAACTTATAAATGCCAACATCAAAGTTTCACCTTTCAAATTCAAACTTCAAACTTAAATTGTCATTAAATATATGAAAGAGTCAAGTTTCAACTGTTCAACTGTCAACAACAAATAGAAAAGACTAGTAAACAACAAATCTATTTTATCTACTGGCTGGCCCCTTGCCACGCCCATGAGAAATGTCTAATTTTTGCGAGCCACGAGGAAATGGTGGTCTTCTAGTACTCTCAGGAGTACCACGACCATGACTAGAAGGTGGAGGTTGGATCTGCAAAGGAACAATAGTGTGATATCGAGAACTGGCACTGGCACTGGCACCTGCACCCGCATTGCTACCAGTAGATGGTGGGACTGGCCCTGTGTGTGGCGGCGCTACTAATGCTTCATCATTATCCCTAAAAATTTATGCTTCCAATTCTTCCATATGTATCGTGTCGTCCTCCAAATTATCATCCTCTAGGTTGTTGTCCCAGACTCTGTATGATTGATCCTCATTTGCCCGATCACAGTAATGGCTCAACAACCTCAATTTTTAATGCACATAAACCAAGCTTTTAGCTCGGTTTTCATTCAGCCTGTTTCTTCTCACATTGTGTATGAAGCTGTAGGTGCTCCAACACCTCTCTGCAGAAGAAGTGTTCACAACCCGTGAGAGAACTTTTTTAGCCAACTTTGGCAAAAGTCCCATGCCGCCATATGCTTCCCACCATGTGAGAGTATCAAATCTGTCCCTGTCTTCCATTTCATGGAAATAACCAAAGTTAGCAGTGCAACTAAAGTATTTTCCTAATTCAAGGCACAACTAGAACACTCCCTGTCAGGTACCAACTTGTCCAATGCCTTCATGTACCCCTCTTGTACCTCTGGATCTGTGTGAGCATAGTTATTAAAACCGGAACCAGTGACTGGACCGGTGGACCTAATGAACCGGTTTTCTAACCGGAACCGGTCTAACTGGGAGCGGTCAGATCTCAATGAACCGGTTTTAAAAAAAATACATTAAATAATTATTTTTGAATAAAAAAAAATATTTTTAAGATTTGCAACCATGATTCCAAGCCAATAGAGACAAAATATGCAAAGTTTTCTCATTTATATACCATGCAAAGGTGAATATATCAAAATGGCACCGAGTGCAATACATATCATCGAAAAATACATAAGCAATGAGGCTCCAAATGGCCCATGAAGTCCAAAAACAATGCTACAAGCTATGAAGCCATTGGCCTAATACAAGACTACATATTAGTGATCAACAACATGATCACTCCTCATCATGATCAAAATCATCACCACCACTACACAAGGGATCATCAACATGAGCTACATAAATAATATGGCTCAAAGTTTGAGGACTCCTAAAACTCCTCTACAACTTTAGTAGTAGTAGTAGTAGTAGTAGCAAAAATATACATCAAAACTACAAATCACTAAGCAACATGGTCTCTCATGAAACTCATCATTGATTCATCGCTACTCGAAATGGGATCATCAACAAGAGATACATAAACATCATCTAGCTCAAAGTCTTCAGACTTGGATTGCTCAACCTTATAACATGATAGAAATTGAAAAAGTTTAACATTCCTAACCAATGATTTTGGTTTGAGTGAAGGGTTCATCTCCTCAACCTTAAAATGCGATAGAAAAGGATTAGCATGCCTAACCAATTGTTTTCCTTTGATTGAAGGGTACATCAAGGTTCTTAAAGGACTTCATGCTCTTGATAATATTCCAATATCATACCCTTACACATGATAGAATCAAATGGAAACGTTGCAAATTCCCAAACCATGAAACCCTGAAAACCATTAAGTCTGCTGAATTTTGAGTGAAACCTAAAATTCTAGTTTCTCCATATGAAATCCAATGAGGTCGAAACCACTCTTAAACATCCTGAGTCATTTCATGGTAATGTTAAAAATTTAAGTAAAAGGATGAAAATGAAAAATAAAGGAAATGTCACTTTTACTTTAAGAATTTAACATTACCACGAAATGTCAATGCTTCACTTACCTCCACATCATCCCTAAAACCCATTTTTGGCCGTGCATGGGTCCACGTACGGAAAGAGTAGCTAAATGAACCCCCCCCCTTATAAACAAATCGTTTTTTTCATTGAAAAAAATTTCCGCCCTGCGGGAAGCGTTTTTTGTTCCAGGGAGCGTTCGGGAGCAAACGCTCCCCGACCGCTTCCGGCGTTTAAAAAATTCTCTCGAAGGATTTTCTAAACATCGGAAGCACTTAGGGAGCGTTTTCTCCCGAGCGTTTCCGGAAACGCTCCTGAAAAGGCAGGGAGCGTTTTAGCAGGTTTGGAAATGCGCTCCCGAAAACGCTCCCCTCAGGAAGCGTTTTCGGGAGTGCATTTCCGAACGCTCCCAAAATGCTCCCGCACGGAGCGCGTTTCAGGAGCAGGAATGACCCAGGGGGGGGGGGGAAGCTTCCCCGCAACCCTGATCCAAACTATATTTCAGTCTTTGGATTTGTCTAAAGCTTGGAAATTCACTCAAACTTTGGGAGAAAGAAAAGTCACAAGGCTAGAACCTGTGGGTGAATACACCTATGTGACAAATCATTTCAGGGCTCAGTGTAAGGGCTTGGATCAACCTTTAAAGTCATCTTTTGGAGCAGACACTAAGTTAGTCTTGAAGCACTCTATTTGCAGTCTTTTGAACAATAAAAATCTTTGTTGAAGGATCATGAAGAGAACTTGGTAATGTAGCCTTACCAAAGAACACTTGAAGCAGATGAAAAGTCTTGGAGATACGTTCTAAGTAAACCTTTGAAGCAGCCTGTGAAGCAGAATTCCTTAAAGCATCTTGGAGGGCTCTTGTAGTAGTGTATTGAAGATTAATGTGAACATTGAAGACACCTTTTTAAGGGTTAGAAATCACCATAGAAATCACCTTTCTAAGAGAAATCACCTTCCTAACCTCTAGCATGGTTTCTGTTCAATCACTAATTCCAATTTCTTCTAGTTCCTACTTATTCTTGGAATTAAGGAATTTGATGATTTCATTAACCTCCTGAAGTTTCTTGCCAAGTTCTTCTTTGATTTTTTGGATGGCTTCTCTTACTACTTTGATGAGATATTTTTGTTCATAAATAATCTGGATTGATGGCCAAATATCATTGAAAGATTAAATGATATTGGTCCATAGCTACTGCTTGGCTTGTCCCATTGGTTCTTTTAGAGTTAAATATTTCTCTAATTTCTTCAGTTTCTCTATTAATCTGTTTGCTTTCTATTCTTCATTCTTGTTCATAATCTAAACAAGTTTCTTTCCATCCTCTAGAATTTTCAATTGTTCTTTAAGTCTTTTGATTTCATTTGTCTAAATAGAAATTTCCTGCATTGCTTTAACTAACTTACTTGCTTCATCAGTTGGCTATGTTGTTGATATAGATGACCCTGTTGCTGAAGTAGTTGTAGAGACAACAAGTTATGTATGCATTAAGACTATAGGGGCCAATGATTCTGCTAATGTAGAAGGGACAATAGTAGTGACTACAGGAATGACAGTGATAAGAACTTCTTTTGATCTAGCCTTTTTCTCTTGGATCAACTTGTCCATTTCATTTTCCATTTCTTTTATTTGGGCAGTCACTTGAAGAATGAGATTCATCATCTCATCTTTCTAGTTTGCATCCTGTAATACTTCCTTCGCCTCAGGATGCTCAATAGGAGGCAGATTCAGTTGCTTCTTTACTACAACAATGTCTGCATTCTTATTTTTTATCAATTCGTCTGCAACTTTGAAATTTGTTGGATCATATCCTAGTTCAATAAGCAAATCTTCTAGTGATTTGATTCTGTTATCTTTAGCCAGTGAGGATTCCTTTTCTAATTTGAGCTGATATTTGATGTTCCCAAAAGTGTTTTGTAGCTTTTGTATGCTCATGGATTTGTTTTTCATGGTTGAATAAAGAATTTCACTAGTTTGTTTGTGAAATTCTATTCGGTCAATTGGATGAAGATCTTCTACTTGAAATTCATATGATGTCTTTTTATAATTAGATGATGACTTGGGATGCTTGACTTTTGGATGTAGGAAGGTCATATGCATTTTCCTTGTTTTGTAGTCAAATGTAGAAAGTAACCTACTTTGATCACTGGGTGACTACTTCCAATATTGTGTGTATGTATCAGCCTTTAAGGCCTCATTTCTGATCTTTATCTCTTTGTATTTCTGCATAACATCCATATCTTTGTCTACTGGTTTGTTGGATGAGGAAACTCCAATACTGTGCTATTTCTTAATCATCTGAGTTTTTGATACTGAAGGCTAGTGCGTTTCTTTAGAAACTACAGGAGGAGAATTGTCTTTCACCACTGCATCTGTGTCAATTACCTCAATTGTTTCCACTTCCTCATTTACAGGATTTAATTTTGGCTTCCTCTTGTACATCAATTTAAATTTGGTTTCAATGGTAGTGTCTGCAGTGTATGATCATTCTTCTCTATTTCTTTTTGAGTTCCTATCTTCTTGGGTTGGATTCTGCAAGACTTTACCAATATCACCTTGCTTATCTTCCTCTGTCAAAGCGTTATCCAAACATTCAGACTAATTGGAGTATTTTTCAATGTCTAGATTTTTCTCATGTATGTAAGGAGTTAATTTACATTTAACTCTCAATTTTCTTATTACTTATAAAGGATCATAGTACCACTAAAAACTCTGACTGAATTTAAACTCCTACAAATACTTTTCTGCCTGTGGACCAACATCTCTACTGTTGCAAATAAAAGGGCCAACCTGATTTTTTTATTTTGAATTGTGTCTTCTTTTTGGCTACCAAGAAATTTATTGCATCATAATTAAGGATTTGCCTTATATATTCAAGGGAAAATAACCTCATTGGGAGGTATTTGGGTAGCTTATATGGAAGAATATTAGATCCATATATCCTAATTTCTGTGTGATTTTGATACAGGTACCAATCTCTTGTCCTACTGTGCTCTGATAATTGCAGGACCTTTTTAATTTCCTCACTGACTCTTGGTTGAGTGTTGTTGTTCATCATGTTGACCACTGGATGGATGAAAGAGTCAATGAAATCTGTGTACGTAACTTGAGGGGAGTCTTTCCTTAATAAGTAAGTCCAAAATATAATTGACTGTGGATTACTTTCAATGTCAAGTTTCTGAAGGTTGATGGAAAATTTCTCAGACTGGAAATACAAAAACATATGAAATAATACTGAAGAGTACTTGAAGACACCTTCTTCAAGCATTTTAACAAGTTGTTCATGCATCGTATCATCAAGGTACTAGGAAAAATAAAAAATGGTAGCAGGAGGCTGAGCAGGTGTGAAAGGAGACAAGAAACCCAAGACTGAAGCATCAACATGCTCATTAGTAAAATAACCCAAAATGTAGGACAACATAGTAATGATATGTCTGGTTCTGTTGGAAAATATTGCAGATGGGTAAGGAGGATTTGTCTTGGGAGTCTCTACAGATAAAGGAATGAATGTCTGAAATATCTGGAACCTCTTGGGGAAGTCCGGATTCAGGTATAATTGTGTAAGAGCCTCAATAGACAAAGGGGTTTCAAATGGTCTAGGTTGGATCTGCAGCATTTGGTTGATTGAATCAACTGTGATGGTGAACATAATTTCTTTTCCAGTGGTTATAATGGCCCTCTACTCAGGGAAATAGCAGGATTGACAATGTATGATCACTTTTGGGCAATGGAAAGTCTGTGGGACAACATACTTAGGAAAATTGGACTCTCAGATGAAAACTTCATGAACTTGGTCAATGGATTTGTCATGGCTCCAGTATTGGAGCTCAAGAAGGTTAAATTCAGTGGCAGGGTAACTAATTTTAAACTCTTTGTCTGCTGAAATAGTGTGTTCCACATCTACAACTTAAGGTTGCAGGGGATTTAGAGTTACAATACCTTTGGAAGCCATTGTTTATTAACTTTTATAAATTGATTACACTTTTGACTTAGAAAAATAGATTTAGGACTTTAGGAGCACCTATGAAAGACAATTACAGTCAGTAGAAGGGTTTAAAATGAAATAAGGGCTATTCTATGGTATACAATACTTCAATTGATCAAATTATACTTTTTCTGTGTAAAAATCATCTCAGGCCTTGGGAATTCTGAAAAAATATGCCTAGGGTCTGTAGAGAAAAGGATTTGGGAAGCTACATGGATTTATTTTGGTCTGTAAAGGATTCTAATAGGTTCAATTACTTATTACTCTATTGTTGTAGGTATTGAGCTAAGCACTAAGGAATACTTGGAGAAAAATAAGATTTTGGTTTGCAGAGAGTTTTTGAGGCAGCGGAAGGATTTTCTGAAGCTTCAGGGGTGTTTATACTGCTTCTGACTATTTCTGTAGCAGTTGTAGAAATAACAGGGTCGAATTAGATTGAAGTCTTGCTTGAAATAGGGTCGAAAACAATCTTTTAGGTTAAAAATAGCTCTGTTTGCGTGATTTTGTAACAGAAATGGTAAAAAAAGCTTGGAAAGGGCGGCTATATGGGTTTTTAACCAAGAGTGATTAACACTGAATGCACGGGGTTAATTCAAATGGGCAAGATGGTTTTTGCAATGGGAAAGAATACAACCCAATGGTTTTCGCATGGATGAAAGGTGGTAGGCGGTATAATTTGGAGGGATGCGATGAAATAGAAATTTGCCACGTAGCTAGGAGCGGGGCTCTGAAAACCACGCATTTCACAAGGTCTCGAAGTAGTTGAAGGTCAGGATTTCGAGGATGCGAAAAGGATTACCGACCGTCAGATCTAATCTGTGTTGATCTAACAGATGGGCCAATGGGAATAAACTGTCAAGGATTAGATGGGCATGGGGCCCGGTCTTAAGTCAATGCGGGTCATGCAATAGAGGCAATATATGGTCGGGGTTTATAATAGGTGGGGAATTAATAAGTGGGCCCAAATATATATCAAAATGTGGGGAATTTAAACTATAGGTTATAAAAAAAGACTGGGTTGGGAAATGTATATAATTTAGGAATTAATATAATACGGGTTTAAAAGGTATATAATGGGAATTAATAAATAAATTTAGTTAAATGATTAAAATGAATGAGGGGGTTAAATACACTACATTTAACGTAAAAAATGATATCGGGAAGGAATTTATTCAATGTGGGACCCGACATATCACTTTTTAAAGAAATACTTAGGATAAAGGTATTTTTGGGTATTTTGAATTAAAATGGAAGTTAATTAAATGGATTTTACTTTTCCAAAGTAAAATATGCATTTTAACTTAGGAAAAGGAGTTTTTTGTAAGGGAAAAAGAGTAAGGTAAGTGGAAAGAATAAAAAGGAAGGGGAAGGGCTATTTTTATAGGGGAAATGATTTTGAATGGAAATTAGTAAATATGAAATGACCAATTTCTCCTATACATGCCTTGTGAAAACTTCTTCTTCCTATCCATCATCTATCCTAACATTTTTTCTTCATTTCTTTGGGTGCATTTGAGCTTGCAGACCCTTATTAATTTTTATATTAACAAAAAACTATCTAATTATATCCTTATTTCTTCCAAGGGCTCAGATTAAACTATTGAGCTCCTTATTATTCTCTACCTAACTATTGATCTACCAAGATTAAACTGTTTGGCTAGATCTTTATTCTCTATCTATAAGCATGAAATTTAAAGCATGAAAGGTCAAGATTAAGCAGTTTGACCTTCATGGATTGTGGCATTTTTAACAAGCTGCACACAATCATATTTTCTGTAAAAGGTAAAAGGTAGTGGCATTTGAATTTGCATCACTTTCATGATATATTTTTATCTCTTTTTTGTTTGGGGTTCATTTTTTGTATTCTTTTGATCTTTTTTTCTTTCATTCCTTTGATTTTTCTTTTAGGATCCCTCTTTACATTTTTTATTTTTAATATGGGAAAACAATTTTGCAAAAAGCAAAGTATTTACATATTACAAGGCTAATCATATTAAGTTAAAAATTATGAATCCTATTAGCATAGGACCCTAACAATGGCTCCACATGGGAATGCCATTTCCTAGTGAAATGTCAAGAACTTTAAGATCAGTAGCCTTTAAATTTGACTATGCTTGTCTTGGAACTTTTTTTTCAGCTCTGCATTATTCATAATTATGATATTTTTTCTTTCAAATCTTAGGGCCTTCTCTCTTGGCTTCAACTTTATAAGAAAAGCATCCAATCCAATCTAAAATCTGCAATGTTATGTACAATGAGTAAAGCAAACAAAGTGAACTATTGTTATTTTGGGGAATAGTAAGGCTTCAACATTCTACCATTGATAGGTCCAACTGGTAGATCTGATCCATCGAGCTCCTTAAAAATGAATGCATTGTTACCTCTGTAACCATAAATGACATAGGGACCTTTCGATAGGAAATCAAATTTACCATGTTTTCCTTTCTCTTCTCTTCTAGAATGCCACTTAAGAAGTTTGTCACCTATGTAAAAATCATCTTCCTCTGTCTTGTCAAATATATTTATAACCTTATCTTGGACAACTTGTGACTTGAGATATACTTCTTCCCTTGTTTGCTGCAAGTGTATGGTATGATTTTTCCTTCTCCGGATATCATTGGTTTCTACCTGTAATTCTTGGATCATCTTCATCATTAGTACTCCTAAAGAGGATGGAAAAATAACATCCATCCCATATACAAGCTGATAAGGGGATGTACCAATAGACTTCTTTGTGGTGAGTCTGTCTACCCATAAGGCATTAACTAACCTTTTTTTCCAGGTCTTTCTATTGTCTTCTAGTAGTTTCTTGATGATATTAACAATTCTTTTATTGGAGGATTCATCAATTCCATTACCTTGAGGGTAATAGGCAGTGGAAAGGCCAAGGCTAATGTGGTATTTGTTACAAAAGTCAATCATTTTATTAGACTTGAAAGAAGGTACATTATCAGTAATGAGCTTTTGGGGGCATCCAAATCTAGACAATATATTGTTTTCTAAGAATGAGATTATGACAATATCAATGGCTTGTCTAGAAGGAAAGGCTTCTATCCACTTAGTGAAATATTCTGTGGCTGTCAAAATCCATTTGTGTTGGGCTGAGTATGGTGGGTGAATTTCACCAATGAATTCTAAACCCCATTGCTGAAAAGGCATTTCTGTGGAGATAGGTTTAAGGGGTAAATGTAGTAGTTTTTTATTCCGTTCAAAGATCTGGCATTTGTGACAGGAGGTCACATATTTTCTTACATATGAAAAAGGTGTAGCCTAGTAAAAACCATCCCTCAAGATTTTATCTGCACTTGAATTCTAGTAAAGATGTCCTCCACAGTCACCTGCATGAAACTCTTCCATAACTTTATCAGCTTCATATTTAAGCAAACAATTCAACAAAATGCCACCATGATCTTTCCAAAATAGAGCGTTATCTATGATACAAAATTTCATTGCCTTTAAATTTAAAAATCTATCTTTAGTTCTTCAAAATCCAGGAGGAGCTTGTAAATTTAGTAATACACATATGATATCTGCATACCATGGTGAATCTGAAAAGGCTTCACTGATTTGTGGAGTCACCAGGATGTTACCACTCCAATAATTCTCATGGGTTGTTTATATTTTGGTTTAAATAATATTAGAGGTAATGACAAACCTACTTTCAAGCCTTAGGATCTAGCCTTCTTAATGCTCAAAGAGGGCTCTCTACATATGACTTATCTTTGTTGATTTTAGTTGATTTTAGGCTAGTTATGTAGGATTATTTGGGATTTTATTTTGAATTGGTTTGATGGCAGAATCATTAGTTCAGATGGATAGATGTAGGTCTGAATTCCATTGGGATAATGGAGTCAATATATCAAGCAGTCAGATCAGAATCAAGGTTCTAAAGGGAAGTGTTCACAGGGAAAGATAGCTGATTTACTTTATATCCTTAAGCTGATGGTGAAAATGGATTCAATCGAGATGAGAGAGAAATTAAGGGTCCTTAGATCTGGATAATGAGTGAAAAGATAGAGTTCAATCGAAACTAGGGAGAAATTAAAAATTCTCTAATCTGGATATCAGTTGAAAACATTAAAATTACATAACAATTCAAAACATAGTGCTTTTAAACATATTCTGAAAGAAAATTCCTGTTATACATTTCGATTTAGAAAAAAATTCAAGCATATGTGAAAACCTTAGATAAAAACAAAGAACAATTGAGAATATTTCCATTAGGGGAATTTTGAGGTCTAAAATGGGCCTCCTAAGGAAAATGTACAATAAAAATTCACTTTATGAGAACTAATCACATTTTAGGGGATGACATCATCCCTAATGGTTGAGGTGGCATTGGTTGAGTTAAAGGTACTTACTTGTCACATTCTCAATGGTGGATAAAAACTCATGGTTAACCATGGTAGTGCTCTAAGTACTTTTAAAGTCAAAGTAAAGTACTCATAATAAATTTCATTTCACATTTTTTGAATGAAAATATATTATTGTCATTTCATATTTCTTGAAAGAAACAATGCATATCCCTATACATTTATTCTATTATATCATATTATATTATATTATATTATTTTTATATAATATATTAATTACATGTTATTATAAAATTTAAATAATATAAATTTCAATTAATAGTATATAATATAAATAAGAATTTATAAATTTATATTTATATTTTATTTTAAGTTATTTAAGACAAACGACAAATGCATTAGTTTTTCAATGATAATGACCTTTTCTTGAAAAAATCATTCTTATTTATAGTCACATCAATACAATTTTTCTTTTAATTTTTTTTTGGTACAACTTTTGAATTGAATTTAACTATGGTTACATGGATTTTGGTGCAAAAAGTGAATTGAAAATTCAGAAATATTATTTTATTCGTTTAGCTGTTATTTTAATATTTCCTTAAGAGGCTCATTTTAGACCTCAAAATTCCACTAATAACTGAAGTGGCCCAACACATGAATCCTGTAATATGATCTCTTTATTGCTCAATCCAGTTTGCTGACTTAAAAATGGTACAAAGAACCCTCAGGTTTTAGCTTAGTACAACTATATAAATGTTTATAAATTCATCCACACTCAATACTTAAAAATATGAAGTATTTATACAAAAAATATTACAAAATATCCTAAAACAAACTTAGGAATTATTCATGAAAAATAAATATCTTCATGGAAGAAGATATAGACAGCTATCTAACTAATGCAAGCTGTCCCTGTTTTTATTGAATTTGTTGTTTGTTGCCTTTGATTTTTTGCTTATTTGTCTCCTTGTTGTTTGCTCAACGAAGGATGTTTGTTAGGCAGTGGAGTTTCGTTTATGCTGGCAAATATTTCACTCTGATTTATGATCTCTGATTTGACTTTAACTCCATCTTGCACCTGATACACTTTAACTATGATACTCTTTAACTATCTCTGTTTTCACTTGAAACTGTCACTGCTATTTTTTAATTGTAAAAACTGCCTACTCTATTTAACTTTTACTGATTGATATGTTTTTCATTTGACTGCCCTGTTTTACTGTATGACCTTCATAGTAAATCAGTCAATTCCTCCCAATTCTCTGCATATTGTAACTTAATTTTCACCATACTTATGAATATCTCATCTGCCTCTGTGTATTTTGAAAAATTAGGCTTGTTGATAAATATGTGTTTACCTCATGTTCCAGGTAAATTATTTTTTCAAAATTCTTGTAGGTAACTTTCCCTTTTGGAATTCCTTGTGAAGAAAGAAGGTTGGCTTCCTCCTTTGCCACTTCTCTCATTTTCTTATCATAATCCTATTGTTTCATCAATTTTTCATGAATACCAAACGATTTGGAAGGCATTTTTGCCTCAGAATGTCAAACTTCATCATAATTCTAGTTATGGAAAACTCCATGTTCTGACATTTTTCTTCTAGCTGTATGATCAATTTCCTCTTAGAAATCACCTTGCTAACTTCTAGGATGGTTTCTTTTCTATCGCTAATTCCAATTTCTTGTAGTTCTTGTTTATTCTTGGAATTAAGGAATTTGATGATTTCATTAGCCTCATTGGGTTTCTTGCCAAGTTCTTATTTGATTTTTTGGATGGCTTCTCCTACTACTTTGATGAGATCTTTTTGTTCATAAATAACCTGGATTGATGGTGAAATATCATTGACAGATTCAATTATATTGGCCCATAGCTGTTGTTTGGCTTTTTCCATTGGTTCTTTTAGAGTTAAATCTTTCTCTATTTTCTTCAGTTTCTATGTTAATCTGTTTGCTTTCTGTTCTTCATTCTTGTGCATAATATAAGCAAGTTTATTTTCATCCTCCAGACTTTTCAGATGTTCTTTAAGTCTAGTGGTTTCATTTTTCTGAATAGACATTTCCTGCATTGCTTTAACTAACTTACTTACTTCATCAGTTGGTTGTGTTGTTGATGTATATGACTCTGTTGTTGAAGTAGTTGTTGAGATTAAAGGAAGCGATGTAGCCATTGGGATTGTAGGGGCCAATGATTCTACTAATGTAGAAGGCACAACAATAGTGACTACAGGAATGATAGTGACAGGAAATTCTTCTGATCTATCCTTTTTCCCCTAGATCAACTTGTCCATTTCATTTTCCATTTCTTTTATTTGGGAAGTCAATTGAAGAATGAGATTCATCATCTCGTCTTTATGTTTTGCATCCTGTAATACTTCCTTTGCCTCAGGATGTTTAGTAGGAGGTAGTTTTAGTTGCTTCATTAATGTAGCAACGTATGAATTCTTCTCTTTTATGAGTTCATCTACAACTTTGACATTTGTTGGAGCATATCCTACTTCAATAACCAAATCTTTCAGTGATTTAATTATGTTATCTTTAGCCTATGACGATTCCATTTCTAATTTGAGCTTATGTTTGATGTTCCCAAGAGTGTTTTGCAGCTTCTGAACACTCATGGGTTCGTTTGTAATGGTTGAATAAATAATCTCACCATCTTTCTTGTGAAATTATATCTGGTTAATTAGATGAATATATTCTGCTTGAACTTCATATGATGTCTTTATATAATCAGATGATGATTTGGGATGCTTGACTTATGGCTATAGGAAGTTCATCTGCATTTTCCTAGTTTCGTAGTCAAATGTAGAAAGTAACCTACTATGATCACTAGGTGACTGCTTCCAATATTATTTGTTTGTATCAGCCTTTAAGGCCTCATTTCTGATCTTTATCTCTTTGCATTTATGCATAATATCCATCTATTTGTCTTCTAGTTTGCTGAATGAGGAGACTTCAATACTGTGATGTTTATGAATCATTTGAGCTTTTAATAATGAAGGCTGGTGCATTTCTTCATAAATTGCAAGAGGAGCATTATCTTTCACCACTGCATCTGTGTCAGTTACCTCAATTATTTCCACTTCCTCATTTACAGGATTTAATTTTGGCTTCTTCCTGTACATCAATTTAAAATTGGTTTCAGTGGTAGTCTTTACAGTGTACAATCCTTCTTCTCTATTTATTTTTTCGTTCCTATCTTCTTGGGCTAGAGTCTCCAAGACTTGACTAGTATCACCTTGCTTACCTACCTCTGTCAAAGTGTTATCCAACCATTCAGATGGATTGGAGTATTTTTAAATGTCTGGTTTTTTCTCATGTACATGAGGAGTTAATTTACATTTAACTCTCAATTTTCTTATTACTGATAAAGGATCATAGAACCACTAAAAAATATGACTGAATTTAAACTCCTGCAAATACTTTTCTGCTTGTGGACCAGCATCTCTATTGTTGCAAATAAAAGGGCCAACTAGATTTTTTATTTTGAATTGTGTCTTCTTTTTAGCTACCAAGAAATTTATTGCATCAGAATTAAGGATCTGCCTGATATATTCAAGGGAAAATAACCTCATTGGGAGGTATTTGGGCAACTTATATCGAAGAATATTAGATCCATATACCCTAATATGTGTGATTTTGATACAAGTACAAATCTCCTGTCCTACTGTGCTCTGATAGATCTAGGAAAAATTTAATTTCATCACTAAATCTTGGTTGAGTGTTGCTATTCAGCATGTTGACCATTGGATGGATGAAAGAGTCAATCAAATATGTGTATGTAAATTCAGTGGAGTCTTCCCTTAATAAGGAATTCCAAAATATAATTTATTATGGATTACTTTCAACATCAAGATTTTGAAGGCAGATAACAAATTTCGCAAACTGGAAATACAAAAACATATGAAATAATACTAATGAGTACTTGAGGACACCTTCTTCAGGAATTTTAACAAGTTGTTCATGCATAGTATCAACAAGGTACTGAGAAAAATTAAAAATTTTAGCAGGAGGCTAACCAGGTGTGAAAGTAGACAGGAAACGCAAGACTGAAGCATGAACATGCTCATTAGTTAAATAACCCAAAATGTAGGAAAACATAGTAATGATATGTCTGGTTCTCTCAGAAAATATTGCAGATCAATAAGGAGGATTTGTCTTGGGAGTATCTACAGATTAATGAAAGAATGTCTAAAATATCTGGAACCTCTTGGGGAAGTCTAGATTCGGGTATAACTATGTAAGAGCCTCAATAGAAAAAAAGGTTTCATCTAGTATAGGTTGGATTTGCAGCATTTGGTTGATTGAATCGACTGTGATGGTGAACAAAATTTCTTTTACAGGGGTTATAATGGCTCTCTGATCAAGGAAATAGAAATATTGACAAATTTTGATCACTTATGGGCATTGGAAAGTATGTGGGACAACATACTTAGGAAAATTGGACTCCGAGATGAAACTTCATCAGGTTGGTCAATGATTTGACATGGCTCCAGTAGTGGAGCTCAAGAAGGTTAAATTTAGTGACAGGGTCACTAATTTTAAATTCTCTGTCTGCTAGAGGAGTGTGTTCCACATCTACAACTAAAGGTTGTAGGGGATTTACAGTTACAATACCTTTGGAAGCCATTGGTTATTAGTTTTTATCAATTGATTATCCTTTGACTTAGAAAAAAAATATTTAGGCCTTTAGGGGCACCTCTGAAAGATAATTATAATCTGCATAAGGGTTTGAAAGGAAATAAGGGCTATTCTCTAGTCTAAAATACTTCAATTGATCAAAATATACTTTTTCTGTGTAAAAACCATCTCAGGCCTTGGGATTTCTGAAAATATATGCCTAGGGTCTATAGAAAAAAGGATTCGGGAAGCTACAAGGATTTATTTTGGTCTATAAAGGATTCTAATAGGTTCAATTACTTATTACTCTCTTGTTGTAAGTATTGACCTAAGAGCTAAGGAATAACTGGAGAAAATGAAGATTTTGGTTTGTAGAGGGTTTCTGAGGTAGCGGAAGGCTTTTCTGAAGCTTCAGGGGTCATTATACTGCTTTTGACTATTTCTACAATAGTTGTAGAAATAACAAGGTTGAATTAGGTTGAAGTTTCACTTAAAATAGGATCGACAACAATATTTTAGGTCGGAAATGGCTCTGTTTGCGCGAGTTTGTAACAGAAATGGTAAAAAAGGCTTGGAAAGGGCGACTATATGGGTTTTTAACCAAGAGTGATTAACATTGAATGCGGAGGGTTAATTCAAATGGGCAGGATGCTTTTCACAACATCCAAGAATACAACCCAGTGGTTTTCTCATGGATGAAAGGTGGTAGGCGGTATAATTTGGAGGGATGCGGTGCAATAGAAATTTTCCACGTAGCCAGGAGCATGGCTCCAAAAACCACGCATTTCGCAAGCTCTCGGGGTAGTTAAAGGTCAGGCTTTTGAGGATGCAAAAAGGATTACTGGCTCTTAGATTTGATCAGTGTTGATCTCACGGATGGGCCAATGGGAATAAACTGTCGAGGATTAGATGGGCCTGGGGCCCAGTCCTATGTCAATTTCGGTCATGTGACATAGGCGATATATGTTTGGGGTTTATAATAGGTGGGGAAATAATAAGTGTGCCCAAATATATATCAAAATGTGGGGAATTTAAGCTATAGGTTATATAAAAATAATGGGTTGGGAAATGTATATAATTGAGGAATTAATATAATACGGGTTTAAAAGGTATATAATGGGAATTAATAAATAAAGTTAGCTAAATGATTAAAATAAATGAGGGGGGTTAAATACACAAAGTTTAATGTAAAAACTGATATCGGGAAGGAATTTCTTCAATATGGGACCCAACATATCACTTTTTAAAGAAATACTTAGGATAGAGGTATTTTTTGGTATTTTGAATTAAAATGGAAGTTCATTAAAGGGATTTTAATTTTCCAAAGTAAAATATACATTTTAACTTAGGAAAATGAATTTTTTGTAGGAGAAAAAGAGTGAAGTAAGGGGAAAGAATAAATATGAAGGGGAAGGGGTATGTTTACAAGGGACATGATTTTGAAGGGAAATTAGTAAATATGAAATTACCAATTTCTTCTATACATTCCTTGTGAAAACTGCTTCTTCCTACCATCATCTATCCTAACATTTTTTCTTCATTTCTTCAGGTGCATTTGAGCTTGTAGACCCTTATTGATTTTTCTTTTAACAACAAACTAGCTAACTATCTAACAAACTATATAACTATCCAAGGGCTTAGATTAAACTGCTGAGCTTGTTATTATTCTCTACCTAACTACTAATCTGCCAAGATTAAACTATTTCGCTAGATCTTTATTCTCTATATATCAACATGAAATTTAAAGCATGAAAGGTCAAGATTAAGTAGTTTTACCTTCATGGATTGTGGCATTTTTAACACGCTGCACACAATCGTATTTTGTAGTAAAAAGTAAAAATTAGCGGCATTTGAATTTGCATCACTTTCATGATCTATTTTTATCTATTTTTTGGTTGGGTTTCATTTTTTATATTCTTTTTTTATCTTTTTTTATTTTAGTCCTTTGATTTTTCTTTTAGGAATTTTACCCTCTTTACATTTTTAATTTTTAATATGGGATTTTTTTTTGGCAGAAAGTAAAGTATTTACACATTACAATACTAATAATAGTAAATTCAAAATTATGAATCCTATTATTATACAACCCTAACAAATTGCATTCTAGAACATATATATCCAGTACCTGAAACATTTTTCATCAATGCACACAGTAAAGCTACTTTCAGTTAATTACATTCTAGAACATATATATATCCAATACGTGCAACATTTTTCATCAATGCACTTAGAAAATCTACCTTCAGTTCATTTCATTCTAGAACATGTATATATCTAGTACGTGCGACATTTTTCATCAATGCAAATAGAAAAGATACTTTCTGTTAATTGAATTCTAGAACATATATATCGAGTATGTGCAACATTTTTCATCAATGCACATAGAAAAGATACTTTCAGTTAATCGCATTCTAGAACATATATACCTAGGTGAAATATTTTTCATCAATGGACATAGAAAAGCTACTTTCAGCTAATTACATTCTAGAACATATACATCTATTACGTGCAATAGTTTTCATCAATGCACATAGAAAAGCTACTTTCAGTTGATACTAGTGTGCATGTACCAAAACAATGTATGCGTGAAAACACTTGCATAGATAACATAACAAGGAAGTTCAATTTTTAGTTGAGTTCTGGAAGTTCTAAAACATGAATCCAAAGAGAAGAAATTGTTGGGCAATTCCATCAAAAAAATTCCAATGGAATTCCATCTTCAATGATCCGTTCATGATCGGATTTTGACATTTTCCATTTCTTAATTTTCATTTTTTCTTTGATTAAACCTCTATCAACTTTATGCGTGCTACACACACCAAGTGACTATATTGAAAAATTATGACATCAAGTTCAAAGTCTTCAAAGTAAACAAAATCCCCACTTTTATCGGTTTGCTTGAAAAATCAACCTTTCAGTATAATAGATCCTCTGTCATATGGAAACCCGTGATCATTATAGTTTTATAATAATTTCATCTTTCGTTCAATGAAACACATCAAATAATACTTCACATTTTTATCATTGACAGTAGGTGCAATTACAACAAAAACATCTCCTACACAATAAAACAAACTTATGTATTTAAATTTAGATCATAATTAACATGAAAAATTAACTTTAAAATTATTTTATTATCTATCTCTAGATCTCTATCATTTGAAAGCAATTCAAATGTTACCTTCTCTAACAATATCAGAAACTTTGTATTTAGCTCTGTATTTTTCCAATCTTTTACATACATTTTGTTTTCAAAAACATCATTGGATTTTCTGTTGTCTATGAAAGCATGACAAAAAGAAGAATATTTTCTTTTATCCAATGCAAACACATTTGTGGACAACTTTGTTTTAATTGAATGCAATTTTTGAGTCCCTTTTATTGTTTCAACGTCATTTCCAATTGATATATCTACATCTTCAACCCCAATATGCCAAAAAAACCTATATGGAAAATTAAAACAAGAATGTAAATATGATATCAAAATACCATCAAAGATAATCATTGTGATAAATGTACACTGGTTAAAATTGGATATCCAATAAAAATTAAATTGAATGTACCTTCACACTTCCCTTGATCGATTACTCTCATGTCTTAGTCCAACAATGCACCATTGAACAAATTCTTTAGCGTCCACAAGTCTATTTGCAGAGGGGTCCATTTGATATCTTTGAAGTTCCCTTTTTATGCATGCCCATGCATCGTCATGTTCTCCTTTTCCATGGCTAGTATCAAAGAAATTCCAACAATGTTTAATGCAAGTTTTCTTATGAAGACAACACAACCAAAAGAATGATTATGAAGATTTGAATTGACCTGCGCATCCATCTGACCATATCCAATGTTCATTGAATTTTATTCCATGACTTTTCAAGGAGTAATAAATCTTTCCAAAACAGCGTTATGCAAAATATGTATCATGTGTATGATCGTCACTGATATAAAAGTGATATTCTTTAATAACATGCCAATTTTCACTGATGCTTTCTATATGATCAATGTTTTCTTCAGCATATCTATATAGAATATGGACCAGCATGGAGACTTGGTCAGAATGATAGTAGTCACTGAATTTCCTTTTGTGGAACAAATGTGTAGTTTTCTGCAAAATCAATTATTGACAAAATGGTCCCTGGTGGAAAAAAATCACAGGATTTTTTGAATTGCAAGTCCTGTCGTCGAGCTCTATGGGAATGATTGGTGTATTTATACTTTTCTTTCTCAAACTTTCTCAAAAAATCTATCACAAAAATTTCTTCTTCTTCTAATTCAATTATTTTAGCACTATTTGAACTTTGAATCGATGTATGGATATATTCATATCTCTTCCATTTCACTTTCATGTTGGACGATGATTGATCATTTATATCAGTATGATAGATGTTTTGAAATTTAGTCAAATTTCCACAATCATCGCATTTTTTACCACCAACACATTTATTTTGGTAAAATAATTCATGCCTTTCTCTTCCACATAGAATTTGAGATATGAAATCACAGATAGAGGAAGTAAGAGGTGAAACTTTCCAAAATTTTCTACCAAAATTAAGGAATGTGTCATAATATAACTAAAATTCCACATGATAACGACAACAACAACTATCGCGTACGGTGATGGGTTTTACATACCATGGTTTTTGTTGCACAAAAGCACTGATTGAGACATCGATTTCACAATTCTCTTCTTTGAACTTGTTGAACACATATATTTGAGTAGTGTCCAAGAAATGCTTTTCATGTGTTTAGTACTGATTTCTTGCTATTATTCTTCACATCACATCCCTTGCATTTGGTGAAACACGTGAATTTATATTCCAATATTCATATATTGTTTTTTTTTAATTTTCTCTGAGTCTATCTTTGTACGATTGCCTACAAATAGCTCTCCAACAAGCGAGTTCATTATTTACATATATTTGCAACCGAAATTTCTGATTTTTGTGCAAAGTTTTTCGTGAGGTTGCTAATACTCGTGCCATAGATTTTACCAAGCAATTCTCTTTAGTACTTGATGAAACCACTTCCATATGTATTGCTCTACGTACAACTGAAATATTTTTATGTCTAGATCTTCTAATTGAATTTATAGGACTATTTATCTTTTGCATCACATTTTCCTTCATTTTTTTTATCTTTTGTTTATTTTTGAATACCCAATAAAGTCATAGCTTATTTTAATTTCCTTAATGATAGGAGACCTTTCAACAATTTGGCTTGAACTGCCACATTTTCCTCTATGAAGTATGTATCAAAAATGCGTTTAACATGATATCGTATAAAATGGTCAGCTTTTTTATCTCCATATGTGTGAGTGTCAACATTTTCTAACATCTCATCATCGACATCGATTTCATCTGTACATATTCAAATTAATAGTACATAATAAGTTTACATATTCAATAAATAACTAAATTAATAAATATGTATAATTTCAATAATACATGCATGTATTCAACATATATATATATATATATATATATATATATATATATATATATATATATATATATATATTTTAAACACCATGCTAAGCACACACATGGTGTATGAGAAAGATAAACACACACACAACAAGAAACTCAACACACAATGAAGGATAAGCGTGTAGCTCTCTTATTTTTCCATTATACATGATGTACATTTATGGTACAATGGTGTGACTCTTGGTTTCACATTCCAAGGCCACTTGGAATCCATTGTGACTTTTCACATTCCACACCTACCCATAGAGGATTAGGTGTTCCAACATCCCCCCCTTAATCCGAAGTGGTATGTGTGAGTCCAAGAAGAGAGTTGTAATAAAAATATGAAAAGTATACATGGCAGCACTTTGGATGAATCAACTCTCTGAAATTTTGGAAAAAAGAGGTGGTTTAAGGATTACCATGAACACTGGAACACAATACTTGTTGCAGTTCTCGGAACTCTTCCAAAACTGGCAAGAAGCTAAAAGCTTCTGCTAGAGGAATTGTCCCTCATAAAAAAGGGAGACCTTCAACCTAAAAGAAAGGAGGTATACTACCTGTGATGGTTTTAGGATTACCTACAACACTGGAATTCTTGAAGCATTTCTTGGAACTCAACCAAAGCTGGCAAGAAGCTGAAGGATTTTGCTAGAGGAAGTCTCCCTCATATGTGAAAGGGAGACCTTCAACCTAAAAGAAGGGAGGTCTACTACCTGTGATGGTTTAAGGTTGTCCACCAACCAAAGATGATGGTTTGAGGCTGTTCACCATCTGAAGGCATGCTCATGGGAATTCGTGTCTCTGGCTACAACTCTAAATCTAGAATGACGAATTGTGGCTTAGGCTCACTTGAACTGCTGTGTCTCTAGCTACAACTCTGAACATGGAATGAGAGATTGTGGATCAGGCTCACTTGATCTATCTTCGAAGCTTGTAGATGACCACCATTTTCCCCCCTGTTAAGGACAAGGTGAGATGATGGCGAAAACTCAACTGCAAGTTTGCTCAATATTCTAGAACATGTTCTCACATGTGACTTAAACATCTTCTTGGCTGCTGATGCCCATTGCCAAGAAGCGATCCATCCAGGATGAATCTTGGTTCTTGCAGGAGGCTTGTGTCTAAAGCATCTGTGTGAAGAATGAGTGTGCCAACCACAGTGCTTGCATGGATGAAGATCAAAAAAATGATCTTTCATATGGCCAACTCGATCACAGTGTTGGAATTTTTCAATATGTTGTTGTTGTGGAAGTGGAGCAAGATGTGGAATAGCTGCAGATGAACTGTCATACAAGAATCCGACACTCTGAAATATGATGGGCTTGGTGTAGTCCGGAATATGAAAGGACACATCCTTGTCATATCCAAGACCAATTCGGTGCTTTTTGTGCACAAGCTGTTCCCAAGGTCTGATGATGGGCTTGAGAAGTGCAGGCTGAACTGCTGCATCTGCATGTAAATCTGCTCTAGCACAAGGAGGTGAATGTGGATAAACTGCAACTTTATCTTCTTTTTTCTGATGAGAGTCCTTCACAATATTCTGAACAGAAACAGGTTCAGAATGGTGACTCTTTTGCTAAATTTCATCTTGCTAAAGCTGAGTTTCCAACTGCAAAAACTCAATATTTTCTTGTGCATCTTGCAAAAAAATTTGAATATTACAAAGAGCATCCTTGCTCATTTTTATCATATCATCAACATTGGAATGAATGAGGTTATTCAAAAACTCTAATGCCTCATTGATTTTAGTGATTTTCAACAACTTAGGCTCAAAAAATGAAAGGGTGTCAGCTTCAACCAAAAATGCACCCGTTTACAATGTGATGAAACTTAATTTCAATAAATACAAATGACTCAAGAGAACTTCCAACTATGGAATTCTCAAAGTACAAAATCTACTCCTCAAATGATGGAGGAAAATCAACAATGACTTACATCAACAACTCAAATTCATTGATTCCAACTATGAATGAAGAGGCAATATAATGTCAGTTCAACACAATATTTCTGCAAAAATGTGCATCAAAAACACTTGTGCAAGATGCCTTTAAGGCAACTGATTTTTTTTCTTCAAAGAGCTATTTTTCATTAAGAACAACTCGTCCTCACATGTCAATCTCTTTTAGAAAAAGTCACCCTTATGTCAATGCTACAAATCACAATGCAAAACTGCAATTTTCTCTATGTATTCAGTCCATTTTCTCTTCATTTCCTACAGTTCATTTTCTTTCTCTTCCTCTCTTTCTGCTGGTTTTTTTTTTTTTAATTTAAAATAATTAAATTTAAAAAAAAAACTTGAAATTGGGAAACTGAAGGGGAAGGGGGAATTTAAAAATTAAGAGTGAATTTAAAAAGAATTGGGCGGTATTATTTTAAAATTTTGAAAATAAAAAATTTAAAAGAGGGGTGGCGGTATTGTAATGGAGAGGGGGCGTATTGCAAGGAGGGCCGAGGTAAGGTGGATAGGGAGATAGCCATGAGAATAAGGAGGCTGCAGCCGGAGGGGGAGGGGGTCTGTGTATTGAGGGCAGAGTTTGGAATTTTGGGTGAGTGGGGTACAAGATGGGACAGGTTTGAGTGGAGTAGGCCACAGAAAGGGTGGCTGGGTAGTGATGAGAGGGGGCATGAGCGTATTTTAGTGTGGGTTGGGGCGGAGTAAGGGGTAGCGCATGGGGAGGGGAGCAGATTGATAAGGGGGAGCGACAGGAGCGTTGGGTGAGTGGGGTAAGGGGCATAGGGAGGTCCGGGGATATACTCAAAAGGTGAGGGCGTATAGCAAGGGGAGGGGGTACGTACTGTAGAGTGGAGAGGGGGTTGGGTAGTGGGTAGGGTTGTGTGTGTACGTGGGCCATGAGCTCGAGCTCGAGGGAGGGGGGTATCATGTGAGTGTTGAGCGTATGTGAGGGGAAGTGAGTATGAGAGGTGGGGAGTTATGGGATTGGGGAGAGTTTAGGTGCAGGGTCACCAAGGTCGAGGGGATGAAAGGCCGAGGCACCTCTCAGAATTTTTTTTTTTTCAATTATATATATATATATATATATATATATATATATATATATATATATATATATATATTATTTAAAGTTAAAACAACAAAGGAGTAAAATCTAAGAACCAAGACTCTAAAACAACAACAGGAAATTTCACCAGAAAAACAGGAAATTAAGAAGTAATACACAGTAGCAGAATGCAGAACATTCCAGTAAAACTCAGAAATTTGCAGATATTTTTCAATGAGAAACTTAGAAAATTTTCTTTCAGAAACCCACTTTGGAACACTATTCCAGTAGCTCTTCAAAATGTAAAATTTAATAGGAAGAATTTGCAGGAAGAAATCAGAATGGAAACCTTTAGATTCGCGGTGCTGGTCTTCTTCAAAACCACTACTGCTCTTCTTCAAAACACCTTCCGAATGGGGCAAAATTTTTGCTGTAGAAACTCTTTAAATTTTGCAAAAATGCCAAGAATTTTTGCAGATATGCACAGGCCATAAACACAAATGGCTCACTCAAGGTTGAGCTGGTTATGAACTTCTCAGCTCCGATACCATGTTAAATGCCATGTTAAGCACACACATGGTGTATGAGAAAGATAAACACACACGCAAAAAGAAACACAACACACAATGAAGGATAAGCGTGTAGCTCTCTTATTTTTCCATTATACATGATGTATATTTATAGTACAATGGTGTGACTGTTGGTTTCACATTACAATGTCACTTGGACTCCATTGTGACTTTTCGCATTCCACACCTACCCATAGAGGATAAGGTGTTCCATATATATATATATATATATATATATATATATATATATATATATATATATATACCTTGTGATTCAATTACTTCACTTTAATTTCTTTCAATATTTTCACCGTCTTAAATTATTGGTTCAATATCTCTTTCACTTTCTCTTTCAAAATTTTTTATCTCATCATCAATGTTTTTAGGAACATCTCTCTTTGTTTACATTGCAAAATATTTTCAAATTAGTTCATCAAATAAAAATTAAGCTTCACATTTTACACTAGGAAAATTTAAAATATCAAATTCATAATGTTTACATTTACATACCTACTTCAACTTCTAGTTGAGGTTGATTTTCCCTTTCAATATTTGAGGGTGCTTCTCTCTTTCTTTTGCAAGATTCTCTCCCCTCTTCTCTACGTTCCTCAGGGTCTCTTGTTCGATCATATTTTCTCGTGCAATTCCTTCGATTTCCCATGATATTAGAGTATGAAGTTCAAAACATTTACTTCAAAAATTTAGACAAAATCTCAATTAAAAAAAACATCACAAAATATTTAATTTAAAAAAAAAAACGCAATTTAAAATTTTTGCAAAAAATACATACTTCAATATAAAACACTTACTTTAAAAAATTCGAGAAAAAAATTTCTTAAAAAAATGAAAAAAAGCTCAAAATATTTCCTTCCAAGTCTTGCAAAAAACGTTCATATAAAAAGTTAGACAAAAACTCATTTTAAAAAATCATTATAAAAGATTTACTTCAGCCCAAAACACGTACTCTAAAAAAATGTCACTTCAAAAAGTACCTCCAAAAACTTTCCATTGAAAATTAAGCCCAACTCCTTAAAAAATGCCACTTTAAAAAATACCTCCAAAAAGCCTCTAAAAAAATATCACTTTAAAAATTACCTCTAAAAAATGTCCTTTGAATATTAAGCCTAAAAGGAGTCCTTTCGAAATTAAGTCTAAAAAATGTATTTTTGAAATTAAGCCCAAAAACATCTAAAAATAAAATACATCCTAGAAAATGTTCTTCGAACCCAAAACCTCTAAAAAAAAACGAAAATTAAGCACAAAACTTCTAAAAACGAAATACCTTAAAACCAAAAAATGTCTTTTGGAAATTGAGCCCAAAAACCTCTAAAAACAAAATACATCCAAAAAAATGTCCTTTGAAAATTAAGCCCAAAACTTCTAAAAACAAAATACCTTAAAAAATACATTGAAAATTAAGCCCAAAACTTCTAAAAACAAAATACCTTAAAAAAAAAATGAAAATCAAGCCCACAACTTGTAAATACAAAATACCTTAAAAGAAATTAAGCCCAAAAAAATCCAAAAAATGTATCACATACCTCTAAGAAATGTCCTTTGAATGTTATGCCAGAAATTCCTTAAACCCAAAAAAATCCTTTGCAAAATCAGACCAAATGAAGAAATGTGTGAAATTATGCGAAAATAGTGAATGTGTTTACGTCAATTTATATTGCCGCGAAATATTTTTTTTGGAGGGGCTTCGTTGTATTTTTCGGCCGACGGAAAGTCAAGAAAAGTTCAGCAGTACTTTTGTGTCATTACATTTGACGGGCCGTCAGTGCAAAAAAAATTCAAAAAAAGTTCGGCCGAACTAACATGTCTACAATTATGCAGAGCCAAGTTCTGAATATATTTCTTCAACTTTGGACTAATTAAACTCCATGAAACTTTCTGAATTAACTGTCGGAACTAAGATAAGCATTTGCAGAATTCAATCTACTTTCAGGAAATATAACTTTTATGGAATTTCATAAATATTTACTAATTTTAATTAATTTTGTAATAAAATGGGTATAAACAATTTCTGAAGGTCATTATGATTCATTGAAATCAATATTCTGTATCTTCGAAAATGCATTGTAAAAAAAGTTGAAAAAACTATGGTGCATTTCATTGGTTCGTCGTCTCCAATGGGTAGTTTTTAGATTTTTAGTTTATAACTTATATGTTGAGAAATTTCATACGTCGTGAAATATATTCAAAATATGCAATTTTTTCATATTGGATCAGTTCAGAAAATTCTAGTAATTATGATATGCATCAATTGGTTTTGTAAATATAACAAAATCGAAGTAGACTCTGTCTAGATTGTTGTAACACATTTTGTTTCTAAAAAACACAATGTTTTCAAAGAATACATCAGCACGTATTAACATGAATTTTTATGAATCCTTTGATTGCTACAAAAAACAAACTCAAAGAAACTCCAAGTGGACATATCAAATGTGTATAAAAAAATTCCAAAAAAAAATTAATAGAAAGCTAATAAAATTTATGACAACTTTTATTTTTATTGCAAAATGAAATTCTAAACAAAAAAATTGTTTTGGCTTGCAGAAACTCGAAGAACAGAAAAAAATGAAAATTTTTTCTCTAAAAAGGGAAAAAAGCATAACCCAAATTCACATTTTCACCCCAATCAAATAGGCTCAAACATGTTCAAATATGGTCAAACATTATCAACAAGTTCAACCATAATTAACCTGAGTGAGCCATCATTTAAAAAGTTGAAGCATGTTCATCTATGGTCAGCCACGGTCAACTATGGTTTGCATTGTCAAAAATCATCAAAAGGTCAACCATGCTTAATCAAAATAAGCCATAATTAATCAAAGTCAACTATAGTTAAAGTATTACAACCATAGTCAACTATAACTTGCACATAGTTGTACAATGGGAAAAATGGTCAAATTGTGGTCAACCCTCATTGACATGTTCAACATATCTAGCTATTGTCAAAATTTTCAACCATAGTTAACCATGGTCAACCATTTTCACCCATGATGAACATGTTTAATAATTTTCAACCACAATCAACTATAGGCAACATGACTAACCACAGTTAATGATAATATATCATAAAAAACTTTAGTCTAGCATGGATTATCATGTTCATCCATATTTAACCATTTCTTCACAATAATCCACCCTTCTTAATCAATTTAACCATAATAAATCAAGGTCAACCATAGGAAACCATGGTCTATTATCCTCTGATTGCACATCATTAACTATCACAACCACATTAATAAAGTTGTTGAAATTATGGTTGGCATTATTTTACACGTTTGATACATTGATTGACATAATTTTACATGTTCACAGACTAATCAACACCATTAAATTCAAAAGGTGATGACTAACAAATGTCATCACAGGCGATGACAAACAAATTTCATCACATTTGATGAACAATAAAGGAGATCATAAAATGAGTAACAACAAATGTTGCCACAATTGATAAAAAAAACACCATTTCAACATGAATAACAACTAACTCCTCCATTATTAATTGCACAATAGATGATTTCATAATGTGACGAACACATATCAACATCTAAATGTGTTGAAAATATCCATCATCAACCATTTTTAGCTATTTCAGCCATGATCAAATCTTCATTAACCATGGTCAAACATGATCAACCTATAGTTAACCATGGTCAAACATGGTCAAAAATTGTCATCCATCGTTAAGCATAGTCAACATTGGAGAATATTGTCGACCATGGTAAACATGGTCAAAATGGACAAACATCCTCAACCAAGGGCAAACATTGTTTATCCATTTTCAATAATTACCAACATGGCTAACTAAGGTTAACCTACATCAACTACAATAAATAGGTCAAACGTGTTCAAACATAGACAATGTGGGAATCACATTGATCCATGCTCACCACATTCATCTACAAGTAAATGTTGAAAACATTGGTCAACCATGTTCACCAATAGTTAACCATATGTCGACCATAATAATTGAATACCAAACATGATGAACTAAAGTCAAATTGGTCAAACTAGCTCAATCGTAGTAAACAAATTCAACCATGTGCATCCTTGTCTAACCGTAGTCAACATAGTCAACTATGGTTAGCCATAATCAAACTTTGTCAACCATAGCCAATGTGTTAAAGCATGGTAAACATGGTCACATAAGGTCAAACCACATGGACACCATCGTTAAATATGGTTTATTAGGGTCAACATTGTTAATTATGGTTTACCATGGTCAGCCATGGCTAACATAGTCAAACATGGTCAATTATTGTCAACATGCGCATCATGGATTACCATGTTTGACCACAATTATCTATAGATAAATGTTGACAACATTTTTCACCCATGCACGCTCATAGTTAATCATGGTCATGCAATCTCAATCAGATTTAAACAAGATGAAACATCTTCAAACATGGTAAAACATTGCCAACACGTTAAACCATGGCTAGCCATGGTCAAAAAATTTGAACCATGTTAATCCATGGTGAACCATGGTTAACCATTGCCAACCATACTTGACCCTGTCTAAACATGGGAAATGGTCAAGACAGTCAAACTATGGACAACTAAGGCTAACGGGGTTATCTATGGCTAATTAGATAAACCATTATTAATATGGTCTAGCATCGTTAAAAATGGTCAACCATGTTCAATCACAATGAACCATAATCAATTATATTTTAATACATCCATGATCAATCACGTTCAATGTGGCCAACTACAACCAAAGGTGGTCAACCATTTTCACCCATTCTAAACATGGTTAACCATGGTCAACCACAATTGGCCATGTCAACTATAGTAAATTATATCATAAACAAATTTAGTTTAATGTGGACAATAATTATCATTCATATTCAACCATTTCTTGACCATAATCCACCCTTCTCAACAATATTTTTACCATATTTAATCATAGTAAAGCAAGATAAGCCATAATCAACCATGGTGTACTAATATTCTCCATTGTCATATTCAACTAGAAAAGCACATCGTAGTTGAAGTACGAATCAACATTTTCCACCTTCCATAAGCTAACAAACAACAATAATTTTTAAAAATAAAAAATGAATTTGATATTTTAACCACTTTATTAATATTATTGCGCTAATTATATTTTTATTTTATTAATATCTTATATGAGTAACATCCTACATACCATTTTATATTTGAAATTGAGGAGACATATTATTTTGGCTTTATGTTGAGCTTCACAACACATGATCCAACGCATTTCATGAATGAAATCAGATGCTATTGGAACATTATGTAAAGATTTTTATGTCTTTCAATTATGTTTATCCTCTCAATGAGGATTCTCATGAGTGGCTATAATATTCATCGATTATGTTTTCTCTACCAAGGAGAATTATTATGAGTGAGTTAGGCTTATGGGCCAAGTTCTCTTGAAGAATCTGCCTAAGCGAGGCACCAGATGTATAACTATATTTTCTCTTCCAAAGAGGATTAGATGAGTTCATTATATTTCTAGGATGAGTTTTTCTGAAGAATCTACTAGATAGAGATGTGTGATATTATAACATGCACAAGTATTCTGATGGAATTCATGCCACCCCAACATTATTCGTGGTTTCATTTTCGCTTCCTATGTTTGAATGAGAAAATCAGCATGGGGCTTTATAGTCTAACTTATCTATCTCATTAATTTCTGGAATAAAAAACCACCGCGACTCACTTAGCCATTGATTAATTAATTTTGACAATACAAATAGTGTTAAAATAAGTTAGTTACTCTTGCATGAAGAGTTTGTTATATTTATAGAGTTAGTTAACTGAGAATTGAGTCAAGCCAAGTTTAATTGATAGATGAAATTAGTGAATAGTTGCATGTCAGGCTACATAAGGTGAGTCGCTAGTCGAAAAGATTTAAATACCCTTTACCTAGTTCATTGTAATCAAGTCAAGTCATTCAAGGTTATGTGATAAATAGAAGATTCACAACTCATGTGTTATTGTGTTAATTATTTTGTTTATCCTCTCTGCCCTTCCAAAAAATTGGTATCGGAGCCTATCAAAGTTAAGGTAATAAACATCAGAGCTAAGGACATAGAGATCAGAGTGAGGTTACAAATAGCTAAGGACAATGGCTCAGCAATAGTCCGTGAGAAAGGAGAGAAGAATATTTGTTTTTTATCTTCATGAGAGTTATAATGCACCTTACAATCATATTCAATGCATTATAACATTGGGAGGCTCACTAGCGAGCCACATTACATATGGGGAACTTAACAACCTTCACCAACACACGGGATCTTTGCAGTTCTATAGTGTTAGTTCACTAATGCACAGTTGGCCTATCGAGAATAGTGCTACCATGCTACACACAATCGTAAACAGTGTGTTAGAACGCAGGCCTAAAGGATACGGGTTGTGTTAATCGTAAAAGTCAAAAGAATTTTTTTTAAAGGTTTGAAGTCAAGATTCATTGGTTTATATGGTGAGAGGGATGATTTGAATTCAAATAGATTTTAAAAGTTTGACATGATATTGGAAAGCTTTGAGAGGAGAGTTTTTTTTAAAGCCTTCAAAAAAATGGTGACCATGTGCTTTTTAAAAAGGATTTCATGTTAAAGGATTTAATCACGAGTTTTATTTAAAGCAAATTTTGATTTGAGGATTAAAGAAAAATGGAAGTTTTTTTATTAACAAGAAAGTTCGTGAGTCTACAAAAATATTTTGGTGTTTTGTCAAGCATCACAAGTTTTTAGGTGAAGACTATGCCTTATGGGGCCACATATTAAAAATCATATTTTTTTTGGCGGCCGATATGGAAGATAGCCTCATGAAACAGTAAAGTAGCTATAATAAAGAGGAATCACAACAGTCATGGTTCGAAAAGTGCGACTAAATAAGACTAAGAAAAGGGATAAAAAATAATAGGCATAGATTGTTTTTGTGTTTATATAGGTTCAGGTCGCAGCCAAGGAACTGAGCAGCCTAGCAGAAGACAAATATAAAATTAAAATTGATTGGTGCAGTGTGGATCTCCTACCACCTTTAGAATTTAATGATGGAAAACAATGGATGAAATAGTAATGTGAAAGGTAGAAAAAACTAAAAATTCTAAGCAATCATGGAATATCTTGAAAGAATAAATATCTCCAAGGGGGAGTGACATGTAGTAGAAAGAAGTGTCACGGTTTGTTGAGTCAACTAAAGTTCTGAGAGTAGATGATCAAGACTCTAAGAGGACAACAGATCTTGGAGAACCCCACTGAAAAGTGGAATATGGTCATGAATACTATAAAATTGCAACCCATTATGCAAGCATGCATATGTATGAAAAAGATGAAAAATATGCAACAAAGATTGCAAAGAGAGAAGTTCAAGCCTCTGTATGTGTAGCAGAGAAATATCATATCAATGCTCAAGCACTCCATTGTAATATGGATGGTGAGGATGATGGTGAAACCCATTATGCAAGCATGCATATGGATGAAGAAGATGCAACAAAAATTACAAAGAGAGAAGCTGAAGACTCTGTATGTGAAGCAGAGCAAGAGAATATCAATGCTGAAGCACTCCACTATAATATGGATAGTGCAGATGATGGTGAAACCCATTATGCAAGCATGCATATGGATGAAGAAGATGCAATAAAGATTTCAAAGAAAGACACTGAAGACACTATATGTGAAGCAGAGCATGAGCATATCAATGGTCAAGCATTGCACTGTAATGTGGATGGTGTGGAAGATGGAACCCCACTGTGATAAAACACGTGCATGCTCACTGCAAAGCAAGATGTGTATTGGTGCATCCAACTGCAAGTGATGAATCTGGTAAAAATGAAATTGTCAATGAAATCGACAATGAGCACATGCATGCTCAAATATCCCATGATGGAGTGGATGAACATTATGTTGATGATATGTGTGGTTTCTTTTATGAAAAAATGATTGATTATGATAATATGGCAAGCTCCATGTTTCATGAAGCATTGAAGGTTGAAATTTCCTTTTTAGCAAAAAATTATGAAGCAGTTGGAACTGCTCATGAAGCAATGTGCAAACAAGAAATAGCTGAGTTTGGCTTAGATAAAGCTGTCAATAGAGCATAAAATTGTTTGGTTGATCCAACAATTGGAATTATTGAAGTTAAATTTGATGAAGAACCATTAACTGGTGATGAGTGGTTCCACATGATGCAACAGAAATAACATATTGATATGTTGTTATTTGGTGAGAGAAACCCACATGTGTTTGGGAGCCAAGTGGCAGACAACATGTTTGCAGCAGCAGAGGTTTGTAAAACCATGAAAAGGAAGGCAGAGAAGAAATGGGTAGAGGTTCTCATGGAAGAGCATAATAAATATGTTTTTAACATTTTTTTTTAAAATGCAGGTACTCAAAATAGCATGGGAGCAGAAGTTAAAATCAAGGTTGTTAATAAATTTGATGCAGATTTGAAGCTCATTGAAGAATGGATTCATAAACCAATTGAACAAATTGATGCAAGGCTTAAAGCAACAGTTGGAATAAAAGGATTTAAATGAAATGGTGAGTAATGATATTGAGTGTGAAGATTATAGGGAGAAAGAAAAAGCACATGATGATGAATTTGAAGAGAATGATATGGAAGTTTCTGAAAACAAGGAAGAATGTATTAAATCCATTTTTTTTCAATGGAGTTAAGAAGGGATATGTTTCTGCTATCAAGAAATATGGTAGAATGAAAGTTAAGAAAATGAAGCGTAAGAATCAGAGCAAAGAAGACAATTTGAAGTTGTAATGTTGTGGCAACACTCCATGGTTGAATGAATATTTGAAGAGGAAGGTGTAGAAGACAAGATCGAATTGTTTTTCAGCACAAATTCAAAACATGTGAAAGAAAATTTGCAGCAACAACAATTGAAGAAAGCCTACATCAAGAAAACGCAACAGAGAATGAAGCAATTTTGAGGATATAAAATTTGGAAGAAGAGAAAATGAAAATGACAAATTGTAAAATTTTTGAGTCAATGTAAGCCTATCTGAGACGTATAAGAGAAGGCATGTTTGAGTGATAATTGAGTCAATTTATATTGTAATCCTAGCAGGCATAGTTAAGTCATGTTTGAGTTATGTTGTGTCATACAGTCGTAATGAAGGGGGAGTGCTAAAATAATCTAAATACTCACACATGTTTGAGTGGTAATTGAGTCAATTTCTAATGCAAGCCTAGCACGCATAGTTAAGTCAAATAATCTAAATACTCACACATGTTTGAGTGGTAATTGAGTCAATTTCTATTGCAAGCCTAGCAGGCATAGTTAAGTCATGTTTGAGTTATGTTGAATCATCTAGTCATAATTAAGAGGGAGTGTTAAAATAAGCTAATTACTCACACATGTTTGAGCTGTAATTGAGTCAATTTCTATTGCAAGCATAGCAGGTATAGTTAAGTCATGTTTGAGTTATGTTGAGTCATAGTAATTAAGGGGGAGTGTTAAAATAAGCTAATTACTCCCACATGAAGAATTTGATATATTTAGAGAGTGAGTTAACTAAATGTTGAGTTTAAATGATAGATAAATTTAGTGAGTGATTACATGTCAAATTATATTAGGTGAATCACTAGTCTAAAATTTTTAATACCCTTCACCAAATTCATTATAATAAAATCAAATAATTCAAATTTATATGATATGTGTTAATTATTTTGTTTCTCTCAACCTTTCCAACAATATTAACCTTTCCAACAACGACGGACTTAGCCACTATGGTGGCACTTGTTATTCTTGCATGTAGAAGATCATATATCACTATCGGGTACGCCACTTGTGTGGCACTTGTTATTTTCCCGTTTTGGAAATGATATATATTTTAACGATTTGGAAGTCAGATGTGGACGGGAAAAGAGGCTGAACACGTTAAACCTGCTTTAGATATATATATATCTCGTGGGAAATGAAGTGCGAGGTCAATAAAGCAACAATATATTTCGTAAACCTAACGGCAGTTTAAAGTCAGGTCATCAACGAAAATTAAATTGTGTGGATACTGTGGTAAAGTTTAAACTGGACGGCAATAAAATAACATTTTATTTCGTGAACGGAACGGCAGTTTGGAGTTGCATCAACAAATCAAAGACCCACAATGGCGATGGATATATAAGCAACGGCCTCTTCTAGCCTGAGAGCAGATTGCCCCATTTGTCTTTGTATCTGTGCTAGCGATAACAACAGTACTGATAGACAATAATCGCCAATATGGCAACTCAGCTCCGTGTGAGCGCTATTATTCTATGGTTTTCTTTTGCCCTTTCTTCTCTTTCTATCTGCCGCGGAGCTGTTCCAGATATTGCTACCCAAGATTTCTTCAATGGAATTATATCTGCCGCTGCTGATAGTTGCGCAGGGAAGACCTTTTATACATACAGTGACTTCATTAATGCGGCCAATTCATTTTCTGGCTTTGGCACAACTGGAACCTCCGATGACAACAAGAGAGAAATTGCTGCTTTCTTCGGCAACGTTGCTCACGAGACTGGCAGTATGTATCCAATATTATTTTCACAAGACTTCTCAATCTATAGATTGAATTTCACTTGAGAATACGTTGTTATTTGTGTTCCGAGGCCTATTTTACAATTTAGTACGATGGGATGTTTAAGTATGTAGTGTTCCAATTAAGTAAAAATGAAAAAATTTCAGCAAAATTTTCAAAATATTAATTTGTAATTTTATTATAAATTTTGTTATGGAGCTATGTAAAAAGCATTAGTCTTTTTTGTCTACTTGGTAGTTTGAGAAACTCTGACATAAGGTTATTTATTCTGTTAAAATTACCTGAGAAGCACACTAACTTTCATTATGGCTAGATTACTTTTTATCATTAATATGGCTAGATTACTTTTCATCATTAATGTGTTAACGACACACTCTTCACTCTTGACCAGACCAACCCTTATAATGACTAGAATACTTTTAATCATTAATATTTTAACAAACCTGATGGACTTATCTCCCCAACCCAACATAGTTAAATCAATATATTATTAGGTTTAATAATTTGAAAAAAAAAATTGTATTTGGAGAAATGTGATATTAGTATAGGTAGATTGGGAGTTAAATATATTTATACTGTTCTATATTGTCAAATAAGGTGTCTGACTGATTCACAGATCTATGCTACGTGGAGGAGATAGACAAGAGCAACGACTTCTGTGATTCCAGCAATACACAATATCCATGCGCACCCGGCCAGAAATACTACGGCCGTGGTCCCTTGCAACTCACAGGGTCTGTATATAAATTTATAGCCAAGCAATTATAAATTATTTTCTGCTTTTATGTTTAATTTGAATGCATGGTGGCCATTAACCATCCGGGAGTATTTTTGTTTAATTTGAATGCTGGTTGACCATTAACTGTTTTGATATTTTTACAGAAATGGAAACTATGGTGCACTGGGAGCTTTTCTGAAGATGGATCTGCTGAATAACCCTGGAGTGTTGGCGCAGGACGACCCAACGTCGTGGAAGTCTGCGCTCTGGTTTTGGAATGTGAACAGCAACTGCCACACAGCTATTACATCGGGTCAGGGATTCGGGGCGACCATTCAAGCAATCAATGGAGCGATAGAATGCAACGGTGGAAAACCCGACGAAGTTAATGATCGCATCAGTCATTATACCAGCTACTGCAATCAATTTGGTGTGGACCCTGGAAGCAACCTTAGCTGTTAATAATAATTATCACGCTCGAAGTTATTTCAAAATATAATCAGTGATAACAAATATTTTCTTAGCCATATAGGCTAATAATTACCATTACCGGTATTAGTAGGGCAGAGCTGTGCTCAGCGCATGCCGTATGTATGATGCAGTTCTTCTTCTATAAATAAAAAGCACAGCTATGCATAAGGACAAATGAGGATCATTTTGACGGGTGACATCATCTTTCAATTTCGAGGAGTTTATCTGAAAAGTTATCAGGGATTATGTCAAAAATAAACAATATTTTGAAATAAAAAGTTATTGGGGATTAAGTAAAAAGTAAATAATATCTTAAAATAAATATTATTGTGTTGAAAGAATTATTTTATTAAAGAAAGTAATCTATATCTTAATCTTAATTTTTTAAAATTTTATTAACCAATATTTAGGTGGTAAAGTGTTTTTATTTGAAAACAAATCTCATTGTGTCTAAGCCATTGGATCGAAGGTTAGACGATTAAAATCTTTGAGGCCATCAAAATCCACAAGCCAATAGTTTTATATATGTTTTTTATAATGTTAGTTTTTCTTTTTTTCTTTTTTCTTTTTAATAAGTTAGATTGAACTTAGGTTTTGGTGACTTTGTCAAATTACATAAATAAAAAATAAAAGTAAATTAAATAAAAAGATTGACATAATGTAATGAACATTTTAACTAGGTCAAGATACAATAAAAAAATAAAAAAAATAAAATAGAATAATATTGAAATATAAAAACAACCCATGGTATTGACCCATGGTATTCATGTCGAATGTAGTTTATCTAAAGGGGGGAATTAAGATGGCCTAACTCTAGATCTACCAAGAGCCAAGAGCAATCAAATGTCTTGATATACAAGCCTCATTGATTGCTCTAATCAATAATATAAATCTAAACTAATTATTTAATAAAATTATTTTAAATGTTTATAGCCATTATTCTTTTAAAATTTTATTTAATAAAATGTAGCTAAATTTTCATACATCCAAACATACATATTTTTTCTTGTTCTAAATTTACCTTAAACTACATAATTGTAATAGTTTGTAAGCACATAATAGTTTCTAACTACATACATACTCTTTCGGACTTTTTTGGTTAATGAATATCAAATTTCTTCCTTTCAAAAAAACTGTATACATATCTTTAATTACATAATTGTAGCTAAAAAAAATTACATGTTTTTTACATTATAATCCTATCCTCTTGATCGAATTTGGCCCATTGAAAGTACTGCTATGTTTAGATATGATCTATAAGAAGAAGTTTGAAAATATGGAATAAAAAAGGCTCCCTAAAAATGCTTTTAACTGTAGTCAAAACCCTCACCTTCGCGTCAAGCGGGGGTGGCATAAGGATGCCCAGTCCTTGCTCAACCATTGGTGACTTAAGGAGGAGCTCAATATGGAAATAAAAGATAATATCGAAAGTACTATTACTTCCAAGTTTAAAGTCAAGTTGTGGGAGGATATGGAGCTGGAGGGTAAAAGGAAGCTAAGATACTATAAGGAAGTGATCAACCCCACCCTTGATACTCAAAATTATCTATCTTTGCTGTTCAAAAATAAGAAAAAAATGAACATCGCTAAGATAATTAATAATTCCCATGAGCTTCAGAGTGATACCGGGTGGTGGCCTATTCCCAAGACCCCTTGAAATGATAGAATCTATCAGATTTGCGACTCTAAGAAGGTGGAAGATGAAAAGCACTTGCTTTTAGACTGCCCTACTCTTACTCACATTCACTCTCAATTCCTTACCATCTGCCACACTTTCAATCTTCTTGACCTATTAAACCAACTCACCTATAACGTCCTTGAAACACTTATTTCCCTTCTCTTTGACCATAGAAACAAGATTTTGAAGAGTCAAACTTAAATTCTTTCTCCTTTCTTAAGATTAGATAAACTGCATTGATCTCAACTAACTATCACTATTATCATCATGGTTAAAACTCAATAAAAATCATCGTTAAAACTCAATAAAAATTAAAAATTAAAAAAGAAAAACAAAATTAAATAAAATACAATGATGTAAACAAAGCCTTTTTCTGTTACCGGATACAAAATTATGAGAAAATTTTTGTATTAATATTCGTACCATGTTTTAATGTTTATATTAAAAGATATAAAAGAGATATTCGTATGATGATAATGATTTAACTATAATTTTTAAAAATAAATATATACTTCTAATTATACTCATTCGCATTTATATTATTTTTGGCCCATGTAACATTAGAAATCTTATTAAGTGCGTGGAAATGTGGATACAGTGATAGAAAAGACAGCTATTTACTGAATCGGAATAATTTCACCCAGTACGACATAGAATAAACCCGACGCTCGGGCAATGGCATATACCAACACGACAATGAATAAACCCAAAGCTGGGGGAAATGAAACACCGTTACTGTATGCTTTGAGCCATATAAAATCCGGCTGAATGGTTATTATTAATTATTTATGCAATGGTTTATTTATTTTCACTTTCTCTGATGGTTATTTTTCTCTTTCTCTTTATAGTTTGCTCAAGCATACTTTTCATCCTCTTTATGTTTCTGAAAACAAGTAAAGTGTTTACAATAATTTTATACACATTATCAAATAAAATATATAGTTGATCAAAACTTTTCAACAATATAAATTTTTTAATAAAGTTTCGAGAATGAATCATGAATCATATTAGATGATTTGATTAAATTTATTAATCTGAAAAACAATCTCATTATTTGTATAATTCACAAAATTCCAAAATCTAATAACATAAAATCAATTATAATAAATATAAAAAATTATATTAATTATAATATGAGGTTTTAGACCGTGCATCATATTTAATATCATTTTTGAGATTCTGATTAATTTTTCATGATTTTTGAATAGTCTATTTAACAGTCCTTGCATTTCCCCACAATCAAACCAGCTTAACTTACTATCAATTAAATATATTAAAAAATGTTTAATCAATCTCCTTAACAATATTAATATTAAAAAGTAACCAAATAAATAATTAAAAGATGTTAATATTTAAAAAAACAAAATATGTAAATATATTGATACGAAATTTCAAAAATCCAATCCATCTACTGAGATTCGAAAAATACAATTATTTATTATTTACAAGCAAGCTCCTTCCATCACTGAAAAAAGACCATGCCATTGTCATCAGAAAACAACATTCTGAATAATTATCAAACGATGGAAAAAGTTGTTTTAGGAAGATGTTGCAGAGGAAGAGCTTGAGATGACCATTGCTTACCATGCCACAACATTGGCAAAAATGATGCAGGCAGCGAAGCCACTGGCTTCTGTCGCAGTTATATCGGTACATGTCTGGGGCTTAATAAAGTGCGATGTCAATAAAACGACAATATATTTCGTAATCAGAATGGCAGCTAGAAGTCTGGTCAACAACTAAAACTAAATTGTGCGGAATTTGGGCCAAAGTTGAAATGTATGTCAATAAAATGACAATTTAGTTCGTGAACGGAACGGAAGTTTAAAGTCGGGTCAACCAATCAAACTGTGATAAGAGGGTGGGAATATGCTGTTCTGCTTAAATTTTAAAGTGAAAGTTGTGATAATCTGGTGCGAATATGTCATTCAGAGGGGTCGTGGTCATTTAGGTTTAGTTTACTGGAGTCTGGACCGTTAAAAATAGTTGGAATTTGGTTAAAAAATTTCAAAATATTTTATAATAGTAGTAGTGTTTGAATTATATGTTTTTTTTATGGAAATAGATTTAGCAACATCAAAAATTTCTGACACCCAGAATTTTGAAGTTTGACATCTGTAACTAGAATCTCATTGAAATTTTTAGCAAAAAATTGCCAAAATTTTCAAAGAAAATTTGCACTGTCCTTAAAATAAACATCAAATTTTCTTCTACACATTTAAAACTATATTTTTGAAACATTCTTCCACATCTTAAAACATATTTTTGAAATTTTTGTTAAATAATTTTTAAATGAAAAATGACCTTCAAAACATCTACCCCTTTATCCATTTTTTATTAAAAAGTTTAGTATAAAACTCAGCTTCTTTTACTTACAATTAAAAATCAATCTCTTTAAAATTTAACCATACAGTCCAATAACTTTTTGATATAAATATATAGTTCATCAATGACTAAACACCTCAATAGTGCAAGTGATTTTTCATCTCATTAGTTCATCAATGACTAAACAACCCAATAGTGTAAGTCATTTTTCATATGATATTTTCCATTAATTTAGTTGTGTTATGTCGCATAATTGGCTTAATTAGAGCTGTCTTCATTACAAGTATCTTTCCAAAAATAATTGAAGACAAATGCTTTTTTCATATGATGATGTCATTTCATTTTTTTATTCAACAAATAAATTGATGAATTATGACATGAGAATGTTTAAATATGTTATGAATTTTCAAAATTTGACTAAATAACAATTTTTAAAACAAGATAATACCCATTTGAAGTGAACAATTTGTTCAAAACATGCTTGAACAAGTTATTCAATGTAACTAAAATGATTTGTATTTATGTAGTTTCATTAATTATACTTGAATATCATACCAATGACTATAATTGACATTGGTAAATGAATTTTTATTATAGTTGATTTTATTTGGTAATTGGAGTTTGGTTAAACATGTTTGAATATCATTAATTGTAATTGATATGGGTTAGTATAGTTGAGCTTGCTTGAATTTCATTGATTATTGTTAGTATAGTTGACTATGATTAATTTCATTGTTTATTGTTGGTATTATTGACTGTGATTGAGTTTGTTTGAAGGTCAAGCTTTACTTAATTAACTTTTGTTAACTATTAACTAGTTGATTAATTTTCATTATAATTCAATTTAGCTAACTATACTTGACCTTTTCTAACTATAACTATAATTAACATGCTTTATTATGATTCATTAGGTTTAATAATATCTTACTATCCTAAAATTTAGTTGACAATTGTTGACTATTTATGATTAACTATTTTTCATATAAAAAAATTATTCAAAACTCAATCTCATTATATTATATATATATATATATATATATATATATATATATATATATATATATAACTCAAAAATAAATTTAAAACTTAATCTCCTTCACCTATTTATAATATAGATAATTATCAATCCTATAAAAAAAATTGATTCCTCATAAATAATATACCAACTCTTAAAATCTCATTTTTATAACTCATAAGTTCATTTTTATACTTCTCACAACCTTTGCCATAAGAAGTATCCACATTCCTTTTCATGCTTATATTCCTGGTAGTCTCTCCCATCTCTTAAAGTGTCTTCGCATTCCTCTTCCATAGGTTTGAAATTCATGAATTTGTGGTGAATTTTTCGTACTTTACTTGCTCTTTATATAATATATATTGATGAAGTTAACACATTTAATTATAAATCAAAGTACCAATGAATTCTTCTTTAATTTCAATTTTTAATCGCAGTATAAATAATTACAGTGTTTTAATTATAAATCACAGTATACATAATTAAGGTGATAGTTGGCTTTAATTTAAAATTATTTAAATTTTTTCAAATTAATAATTAAAATAGTGCGTGCAAAAATATTACTAACAAATTATATTGATCTTATATACAAACTATAATGTATAATGCCAGATAAGTGGATCTGCATTAATTATATAAAGTAAATGAAAAATATCAATTACACCATGACAATAATGTTAAAATATATAATTACTTCCTCATGCAGAAGTTAGAAAAATAGTTAGGTAAATTAGTTGAGTTGAGTTACAGTTAGATTTGATGAATGAGTTAGAGTGTGAGTTAAGCGAGTTTATAAAGTTCAGTTATGTGTGAGAGTGTGTGCATGTTAATTAGATTAAATATCCTTCACGGGTTCATTGTTTTAAGAGAGTTTTATGATTCAGAGTTTTATGATTAATTGAAGAGCCGCAGCTCATTGTTCGTGTGTGAAATATTTGCCTTATTTGTGTGATTGAATCCCCTGCCTTACCAACAGAGTGGTATCAGAGATGAGGAAGGATCAGAGATCCGTGGGCAAGCAGAGCCCGTAACGAGGCCAAAAGCAAAAGGCACCTGCGAACTTGTCCGCAACCTCTCCCAAAAGGAACTGCGGACATCGGGGGTGCGGAACCCGGTTTAGTAAAAATTAAACAGCAGAGGGCAGTACAGTTTAAAGAAAAGTCGTGTTGAGAAAGTCAACACGTTCATTAGCTGTGGGTACGTAAGCTTTATTTTTGAAAAGGTACATCTGTATATTACCTTTTGAATTCCGTGCGACATATTTTTGGGAAATCCACAAACAAATACATGGATGTGGATGAGCCTTTTTATTTATTAAAAGGTTCTATATAGTTGGCATGCGAGGGCTTTAATCACAAGCATATTTTTTAGATTTTTTTTATATAAAGTTTTTTAAAAAGATTCTTTATATAAATAAAACAAAAAATCAAAAAATCAAAGGTTTTTTTTTTTATAAAGGTTTTTATAAACTTTTATAAAAATAAGGGAATTTTTTTTTTATAAAATCTATGGTTTTATTGAAAAAGATTTTTTTTAAAAGGAGCTTTGCAAAGTTTCTAGAAGAAAAAAAGAGGAGAAATTTAGGATTTTGTCAGAGACGATTTTTTTTAGGCAAGATGGCCACATCGAGTTTTCAGCCACAACTTCCTTCTTTCAATGGGAAAGATTACGATATGTGGGCTATTAAAATGGAGACTATGCTCAAAGCGCATGATGTATGGGATCATGTCAAGTATGGGTTCACAAAACCTCAAGATGATGCAGAAGAACGAGCCCTCAGTAATGCAGAGAGGGAACAGTGGAAGAAAGATAAGCATAATAATGTGCAAGAGTTGCTTCTTATCCAACAGGGAGTCGATCGAGCTATGTTCCAGAAGATCATGATAACCTCGTCAGCAAAGGAGGCATGGGACACCTTGGTGACAAGCTATCAAGGTATGGCGAAAGTTAACATTGTTAAACTGCAGAACACGAGGACAAACTTTGAAAGTTTGCAGATGAAGGAGACAGAGGACATTGATTCCTTCATGAATAGGGTCATGTCTGTCGTCAATCAGTTAAAACTATATGGAGAAGATGTTAAAGATCGAACAGTGATTGAGAAGGTTCTTCGATCCTTGTCTACCAAATTTGATGTTGTGGTAGCAGCCATAGAAGAAGAAAAGGACTTGGAAAAACTGACAATTGATGAGTTGATGGGATCCCTTCTATTGCATGAAGCAAGGATAGACAGAAATAAGGATTCCACTTTGGAAAATGCCTTCCAAAGTCAAGTCTATATTTCAAGAGGTCAAGGTAGAGGTAGATCGAGAGGCAGAGGATGAGGCACCAACTATGGCGGTCACAGAGATGGACGAGATGATCATGAGCATCAACGTGGAAGCAGCAACATGAAAAGCTTTCATAAGAATCAAATTTCTGAAAAATCAAAGGTAAAGTGCTATTACTGCAATAGATTTGGTCATTATGCTCGTGATTGTAGGAAGAAGATTGCAGATCAAGGCAATCAGAGAGCTAATGTTAGTACAGAAAATAATTACTCTATGTTTCTAGCATGCAACACTATGCATGCACCGCCTGATAAGGTCTGGCTATTAGAAAGTGGTTGCAGTAACCACATGACAGGAAACAAGGATGTGGTTGCTAATTTGGATGTCTCAGTGCAGACAAAGGTAAAGTTGGGGACTGACAAGACTGTGGCTATAGATGGCAAAGGAGTGGTCAACATTGTGACCAAGCAGGGGGAGCCAAAGACCATATCAGAGGTATACTATGTCCCTGGACTCAAACACAATTTGATTAGTGTTGGCCAATTGATGCAGAAAGGATACAAAGTTATCTTTCATGGGAAACAATGTGTTATTTACGACAAATCCCCAAGAAAGCAGCTGATTGAAAAGGTGCAGATGACGAGAAACAGACTCTTTCCTCTCATTATGAACTACAATGATCAGCTTAGTTCTCTTACAACTGCATGTTCTGAGTCATACTGGTTATGGCACTTTCGGTTTGGAAACTTGCATTTTTCCGGCTTAAAATTATTGCAGCAGAAACAGATGGTGAGAGGTCTACCTCCAATCACAGAACCTACTAGCACGTGTGAGTGTTTCATCTTGGGCAGGGAACACTGTGAAAGTTTCCCGAAAGGAGTTTCTTACAGAGCAAAGAAACCACTTGAATTGGTGCATACTGATTTGTGTGGACCTATGAGGACATAGTCGATTGGTGGAAGTTGTTACTTCCTCACCTTTATTGATGATTACAGTAGGAAGACTTGGGTTTAATTTTTGAAGCAGAAGTCTGAAACTTTTGCAAAGTTCAAAGAGTTCAAAGCTTTGGTGGAGAACCAAAGTGATCAATAGATCAAGGTATTGAGATCGGATAGTGGTGGAGAATACGATTCGAAGGCATTCCATGAGTACTGCAAACAACATGGAATCAGAAGACAGTTTACGACCAGATACACACCATAGCAGAATGGTGTAGCAGAGAGGAAGAATCGAACAATCGTGAACATGACAAGGAGCATGTTGAAAGCAAGACACTTGTCTAATTAGTATTGGGCAGAAGCAGTTGCATGTGTTGTTTATGTGATAAACATATCTCCTACAGAGAGCGTGATGAACAGAGTTCCAGAAGCAACATGGTCAAGTATGTCTTGCAGTGTATCTCATTTCAGAGTTTTTGGATGTGTAGCCTATGGGTGAAAATGTGAAGCTGGGTTACACTTTTTGCCCTTTTTTGAGAAAAATTTTTCATTTTTTTGGGTTCTTCAACTTTCTGCAAACTATAACAATTTTTCCGTGTAGAATTTCATTTTGCGGTAAAAATAAAAGTTGTGAGAAATTTTGTTAGCTTTATATTACTTATTTTTTGAAATTTTTTTATGCGGATTTGATATGTCAACTTAGCGTTTCTTTGAGTGTGTGTTTCTTAACAATCAAAGAATTCATAAGTAGTCATGTTATGTGGCAAAGTTGTATTCATTGAAAATTCTTGTTTTTGAAAAAACAAAATGTGTTACAACAATCTAGACAGAGTCTACTTTGGTTTCGTCATATTTACAAAGCCAATGAATGCATATCATAATTACTAGAATTTTTTGAACTGGTCTAATACGAAAAATTGCGTATTTTTGATATGTTTCGTGTGGCAACAAATTTCTTAACATACAAGTTATAAACTAAAAATCTAAAAGCTACCCATTACAGTCAACGGACCAATGTAATGCCCCATAATTTTTTAAATTTTTTTTACAATGTATTTTGGGAGATACAAAATTTTGATTTCATTGAATCACGATGACCCTCAAAAATTGTTTGCACTCATTTTATTAGAAAAATAATTAAAATTAATAAACGTTTACGAAATTCCATAAAATTTATATTTCCTGAAAGTAGATTCAATTCTGAAAATGCTTGTCTTGGTTCCGGCAGTTAATTAACAAGTTTTCATGGAGTTTAATCAGTCCAAAGTTGCAGAACCGTTTTCAGAGCTTGGCTCTGCGTAATCAGTGACGCGTTAGTTCGGCCGAACTATTAGCGACAGTTCGGCCGAACTATGTTTTCCGCTTACGGGCCGCTAAAACTAACGGCTTAATAGTTCGGCCGAACTTATTATCCAAAGTTCGGCCGAACTATTGTGTAATTTTCCGTCGGCCGGAATTTTTTGTGGAGCCCCCTACAAAACACATATTTCGCGGTCAATATAAATTGCCGCGAAATGATTCACAATTTTCGCACATTTCGCACTTCATTTCATCTTACAACTTGGTTTGAATTCAAAAAAATTTCTTCAAAGTTTGGGGTTAAAAAAATTTTTTGGAAGACATTTTCTGGAAGCGGCGTGATTTTTCTTGGAGGTTCAAAGTTTGAATTTAAAGAACTTTTTTGGAAGACATTTTTGGAGGCGACGTGATTTTTCTTTGAGGTATGTACGTGTTTTGTGTTGAAATAAATCTTTTGAGCTTTTTTGTTCAAAAATTTTTCTTTACATTTTAAGATTTAAAGAATTTTTTTGGAAGACATTTCTTGGAGGCGGTGAGATTTTTCTTAGAGATATGTACGTGTTTTGGATTGGATTACGTATTTTTTAGAAAAGATTTTTTTTAAATTAAATCTTTTGTGATATTGTTTGTAATTGAGTTATTGTCTAATTTTTTAAAGGAAATTTTTTGAACCTCATACCCTATTATCATGGGAAATCGAAGAACTTGTGTGAGAAAATATGATCGAAAAAAGAAAGCCCGAGGAACGTAGAGAAGAGACGAGACAATATCGCAAAAGAAAGTTAGAAGCTCTCTCAAATATTGAAGAGGAAAATCAACCTCAAGCAGAAATTGAAGCAGGTATGTAAATGTAAATATTACATGCTCTATTGATATATATTTAAAATTTTTCTAATGTAAAATGTAACGCTTAATTTTTATTTGATAAACTAGTTTGAAAAATATTTTGTTTGATGTAAACAGACAGAGATATTCCTCAAAATATTGAAGAAGAAAATCAACCTCAAGCAGAAATTGAAGCAAGTATGTAAATGTAAATATTATGATCTATTGATATATTTTTAAAGTTTTCCCAATGTACAATGTGAAGCTTAATTTTTATTTGATGAACTAGTTTGAAAAATATTTTGTTTAATGTAAACAGACAGAGATACTCCTCAAAATATTGAAGAAGAAAATCAACCTCAAGCAGAAATTGAATCGGGTATGTAAATGTAGATATTATGATCTATTGATATATTTAAGATTTTCCTAATATTTATTGACATATTTATTAATTTAGTTATTTATTGAATATGTACTATTTTTTCGAATATGTACAGATGAAATCACTATCGATAATGAGATGTTAGAAAATGTCGACACTCGCACATATGGAGATAAAAAACCTGACTATTTTATACGATATCGTGTCGAGAAAATTTTGGAAATTTTTTTCAAAACTGAGGTGACAGTTCAAGCTCAAATGTTGAAAGGTCTCTTATCATCAAGGAAATTAAAAGAAGCGACGACACTATTGGGTATTAGAAAATCAACCAAAGATAAAAAAATGAAAGAAGAGGTGATAAAAAATATGAGTAGTGCTATAGAGTCAATTAAGAGATCTAGAGATAAAAATGTTTCAAATATACGTAGAGGAATACAAATGGCAATGGTTTCACCAAGTACTCAAGAGAATCGTTTGAATCTAACATCTATGGCACGAGCATTGGGAACCTCGCGAAAAACTCTGCACAAACATCGAAAATTTCGACTGCAAATAGACGTAAATGATGAACTCGCTTGTTGGAGAGCTATTTGTAGGCAACCATAAAAAGATAGACTTGGAGAAGATGTTAAAAAAATAATATATGAATATTGGAAGAACAATTCGCGTGTTTCACCGACTGCAAGACATGTGATGCGAAGAAGAATAGCACGAAATCAATACGAAGAACATGAAAAACATATCTTGGAAACCACTCAAATAGAGTTATTCAACAAGTTCAAAGAAGAGAATCGTCAAATTCAAGTTTCACTCAGTGCTTTTGTTCAACAAAAACCATGGTATGTAAAACCTATCACCGTACGCGACACTTGTTGTTTCCGTTATCATGTGGAATTTGAATTATATTATGACACATTCCTTGATTTCGGTAGAACATTATGGAATGATTCACCTCCTCCTTCCACTATCCGTGAATTCATATCTCAAATTCCATGTGAAAGAGAAAGCGATGAACTATTTTACAAAAAGAAATGTGTTGGTGGTAAAAAATGCGATGATTGTGGAAATTTGACTAAATTTCAAAACAAATATCGTATTGATATAAATGATCAATCATTGTCCAACATGAAAGTGAAATGGAAGAGATACGAATATACCAGTACATCGATTCAAAGTGCAGATAGTGTTAAAGAATCGAATTACGAGAAGACGAAATTTTTCTAATAGACTTTTTGAGAAAGTTTGAAGCAGAAATTTACAAATACACCATGCATTCCCATAGAGCTCGATGGCAAGACTTGCAATTCAAAAAATCTCGTGAAGTTTTTCCACCGGGAACCATTTTGTCAGTGATTGATTTTGCAGAAAACTACACATTTGCTCCACAAAAAGAAATTCAGAGTGAATACTATCACTCTGACCAAGTCTCCATGCTCGTTCATATTCTATATAGACATGCTGAACAAAATGTTGATCATATAGAAAGCACGAGTGAAAACCGACATATCATTAAAGAATATCATTTTTATATCAGTGACGATCGTACGCATGATACATGTTTTGTACAACATTGTTTTGGAAAAATTTATGATTCATTGAAAAATCGTGGAATAACATTCAATGAACATTGGATATGGTCGGACGGATGCGCAGGTCAATTCAAATCTGCACGATCATTTTTTTGGTTGTGTCGTCTTCATAAGAAAACCTCCATTAAACATTGTTGGAATTTCTTTGAGACTGGCCATGGAAAAGGAGAACATGACGGTGCAGGAGCATGCATAAAACGAGCACTTCGAAGATATCAAATGAACCACTTTGCACGCCGACTTGCAAACGCTGAAGAAGTTGTTCAATGGTGAAAAAATTCTCTAAGCCATGAGATTAACCCATCACGAGAAGTGCAAAGGTACATTCAATTTAATTTATATTGGTAATCTAATTTTAAACATTGTACATTTATCATGCAATGATTATTTTTAATTGTATTTTGATATCATATTTACAAATTCTTTTCTAATTTTCCATATAAAGGTTTTTCTGGCATATTGGAATCGGAGACATAAATAGATCAATTGGAAATGAAGTTGGAACAATAAAAGGGACTCGAAAATTGCATTCAATTCAAACAAAATTGTCCACAAATGTGTTTGCATTGGATAAAAGAAAATATTCTTGTTTTTGTGATGTTTGCATAGACAACACAAAATCCAATGACATCTGTGAAAACAAAATGTATGAGAACGATTGGAAACATACAGAGCTAAATACAAAGGGAAAAATGTCTGTTGCAATGATTGAAGAAATGGAATCAGAGGAAACTACAATATCATCCGATGGTGATCGAGTTTCTGATCTTGTTAGAGAAGGTAACAATTGAATTACTTTTTAATGATTTAAAGATTTACAAATTTAAATTTAAATATGCATAATTAAATGTTAAATTTATTTTATTGTCCAGGAGATGTTTTTGCTGTAATTGCACCTATTGACAACGATGAAAATGTGAAGTATTATTTGATGCGTTGCACTGAACAAAAAATGAAATTATTACAAGACTATAATGATCACGGATTTCGGTATGACAAAGGGTCTATTATACTGAAAGGTTATTTTTTCAAACAAACTCGTCAAAGTGGAGACTTTGTTTACTTCGAAGACTATGAACCTGATTCCATAAGTTGTCAATATAGTCACTTGGTGTGTGCAGCACGCATAAATTTGATAGAAGTTCAATCAAAGAAAAAATCAAAAATTAAGAAATGGAAAATGTCAAAATCCGATCATGAACGGATTATTGAGGATGGAATTCCATTAGAATTTTTTGAGTGAAGTGTCAGGACAACAATTTATTATCTTTTAAACCTTTCAGTACTCAACTAAAAATTGAACTGCTTATGTTATTTGTGGTTTGCAAATGTTACAAATTGTTTGGGTACAAGCACGTGCTCTAGTTTCCACTGAAAATAGTTTTTCTATACATGCGCATTGATTTAAAATGTTAAATATGTATTGGATATATATATTCTAGAATGAAATTAATTTTTCTTGTATATTAATTGTTTTTGTATATGTTCTCCGACCATATGGTACAAATTATTTCACTTTATTTTGTAAAGTCGGATTCGGTCCCCATATGGCCTAGCCTCCAAGGGATGAGATAACAAATGGTTGTCCCCACTTGCCCGAATCTCGGCTTTTAAGTACAATTTTACTGTTTATGTCGAGCATCTTACATGATGTCCTAGCGAAAGATAGATTCTCTTTGTTTCAAGTTTCTAGTAAAAGTTGTCACTGAATGCCCCGCTCGAACTCTTGTAGTAAACACCATACCTCATCTCTCTTTCTCTCCAATATTATTAGGTTTAATTATTATAACACAAAAATCGTTCTAGACATTATCAATAATTTTTTGCGCTTAAAGTAAAATCAATGAACACTATTAATCCAATGTCTTTACAAGTAATGTACCATCATACATGCAATTATATCAAATTAGAAATCAACATATACAATGAAATCAATGAGGATTGTCTTGTTACAAGTAACATAATTTCAATTTACCATATGTGCAAATGTAGGTTGAAACCATCCAAAACTTTAAGTTGTAAATTGAAACCATCCAAAACTTTAAGTCTTAAAACCCTTTCGATTATATATTGTGCATCATTAAAACATTTAACATTTAAAGTTCATTAAATATAACATGAAAAATGTAGATTGAAACCATCCAAAACTGGAGTTTTAAAAACTTCACATGCCACATGCCAATTATAATTCAACAATCCAACAAAAACATTTAACAAATTAAATATCACACGCCACACTAAGACGACCACACTAAGAAGATTGGTGCACTTCGTTTGGAAGGAGTCAATATATGTCGTATTGGAGCGATTAGACAGAATTCGAAAAGGAAAGAGCTTGAACCAATTCAAGCAGACCCAGGATCGAATTGTTCTATGGAGCTTCATGAGAAGAGATATGTGAAAAGCACTGTTAAGCCGTGCCAATTATAATTCAACAATGCAACAAAAACATTTAACAAATTAAATATCACCACGTAAATACCACGTAAATTGAAATATTAACATTTCAATTTACCACGTGCAAATGTAGGTTCACATTCTATCATTCATGTAGTTTTAAAAACTTCAGATACCATTAGAATTATAATTCAACTATCCAACAAAAACATTTAACAATAAATATCACATGCCATGCCAATTATAATTCAACTATCCAACAAAAATATTTAACATTAAATATGAAATGTCAAATGTAATTCAATGACAACATTACTTCACATTCACATGCCAAAAGTACTAAAACCATCCAAAGAACACTGAAATCAATGAACAAGTTATTAATCCAATGACTTTACAAGTAATGTACCATCATATGTATGCAATTATATCAAATCAGAAATCAACATATATAATGTAATGAAATCAATGGGGATTGTCTTGTTACAAACTTTAACATTTCAATTTACCACATGTGCAAATGTAGGTTCACATTACATCATTCATGTAGTTTTAAAAACTTCAAATGCCATGCCAATTATAATTCAACTATCTAACAAAAACATTTAACATTAAATATCACATGCCATGCCAAGTATAATTCAACTATCTAACAAAAACATTTAACATTAAATATCACATGCCATGCCAATTATAATTCAACTATCCAACAAAAACATTTAACATATGTCCAAAAATATGTCAAAAAAACATATTGTAATAAAATATGTCCAAAAATTGTAAATCTCACTCAAGTATCAAACTGTATCAAGTTTAACAAATTTTAAAACCATCTAAATTTTGAAATAAAATCAAATCTACTGTATGTCTTGTCCGTCAAATGGAAGATCTAGCCTCTGGGTCCCGGTTGGCTCGCTATCTTGTAAAGGGAAAACCTGCATACACAATGTACATGTACTTGAACATTAAAATTTGAAGTTTTAAAAATTAACGAGAATATATATATCTAGAACTTCATGTAAAAAACAAAATATAACAAAAAAATCGCGCAATACCTCGTAAGGTTGCCTCTCCATTTGATGAAGAGTATCTGCCATAGAAACATCTCTAGTGGTAACCTGTACAATATACATGTACAGTTAAATATAAATTTATATATATATATATATATATATATATATATATATATACAGAAATAATTTATATAAATTAAAAACTTTCAAATGAAAATGCACGTGTGTACATATATATAAACTTATTTGAACAATAATATTAAAAAAAAGAACTAAAGACAACTTCTTCAAATGCTGTGGATGTCCCTATCTCCGTCTCTAAAGTCCTCGGATTAAAAAAATCTTCTATACAAACCTAAATTCAAAAATTTTTAAATAACTCAAAATATAGATCTCTCTCTCTATATCTCAATTTTTTATGGAACTTTTTGAGGTAACATAAATTTTGAACTTGTGAAAAATTGTCCATACTTGGTCATCTCCCAATGATGTAGAAGGTATATCTCCTAAAGAAGAAGAAGGTACCGGGATCCCAAAAACATCAGACGGAATCGGTACCTGTTAAAACATTTTATCGAATTATATATATACATACATGTGCATGTGTGGCAACAATTATTTATTTTAGAGTCACTTAAAAAACACTAACATACATGTGCCAACATATCATGATGGTCAGACCCATCTGCATCGTTTGAGCCAGAGGTCCCGAACGTAATATTAACATTTTCATCACACATCATGCCTGAGAACTGCAAATGGTGTTTTAACATAAAATCATACATTTTTGTTAGATTAATGTACACATACAAATAAATGTATACATGTGTACATACACATGTATTTATTACAAATTGTACACATGTATATGTAAATATAATTTCAAATCTTAAGGTCACTAACACATACCGTTCCGGTGCCCTCTTCCTCACGAAAAATTAGGTCTTGCAGACCATTGCGACAATTTATTGCGTATGTTCGGAGATCTTCAACATTCATGTTGTAAATATCCTCATCTGTATGATAAACAAAATTGGCACGTGCATATTCACGTGCTCTTTGTCGATTTAAGCCAAGATCGACTCCACTCAATCCGCTATGAACATTTTCGATCATAACATCTCTTGCTTCACGACTTATTTGAGAAGTCGCATCCATCTATGATCGCAAGGTTTCGACTCGAGACGGTCGACTCACCAATGGCGGCTCAGGGCGAGGCAACTCCACATCTCGCTTTGCGCCCTTACGTTGACATAATCGACCTCTCCTCGGGCCAAAAAAATCTGAAGGAAGATCATTGTAGTCGGGTTTCATACCCTTAAAAAATTCTGCATAAAACATTTGTGCAAAATAAAGAGGAACCTCATCGTTCCATGGAAGCCTTCCAAAGGCCGCAAGATGTCGACTATACAAATATTTTGCTATGTCTAGGTGCTTGAAATACTGCACCTTCAACATCTTTCTTTTTGGCCCTTCCTTATAATTAAACATTGACTTAGCCTGGTCTCTTGAAACTTGTTTTTTTATGTCCTGCCATTTATCGGGACCTATCACTGCTTCTCTTCTCTGTCTCATCACTTCTACAAACGAATCAGTGGTTGGCCCCAAATCTTTGTACACTTTTACCATTTCACTCAATGAATGTGTAACCATATGTAGGCTTTGTCTACTCTCAGCAGGTAGAGTCAAATTCTGGAGATCTGTCTGCAATTTTGCATAAAGGCTTTGACACCTTTGTAAGGTGCATTCCGCCATGTTCCTTTCCCATGGTATATCAGTAATCTCAGCCGGATAAGTTGTGCTAGGTTGACAGCCTTCTTCTTCAATGTAGCGCGCTGCCCTGCGTCTTTTTTGACCACTGGCTCGATCATTTTGAGCCTCTGCATCAATATATATATAATTTCATATATTAGAAAAAACATGTGTAAAAAAAGTTGTAAAAATTTAATGAAAAAATATTGAAATTGATGGAAACCTTGATGTTGTTGGTTAACATCATCTCCAACATGACCCTGCTGAGAACCAGCCCCAGAATGATGCTGCTGAGAACCAGACCCACAGCGACCCTGCTGAGAACCAGCAGCCGTTGATTGCTGGCCTTCGGGGGAATAAATATCACCCCCTCCCCGCACCCTGCTACCTCGACCGGTTGAACCTTGGCCACGCTCCATTGATGGAGTAGAAAGCCTTCTCCTCTTGCCTCCTAAAAATTAAAATATGAAACTTGTTAACAACTAATTTCACTCACAAAGTTAGTAAAAAAATCAATTCCATATGTACACACATGTATGTAGATTTAAGATTATATTTAAATACCCTGAACATCCTCCAATCCCCGAGACTCCATATGGGATTCGGTTGATCTTCGTCTTTCATCCTCCATGATGTATATCTATTGGTCAACATTCACAAAATAGATTTCAAAAAATCAATACCTCAGAGTAAAATCCAATTTGGGGATGTTAAATCCAATATGTTCTATATTTACCATGTCACGTCATGAGTTCCCCACTTTTACCTTATGTAAAGCATGATTCTAGGATTACTAAAATTTGTACTTGGTTTTTTAAGAATATATCAAATAAAGTTTTTGAGAAGCAAATATGGCTTTTTCCTTAGAATTTGGCACTTTGAATTTCCTTACCCATATTTCTTGTTAATGATTATAACCTTAAAATGGCTAATATTGGTTTGTCATCATCATATAAAAATGACTTGGCACATGAAAATTTACCATGTCCATCATCATCACTTCACACCATCTCATACATGACCCCTTCTACATATTATATGCATGAATTTTTGAAATTTCATCCTCTCTACCTATCCCATGAATGGATTGTGACAACAGGTGAATAAAATACAATTTATAAGCAGAAGATAGTTTCTAGCTTGTCCTCCTCCATCCGCCCCATAGCTAGTGAATTCTCAATTTTCCACTTCCAACTTTCTATTCTCGAAATTCATTAGCAGCTAATTTTATCGATAGCCACACCACTATACATATAATTATCATATTATACACTACTACATTAATGAACTCTAAGTTGTTTGTTATTGTAAAGTCCAATAACAAACACTGTTAATTGAGTTTAGTAGTGTATATAACAATTTCTTTGACTTCCAAGTGTGTTGTGACTAAATAGTAGAATTAACTACCAAAATGAATTTCCAAAATAAAATGTTGGAAGAGAAAAATAGGCAATCATTAGATATGGAGTGTGTGGAGGAGAACAAACTTATACTGATCATTTCCTTATCAAATTTCCTTTATTCACCTAATGTCACAATCAATCGTGGTCTAGATAGAAGGGATGACCTACCATAAATTCAATCATATAATGTGTAGAAGGGTCATACGTAGATGGTGTGAAACGATGATTACAAACATGATAATTTTTCATAGATACTAGGCCATTTTGAGATGATGATTACAAACTAGTGCTAGCCCATTAAAGGTTATAATCATTGGTGCCTAATGTGGGGTTGACAATTTAAATCAAGTTCGTATCAAAGTACAATTTAGCTCATTTTAGTCAAGGTTAGTTAGAAGAATTAGCTATTGGTTTCTACCTTCAATTTCCTCTGAAAATGAATGTGTACGTTCTTTTGAGAGACATTAGAGACATTAGAGGAACAAGGTCCAAATTTTTGATGAAAATGTGCTATGAAAGTAAAGGGTTTTAAAGGCAAGCATGTACAAGGCATAGTTGAGCCAAATGTTCTTCAAGAAGGGCCTAATTATTTAGGTCTTGGTTATGGAAAACATGGAAAATGCTCCAAAGCCAAGGAGGCTTGTGAGGTTTGTGTTCATGATGAATGGAACATGTACATAGTTTACCTTAAAGTTGTTGTGTTTTACGAATATTAAAAAATGAATAACTTCTATTTAGATCCATTCCAGAGATTGACTGCAGGGGCATTTACTAGATATGTCACCTTTCATAAAAGATGATATCCAGAGGCTACCTGGCCCTTTACAGACTCTGCCTATAGAACTTGTAGAAGTAAACACTAGAGGCATTAACAATATCAAAGAACTAGACATGGGAATGTGTCTCTTTCCCTATGCAAAAAAATAATTCTTGAGGTAGTTAATCTTCATAGGCAGGTCATCAAGCAAGTCAATGTGATCATCCCTCCTTCCCTCCCTTCTAAAATAATTATGTTTTGCGGGTCAGAAAGCCAAAATATGGAGACAATTATCACCAAATCCAACGTACGATTATGCATGATGGAGAATATCTAGCGCTGTCCCTTGTTAGAGAAAGTACATGAGCTCTATTATTTGAGCTAAGAGTCAGTTGTTTGAAGAGGCATGTTTTGTCAACTTGTTTGGTTGATGGTTTTGTACACCAATATGTAAGAGTACATGGACATATTCACATGATGTGAATTTTTTTTTCTTTGAAGGAGAAAATGATGTGTTTTCAGGTTGATGGTTTTGTTTGTGACAAGATGTCACAAGATTTTGTGAAGGTCCACTCTTGAGCGAGAGCCTCATGATTACAACCTATCTGTGAGAATCAAATGGGAGTGCATCCTTATTTTCAAGGAGAAATTTCAATAGGCTTTAGGAAATTTAATTTCAAGTCATTTAATTTCACTAGAAATAATTCAGAGGTACATGATATGAATAGTATTTAGGAAGAACAATAGTCCCTCATGGAATATGAAGAGAGTAGCCACTTCATTTTGTATATATGCATGATTTGAGTTACTCCTCAAAAAATTTCAAAACATGTGTATTTATTACTCTACCCATCCCGATTTTCATAGGATCCATAGCACATACATTTCTATATGCCCTAGTTGTTGTAAGGCCTAATTGTTTCATCACTTTCAAAGGAATTACATCAGTTGTTTCTCCTAAATCTAGCATATAGTTGTGTAATAATATTTTATTTATTAGTAGGAATATATGAAAATGTTTATGAATTACATTTTTATTCCCTTGATTCATCTTTTATAACTCTATAGGATAATCCTCAAAAGTAGGGTCATCTACACTTCATCAAATTTAAGAACTTCATAACCTCATATCTTTATTTCATATTTGCATAACTTCCACAAATGGGATAGAAACAAGATATTTTCCAAGTGTTGAAGTAAACCAACATTAATTTCATTGTACACTCTTTATATAGGTATGGTTGAATGTTGTACATCTAGTACATAGATCAATTTGTTGTTTTCATTGTTTACTCTTAAAAATTATTTGAAGTGGGAGCGAAGAGTTGGTTTCTTTCTAGGTTGGCTTACATTTCCTTTAATATGTGATCCATGCCTTTCTCTAATTCATATTTTTATCTCTTCTATTAATTATATGTTATTCTTTCTATGTATTGTTCTAGTACAAGGGGGTGAAATAATTTCTTATCATTTTCTAAGAGGCGAGGTCGTTTGAATCTCCAATAGTTGTGTTGGTGTGGTGGGAACCATGCTAGGAGTTGGGCATTCCATTGATATGGTCAAGGTACTTAGTGTATGAGGAGCATCCACTTGATGCATGCAGTGATGATGGTATTTGATGAGTAGAGGACACATATAGATGAGATGAGTGTCTTTAACATAGCACTCAAGGGCGTGCCAAATACTAATTAACTGAGTTCGTGACATAATAAATGGTGGAAGAGGAATCATCAACATATGAGGTTGGTGTAAGTGGTGGTGCTACTATTGAGGCATGATGTATGGTGACCAACACATCTTGATATCGTCGGAGATTGAGACAATGTTGTGTATAATGTTTTTGTTTCACATAAATAGACAAGAGGTCGTTGGTTCTTAAACCCTTATTACGTGATGAGGTGGCAACATCACATGATGGAGTGGGGAGAAATGGGGGTGCTTAAGGGGTATGAAGGATACCCTTCAATTCATGAAGCATGGGGCATGAATTGGTGGGATGACCTAATGTGTCTCAAAGGGCACACGGGGGACTAACCTTGGGTATTTTTGGTTGAAGGTTCTTTCTAAAATAAAATTATAAATAACTATGGAAACTTGCATTAACAAATTATCCTACAAAAATTATTGTAGAAAATTTTCAAAATTGAAATGCAACCTTAAATTCCTTGCATTCTTTCATCAACTTTGTTAATAATTGAATAGTCTACTAGTTGACTATATTACCACCTGCAATGAATATTGTCTTTTCCTAATGTTCATTGTGAAAATGGATCCTCACATTAATGTGATAGGATCTTTTTCATCTCTCAAGTTACTAGGTCAAAGCATCCTAATGGGTAAATTAATTGTGAGATAAATTACAAGCATTAAATGTCAATCGAGGTTCTTATACTTCTGAAGTACACTTGCACAATATATGCTAAAGCCAAAATATGGAGACAATTATCACCAAATCCAACGTACGATTATGCATGACGGAGAATATCTAATGCTTTCCCTTGTTAAATATATTAACAAGGGAAAGCGCTAGAGATTCTCCATCATGCATAATCGTACGTTTATGCTTATAGAGTGAAAAAACTAAAAGAATCAACTTGTAGGGTCATTTAAATGGGGGGTGGAGAATTCCCGGGTCTTTGCAAATTCAAAGTATGGTGCATGTTGCATGAAGCAAGATGTTGAAAGTAGAGTTATGTTAGACACACATAAATGCAACAAATATGGAAATTTGTACATGAGCTCTATTATTTCCTTTAATATGTGATCCATGCCTTTCTCTAATTAATATTTTTATCTCTTCTATTAATTATGTTATTCTTTCTATGTATTGTTCTAGTACAAGGGGGTGAAATAATTTCGTATCATTTTCTAAGTGGTGAGGTCGTTTGAATCTCCAATAGTTGTGTTGGTGTGGTGGGAACCATGCTAGGAGTTGGGCATTCCATTGATATGGTGAAGGTACTTAGTGTATGAGGAGCATCCAAAATTAGGCGGATTGGGATCTTGATGAGGGGGATATGTCACTTGATGCATGCAGTGATGATGGTATTTGATGAGTAGAGGACACATATAGATGAGATGAGTGTCTTTAACATAGAGCACTCAAGGGCATGCCAAATACTAATTAACCGAGTTCGTGACATAATAAATGGTGGAAGAGGAATCATGCAACATATGAGGTTGGTGTAAGTGGTGGTGCTACTATTGAGGCATGATGTATGGTGACCAACACATCTTGATATCGTCGGAGATTGAGACAATGTTGTGTATAATGTTTGTGTTTCACATAAATAGACAAGAGGTCGTTGGTTCTTAAACCCTTATTACGTGATGAGGTGGCAACATCACATGATGGGGTGGGGAGAAATGGGGGTGCTTAAGGGGTATGAAGGATACCCTTCAACTCATGAAGCATGGGGCATGAATTGGTGGGATGACCTAATGTGTCTCAAAGGGCACACGCGGGACTAACCTTGGGTATTTTTGGTTGAAAGCTCTTTCTATTAAAATAAAAATTATAAATAACTATGGAAACTTGCATTAACAAATTATCCTACAAAAATTATTGTAGAAAATTTTCAAAATTGAAATGCAACCTTAAATTCCTTGCATTCTTTCATCGACTTTGTTAATAATTGAATAGTCTACTAGTTGACTATATTACCAACTGCAATGAATATTGTCTTTTCCTAATGTTCATTGTGAAAATGGATCCTCATGTTAATGTGATAGGATCTTTTTCATCTCTCAAGTTACTAGGTCAAAGCATCCTAATCGGTAAATAAATTGTGAGATAAATTACTTGCATTAAATGTCAATCCAGGTTCTTATACTTCTGAAGTACACTTGCACAATATATGCTAAGAAATTAACTCTCAATCAAAAATGGAAATGTAGACATAATGTATACACACTTTACATTAAGAAAACGTGTATATGCACATGCTTTTGAAGAAAGAAAGGCATTTAACATGCTTCTTCATTCAAAATAAGTATTTAAAAAGCCCTAAAAAGAAAGGCATTTAGCATGCTTCTTGATTCAAAATAAGTATTTAGAAGGCCCTAGAAATGAGATAAACTATATGAAGTGCTGGAGAAATTCCAAAGTTTTGGTTCTTAAAGTAAAAAAAAAAAAATCATATCATATCTAACTAACAAAAATCAACGTTTAAGGCTAATACTAAGAGAAAAGAAACACAAAAAGGAATAAAGTAATAGAGTTCCTCATTAGTGGAGTTTCTAGTTTTGTGATAAAGAATAATACCATATTGACTAGGGTCAAATCAATTGAAAACATGATAGAGAATAAATCATTGAACTTTTTATGATCCAATTATTTTTTCAAATACACAACAAGGATAAGTTAAATTTAACTTCTACAAACACTACAATGGTTCATACAATTTAGAAAAAGTTAATTAATTGAACCTATAATATGGTTTTTATAATTCCTATCTAAACCAAACCAAAATCTGTTACTTTCCAACAAACTAATCATTTACTTAAAATCCTACTATGAAATTGACAATGTTCATATCTTCTATAATAACAACATTTGATATTTAATTTAACAAAATATAAACTACGTGGTAGGTAAGAGGGTTGCTCTTTAGTGGATGAAAATTAATCTTTTTGAGGATTGTTCTACTGTCTTGTTTTGGGTATTGCTAATGCTTTAATGCTTGCTTATGATTGAAATACATGTTCAGGAGTAGGATCTAGGATCTACGTACATGCTTTTGAGAAAATTTTTGATGAAAATGTGCTATGAAAGCAATATCATGAAGCTTTATCATTACACACAGGTCTAAGAGTTCTACTACGAACCAATGGTGTTATGACCACTCATGTTCCAAGTAAGCTGATCTAAACCAGTACTCATGCTTTTATTAAGTCTGTAATCATAGTATTGTTATGAATAATGATAGTGTAATCATAGTGATTTATCTGTGTTTATACTAATGAATGATCATACTGGAATACTAGTATAACAAGTACGATTTCAACTACATGCACGGAATCCTTTATCGTATAGGTAATTAAACAGGGGATTACACTCCTTACATTGATAAGCTGTAACTCATAACTATGTTTAAGTAATAATGTTATTCTAGTTAATGGTTATTGTTCTATCATAATCAATGAGATCCATATCTCACTCATTACACCTGCTAATCTTGTATCATAGCTAAGCTCTATAATACAGGTGTTTTATTTCCACACGCCTGTAATCATTAACCAGTAATCATAGCTATTTCTATAATAAGCACTAGTTAGATAACTAAGAGTTCTCCCGCCCCTGTCTACGATGCCTATGCCTACTGAGCCTCTGTTCTCTCTGCTGCTCAGCCAACCCAATCAAACGGTGTTGCTTCCAGCAATCACCGAGTCACTATTGATGCTTAAACTAGCGGATCAACCAATTCAATAAAAACTAGAATTGGAACCGCGTGAGGGGGAGCCGTCCTTGCCAGTAAGGATGCTGGCTTTGAGACTGTGGAAACTACTGAGTATATGTACCTATTACAGTATCTACATAATAAACGGAGTAACAGGTTATTAACTGCTTAACTAGTAGTAATCAATGGAGTTTTCTCTATGAACCAGTGATAGCTTTCTACACATAGAAAAATCCGTAATCTCTTATAAGGTATTGATATTGTAAGTACTAATACAGTGACTTTATCATATATAGTTAGCAGCTGTAAAGGTTTCATCACACTACCAGTATCAATCACACTCTATACGCTTGTTTACATAGGTTTCATATAACCAGTTTACAGATAAAGCTCAATCCCAGTAATCAACAAGCTGTTATCATCTTCATGCTTGAGTTCATTATACATAATACGTGAATGGTTACTAGTATTAATCTAAACACATGTGGCAATACTTATACACCTGTATTCAGGATATGAGCATTGAATAACATAAATTGAATAACATCCCGGGCCAGAACGTACCCGGCAGATCTTAACGGTGGCGCGTTGAACCTCGACCAGCAATCGATCTTAACGGTGGCGCGTTGAACCTCGACCAGCAATCGATCTTAACGGTGGCGCGTTGAACCTCGACCAGCAATCGCGCGGAAATCGCCCAGCGCAATCAACGACAGAAAACAAAAAGACGCGCGGAAACAATGAAAACAGTAAACTGACAACCTTCGCGGGCGATTTATTTATAAAAACGTAGTTCGGCCGAACTTTCAAATGAGTTCGGCCGAACTACCATTGCCAGTTTTCCAAACCTCCGGCAAAAATTCTGTTTACTGGGCCGTCACAGTGCCGTCAATATTAACGGACTCAAAAGTTCGGCCGAACGTACTAAAATAGTTCGGCCGAACTATTATAAAGTTCGGCCGAACTTTATAAAATGTTCGGCCGAACTATTGCCGAAAAATTTTTTTTGCCCTCGATTCTCACAAAAGTGTAACCCAGCTTCACGTTTCCGCCCCTATGCCCATGTGTTGTTTATGTGATAAACATATCTCCTACAGAGAGCGTGATGAACAGAGTTCCAGAAGCAACATGGTCAAGTATGTCTTGCAGTGTATCTCATTTCAGAGTTTTTGGATGTGTAGCCTATGCCCATGTGCCTAAACAAATAAGAGGCAAATTAGATGGTCAAAGTGAAAAATTCATATTTACTGGTTATAGTGAGCAGTCAAAAGCTTACAAACTGTATAACCCTGTCACAAAGAAGACAATCATTAACAGAGATTTTGTGTTCAAAGAACAAGACTCATGGAATGGGACTGTAGACACACTAACCGATGCTCAAACACAATTGATGGAGGATGATCTTGTAGAAGAAGAGGAGCAACAAGAACCAAGAGAGAAGACACCAAATAGAGTCACACCAGCAAGGACTCCAAGATTTTTAGAGCAGAATCGATCTTCAAGAAGATCCACAGACCAGAATTCTCCAAGCAGCAAATCAGGTAATGAATCAAGTACTGGTAAGAAAAAGATGAGAAGTCTGAAAGATATTTATGATGATTTGGATGTTAATTAAAATTTTTCATTGTTGCCATTCCAACCTTCTTCCTTTGAAGAAGCAATCAGAGATGACAATTGGGTGCAAGCCATGGATGAAGAGATGAATTCAATTGAAAAGAATGATACATGGGATTTGGTTGATTTTCCAAACGATAAAACTCTCATTGGTGTGAAGTGGGTGTACAAGAATAAAGTTAATGAGAAAGGTGAGATTGACAGATTTAAAGAAATACTTGTAGACAAAGGATTCTCGCAGCAACCGGGAATAGACTTTGGGGAAACATTTTCTCCAGTAGCTAGATTGGACACTGTAAGAGCAATCCTAGCGACAACAGCTCAGAACAAGTGGAAAGTGTATCAGATGGATGTCAAATCGGCCTTCTTGAATGGAATTCTAGAAGAAGAAATCTATGTGAAGCAACCTCCAGGTTATGAAGTTGAAGGAAAAGAGGATAAAGTTTACAGATTGAAGAAAGTGCTCTATGGACTGAAGCAAGCACCTAGAGCATGGTATAGCAGAATCGATAGTTATATGATCAAGAATGGATTTTGCAGAAGCAAAATTGAGCCTACCTTATACACAAAGGTAAATGAGCATGGACAGATTTTGATAGTTTTCTTATATGTTGATGATATGATTTTTACAGGTGATCTTGAAATAAATGAATTTAAAGCAGCCATGATGAAAGAAATTGAGATGACAGATCTAGGTCTCATGAAATATTTTCTTGGCATTGAAGTTGAGCAATCTGAAAAAGGAAATTTTATTTGCCAAAATAAGTATGCAACAAATATATTGAAAAGATTCAGGATGGATAATTCCAAACCTGTACCTACACCAGTTGCAACAGGTACAAAGTTAAGTAAGGATGATGAAGGGGAAAATGTCAATCCAACTCTATTCAAAAGATTGGTTGGCAGCCTCATGTATCTCACAGCTACAAGACCAGATATTATCCAGGGAGTGAGTCTGATTTCCAGATTCATGGAGAATCCAAAAGACACACATTGGAGTGTTGGAAAAAGAATTATGAGATACATAGTAGGAACTAGATATTATGGCATAATGTATGCACGTAAAGAAAAGAAAGAATTGATTGGATATACAGATAGTGATTTTGCAGGTATTTTGGATGATCGGAAGAGCACATCCGGTTATGTGTTCCATCTCGGTTCAGGTGTGATAGCATGGGCTTCTAAGAAGCAGCCTATTGTGACATTATCATCAGCAGAAGAAGAATATGTAGCAGCAACTTCAACAGCATGTCAAGAAGTATGGTTAAGAAGAGTATTGGATGGACTCAAGTAGAAACAGCAAGGATCAACAACGATATACTGTGACAACACATGAGAAATTTCTCTATCCAAGAATAATGTGTTTCATCAAAAGAGAAAGCATATTATTACTAGATATCACTTTATCCGAGAACTTGTGAGCAATGGAAAAGTTCACGTGAAGCCTTGTAGAACGAGTGATCAATTGGCTGATATCTTTACAAAGCCATTAGCAGTAGATTTGTTTGAGTTTCACAAAAGAAACTTGGGTTTTGTAAGCCTAGTTGAGAAATAGACTAGCAGGCATGTTTGAGTTGTCGTGAGTTATGTTTAGTTTAGCGTTCGTAATTAAGGAGGAGTGTTAAAATATATAATTACTTCCTCATGCAGAGGCTAGACAAACAGTTAGGTGAATTAGTTGAGTTGAGTTACAATTAGATTTGATGAATGAGTTAGAGTGTGAGTTAAGTGATTTGATCAAGTCCAGTTATGTGTGAGAGTGTGTGCATGTTAATTAGATTAAATACCCTTCATGGGTTCATTGTTTTAAGAGAGTTTTATGATTCAGAGTTTTATGATTAATTGAAGAGCCGCAACTCATTGTGCATGTGTGAAATATTTGCCTTATTTGTGTGATTGAATCCTCTGCCTTACCAACCAATAACAAATATAAAACCAATATCATATCTCATGCCACATAAATGATCCTATAGTATTTTTGGAAAACTAAACGATATCCAACAATCCACATATAATAATAGTTTAATTATACTGGTAAAACTACTTTAACAACATGATTATATTATTATATAAGGGAAAACAGGCTAACATAAATGGTAATTAGTTTATGTATAAGTCTATCTAATTTCCACAGGTGTACCAGTTGTGGATCGCTCTTCTGATAGTTGTTCATCAAGGCCAGAGTCTTCTTGGTCTTCGAAATACCTGTTTGCAAGCTGAGTGTCATCTCGAAAAATTTGTGGTTGAGGTACAAGCATGTTTTCCAGGTGAGGGTCATGTTGAAATATTTGTGGTTAAGGTACAACCCTATTTTCCAGTTGTTCAATATAACCAAATCTGAGGAAATGAGGAGGTGGAGGTAAAGGTGCAATTACAACCATGTCTAGAAGCTAATTATTGATTCTGAAGTCGACCAGGGGAGGTAGAGGCATAGGGATCACCATGTTTTGATGGTGATTATCGAGTGTGGTAGGTAACAGTTGCTTCATAGCCATGTTTTGAAGCCGATCACCATTATTAGATATGAACAAGTGTGGTGGAGGTGCAACCTGATAACCAGACCTTATGAATTCTGGCAGAGGTAATGCAAGTTGTAAAACTAGCATCTGATTACCATGCTGCATAGCTATGTTTTGAATTCGATCACAATTATCTCGGTGAGGTAACCCTGGACGTAAAATTGCAGGTAAAGCCATAATTGGCATCTGATTAGCAAAGGTGAAGAATTCTGCCGGAGGTAGAGCCATGTTTCAGAGCTACTCACCAAATCTAAAGAATTGCGGCGGATGTACAACCATATTTATAGGTCGGTCACAGTGTGCTGGAAAACGTTGTATATGTTCCCACGACAGCTCTACGGGATGCTGCAGTCTTAGCCTTTTGAGGGGAGGCCCGATTTCCACATGAAGCAACTCAGGTTTCTTGTCTGCCAATTCCTTCAATGCTTCCTCCCTAGCGTCTAGAGCCTCGTTATCTTCCATCTCATTGTCTATATAGTTGCACCTGTTGCATACTTCACAGGGTTTCCTCGGCGGTCCAGTTTATCTAACACAATTGCAAAAATGAGGTTCCAAAAAAGAAACTGTCTATGTGCAAATGTAACACATTATGTTTCCACACTTACATCTCACTTTATTGCATCCAAAAGTCTTGATTAATTCGGCGTGGCAAATGTTACATTCTCTTATCACAGCTTTTGTCATCCTCTCTTCTACTGCCACATGAAGAGCAGTCTCAGAATTTTTTTCAACCTCTTCACAACGTAATGGTGAGTGACTCAGTTTAGGGTTTGGACAATCCAAAACTTGTGCACACTCCTCTATTTCATAGGGAATGTTACAAAATGGGCAATAAAAAACACCTTCTTTTTTTACTTCAACCACAGCCTGTTCGGCCATGCGATATTCATATCTTTCAATAACATCATTTGGAAGAGCTCTGATATTTGACAAAGAAATTGTGACCTTGCAGTCATAATTAGCGATGCAGGATAAATACTCAATGGCTTTCGGACCTCCATAAATGATTTGATCAACTTACTTCTTTATACATTTAAAACAAAACCAATGCTCATTTCGACATTGTAGCAGATTTTCAAATAGATTTGGCCAATAACAACCACATTCTATAAAGGTTGTCTCTGCTCCATTATTTATCTTTATCGCCTTTCGAATAGATCCTTCTGCTGCTTTTCTAGGCGTATGTGGATCTCTTATTATTCTCACAACTTCCGCAGGTCCATCCTCTGACGAATTGAGAGTAAAAGATCCTTCTACTGCATTTCTAGGCGTCTGTGGATCTCCTATTATTCTCACAACTTCCGTAGGTACATCCTCTTACGAATTGAAAGAAACCAACTTTTCATCTATAAAATTAGAGGCATGGTTTGATGATGATTAAGATCCGGCCATATTTCCAAACTTGGTGAATATTTCAGCTATAATTTGCGCGAGTCCAACTGGTTCGACAGAAATGATTAGTGAAATCGATAATGAGAGAAATATCGATCATCATCTGTTATAAATACAAATCGATCAATCCTTTAGGTTATAATTAAATAGAAGAGGTATGTTGGCAATATTTAGGTTGACACCATGTAGTTGTGCGCTTCCGCTAAACCCGGCTTTGTGTGACAGGTAAAGACCGGCTATGGGCATCAGGATGGGTTTATAAAAAATATTTTGAGGTTATTGGGTTTAAAATGTAAGTTTTAATTAGGGGCATGCCCATCATATTGACTTGATGGGTTTATGAAAGTTATATTTGGAAGTAAATGGTTTAAATGTAAGTATTTTATTTCATAAATGAAATAATTTTTCATTTGAATTTTGAAAATTTTATTATTATTATTATTATGTATAAGTAGATTCAATATTTTGAAAAATTCATGGACACTCAAATTCTATAAAATAAACAATTTTTTTTTGAAGAAGAAAAAGATGCTATTTTCTTAAAAATAAGACAGTGCACATAACCATGAAAATTTTTCTCTCATTTTCTGCCACATCACAATTTCTTCATATAGCTAACTTATCACTTGTTTATGGTCCCTGTGCCTCTACGCTATTTTTACCAAGCAATTTAGCTACTGCCAAGATCCTCCATAAGGAAATTAATTATGCTTGGTTGTTCATACCCTCTCCTCCTCCTTACCACGAGAAATGGTACCATTTATATTTGGAGATATAAACAACTACACCACAACCACATTTCCTCCCTGCATTAGCTCCATCAAAAAATCCCGGCAGAAAAGAGTGCCACAAGTCCCTTACCTTAGGAGTCGTATATTTTTTACTCTTCTTCAGAGGTCCAACTTCATTAAAGTATGCCACAACCTTAATAATTTCTACAGGTAAATCTAGTCATCTAGCATTAAAGAGGATGGCATTCCTCCTTCTCCATATAGACCAGCATATATAATAAGGTAATGTGTAGTATTCTAGCCTTCTGCTCCATACTTTAAAAATACTTTGCATTAAATTTAAACGAACTTCAAAAACAAGCTTGAATACATCTAGTACCTTGGATGAGAGTGCTATGATGTAAGGGAAATGAAGAAATAAATGTAAGGTATCCTCGACGCCTTTCAAGCATAATGCACAAATACCTAGGCCCATGAAGCCACATCTTTGGAGGTTTTGCCAGGCCAATAATATGTCATGTATAGCCAACAACCAAAAGCCTTAATTTTTTTTGGGATAGGCCATTTCCAAATAGCATGTGCAAACAATGGAGGAGGTACCATCCCTTCGAGCTTCGGCATATTTTTGTATATATCCTATACACTCAGATTTCCTTTTCTAGGTATGCCAACCCATGTCATTTTGTCCTTCTTATCCTTGATCGAAATCCTAGCTTCTTGAAGTTGTGCGATGTATGTTTGCCACTCACCAACAAAATCCTGTGGGATGTTCAAGTCTTCAGCCTTAGCACAAGCCATCGATTCTAAATGTTGGAGATTGTGTACAACAATATATTTTGGAAACGTAATATTCCTGCCATGAATATGGTTAATTAACTCAAAGGACAATGTGTGATTGCTTGTAATGCCCCAAATAGTGTCAAGTCTAATTTTGAAGGTATTGCCCCATTTAGCTACTATCAAGACTCCCCATAAGGAAATTAATTCTGCTTGGTTGTTCGTAACCTCTCCCGCTTCCCACCAGAAGTGGTGCCATTTATATTTAGAGATATAAAAAACTCCACCATAACCACATTTCCTCCCTGTGCTAGCTCTATCAAAAAATCCCACTGGAAAAGAGTGCCACAAGTCCCTTATCTTACGAGTCCTCTATTTTTTACTCTCCTTTAGAGGCCCACCTTCATTAAAGTATGCCACATATTAATAATGTTTGCACATAAATCTATCCATTTAGCATTAAAGAGGATGACATTCCTCCTTCTCCATATAGACCAGCATATATAATAAGGTAATATGTAGTATTCTATCCTTCTGCTTCATACTTTAAAAACACTTTGCATTGACTATAAAGGAACTCGAAAAACAAGCTTGAATCCATCCAGCACCCTAGATGAGGGTGTTATGATGTAAGGGCAATGAAGAAATAAATGTGAGGTATCCTCAACACCTTTAAAATATAATCCACAAATACCTAGGCCCATGAGGCAACGTTTCTAAAGGTTCTACCAGGTCAATAATTTTTCATATATAGCCAACCGACAGAAAGCTTTAATTTTGTTGGGGATAGGCCATTTCGAAATAGCATGTGCAAACGATGGAGAAGTTACCATCCCTTCCAGCTTCAAAAAATTTCTGTATATATCCTATACACTCAGATTTCCTTTTTCAAGTATGCCAACCCGTGAAATTTGGTCCTTCTTATCTGTGATTGACATCTGAGCTTCTCAAATTTATGTGATGTATGCTTCTCAGTCACCAACAAAATCCAGCAGGATGTTTAAGTCTTCAGCCTTAGCCCAAGTCATCGAGTATAAATGTTGGGGATTGTGTACAACAATCTATTTTGGAAACATAATATTCCTACCATGAATATGGTTGATTAACTGAAATGACAATGTGTGATTTCTTGTAATGCCCCAAATATCATCAAGTATAATTTTGATGGTATTTCCATCTCCCATGTCACAACGAACATGCCTCATGTTTAAGTACATCACCTTGTACATGCACTTCGAAACGCTAGAGACCTATGATTATTTCTTAACCCCAAATGTAATCCAAGTCGAGAAAGATTGTTCCCTCAGGAATTTTCCTTTAATAATTTGAGACCATAACCCATCTCCATCCACCACACTCGAGAGGTTTTTTTATAACCAATGCCTTTGTTAAATTTTCCTGAGTCTACTATAGCCCAATCCCCTTCTTCTATCGGCTTGGATATGTGTACCCATCTGAGAAGATGGATCTTACTTTTAGTCTCCCCACGATATACTCCAGAAAAAATGAAATTCGCCATGATAGTCCGTATGTTTTTTATTGTGTCCCTTGGAAGCAAGAAAAGATGCATATAGTAAATGGAGAGATGTTGAATGACTGATTTGAGCATAACCAACCTTCCACCCAATGAGATATCTTTATGCTTCGATTTTTCCAACTTCTTATTCACTTTGAGAGTCATCCACTCCTAGTCCAAGATCTAATATCTCTTTGGCTTGAGTCTAAATCCTAAATAAGTGATGTTATCCTCTATTGAAATTATATGCACCCCCAATATATTACAGATCTCCTGAACCAATGTGTCTTCCCCTACATTGTGACTCAGAATTGATTTGGCCTTATTCATGGCCAAACCCATGGCTTCATCTAATTTTTATATAATTTTATGAAACTCAGGCCATAAAATTTACTTTTTCTATCCACTAAACATAATATCATCAAAAAATATCATATGTGAGACCCAAATCTGTCTAGTCAGTTGGATGATGGAAATAATACCCCTTTGTGATGTAAGTCAGATCCTCCTGCTCATCGAATTGAAAAAAAGAAAAAATAATAATGGGGACAATGCACACCTCTGTCACAATCCCCTATATGCTGAGAAGAAGGAGGAAGGATATTTGTTGATAAAGACCGAGAAATTATATGTTCTAATACACGCCATGATCCAATGAAAATTAACCATGTTAATGCCCATTTTGAGGAGTAATAAAGTAAGGAATTCCATGTCTACACAATCGTAGGGTTTGATGAGATCAACCTTCAGAAGAAAGTACCCAGACACTAGTGTTTTGGAAGTATGAAGCATTTCTTGTGCAATTCCAACTGCATCATGGATCTAACGACTTGCCACGAAGCTGAATTGTTCAGGAGAAACAAATTTCTACAGAATGGGATTGAGTCTCTGGGCTTGTAGTTTGGAAGGAATTTTGTATATCGCGTTACAAAGTGATATGGGTCTAAAGTCCCCAAAGTTGTGGGATTCTTCATTTTTGGTATTAATGTCAAGAAGGTGGCATTTATCGCTCCTCGGATGTATCCTTTTTTCCTAATTTCTTCTGCAACAGCCAACAGATCCGGAAGCATTAATTCCTTAAAATGTAAGAAGAGCTCCACCCCCCACCCATCTAGCCTCGGGCTTTTGTCCCTCACACATTCTTCCATAGTTGTTAATAATTCATCACAAGAAATCGAGATACCTAGAACTTCATTCTCTTCGTGACTGAACAAATCAGGAGTTAAATCAATAAAATTTCATTGAGTTCCATAGTCATGGTTTCGATCTTTGAAATTATCCATGTATTGACGTACCGTAGTGAATTCCAAATTAGATTGGGTATTATACACTTTCCCATTTTGATCAAAAATCCTTTTGATGGTGTTCTGGTGTTTCCGCGTGCAATAGTGATTATGAAATAATTTCGAGTTTTTGTTCGCAATAGCTACATAGATTTCTCGAATTTTCACCCTGATATCCTCCTCCTATGTAAGAAGGATTACATTACGTTTTCCTTCAAGTTGCACTATTTTATCATTGTATGCGGTCAAAAAATAAAGTGGTTCTGCAGTATTGCAGAGGGTCCTTAATTCCTCTTCTAATAATATTAAATAGCGAAATACACTCTTCATTTCTCACAAATCTAGCATGGGTCTCTGATTTTCATAGAACTCAGCTTATCACACATGATTTCCATAGGAGAGGATATAGAAGGATTAATAGGAGATCCCCAAACCTTTGGCACAAACTCCTTGAAATATTTGTCCATGAGCCATCTGGAATTGAATTTGAAATGGTATGACAAACGCAACTCCAACCCACTAAATTTCAAAGAAATCGACATATGATCAGAGATGAAAAAAGGGATAATTAAAGAGGAAACATCCAACATTTTTTGTGAAAATGATAGATTCACCAAAAAACAATCAATCCACTTAGAAATACCATATGTCCCTATTCTCCCATTCTGCCAGGTGGGCACAATCAGTGGTGGAAGAATATCAGTTAATGACTTGGATTCTATAAAATATTTGAAGAAACCAGATAATGGGTCTTCTCTGGCCTTTGACCCCCATATCGCCGAGGATATCAAGATAAATTTCAAATCCCCAACAATGATAAGAACACTGAGACGAAGTAGTCTTGAATTCTTCACCTAATTCCAGAAAGGTTTGCGACCAATGTAGGGATCATAGGTATTTACAATGTGAATCTGACCATTGTTACCCTTCTCATAGCCATATAAGAGTATTCATCCACATGTTTTATAAGTGATTAAATCAAAACAAATATGATTCCACATAACCCCAAGCCCCCCAGAAAAACTAGCAGCATCAGTCGCACGAACCGCCTAATCTGGATATATACTATGCATATACCCCCAAGCTTTATCTGCCTAAACCATTATTTCCTGAAAAAGAAGCATCTATGGCCAGTATTGGCAGATCAAACCCCTTACAGAGCTAGCTTTAAGGTCAGCCCCCAACCCACGAATATTGAGCGAAATGATGGCAATGAGGAGAGACCATGACCAAGAAAATCCCCTCTAAGGGCCCTAGATACATCCAAAATAAAAATGGGCATGGAAGTTGAGAGTATGCCAAGGTCTAAAGGGAGCAGGGCATCCACCAATTCATTTCGAGACAGTGAATCAGGTGGAGTCTCAATGTAGTCCGTAACTCTTCTGAATCAAGGAGGTTTCATTTTTTTGTGCAAAACACTTGGTTAAGTAGGCTTCGGTCTGGAAGAGTTGGGAGATGAGGAGAAGTTGAGTTTGATGACCAGGAGCTCCATATCCCCACCTAAGTCTGACATGCACAAATTTATTTGTAAGGTGATAGGGTCGACATTGTTCAGAGGTCGTGAGGGTGTTGTAATGGGGATGTATGAGACATGAGATTAACTAGGGTTATAAGAAAATTATGAATTACTAGGACCATCAAATGAAGTGGAACTAGTGGCAAGAAAAACAGTGTCAAAAGGAGGTACAGAGTATGGAGGAGGAGAGTAACTAGATTCTGAGCCACAAGTAAGAAGGGGAGACCCATGACATTCAAATAGTGAATCATCATGTTCAACACATTAACCAAGACTGAAAGAGGACATGCTTCTCGAAATACATGAGACTCCCCAAGTAGATGTGTTGATGCCCGAAGCCTCCCTAGAGGAAGTGTCTCTTTGCCGATAACCGCGAGTGCCGATACCAGCAGCAGGAGCCAATAGACCCGATCATGTGGCCAAGAAATATCCAGTCGAGTGAAAGTTAAGGCAACAAAATAGTATTACCCAGTAATCCACTTCCAGTATAGTGATGAAATCCATATTTAGTCTTTACAAGGGGGCTCCTTCCGACACTGAAAAACACCATGCCATTATCATCAGAAAACAACATTTTGAATAATTATCACCATGATGGAAAATTTTATTTTATGAAGATGTTGCACAAGAATAGCTTGAGATGATAATTTCTTACCATGCCATAATATTAACAAAAATTAGTCATGATGATGTAGGTAGCGAAGCCACTGTCTTCCGTCATAGTATATTAGTAGATCTATGGGGCTTAATAAAGTGTGATGTCAATAAAATGAAAATATATTTCGTAATCGAAATCACAGCTAGAATTTGGGTCAACAACTAAAACTAAATTGTGAAAAATTTTCACGAAATTTGGAATTTAGATCAATAAAATGACAATTTAGTTCGGGAATGGAACAGAAGTTTAAAGTAGCGTCAACGAATCAAACTATGAGAATATGGTGGGAATATGTTGTTCTTCTTAATTTCTAATGTGGAATTTATGATAAGACAATGGGAATATGTCATTCATAGGGATGGTGGTCATTTAGGCTTCATTTACCCAGGGGAAAGAATTGCCCGAACAGTTAAAAGTGGCTAGAATTTGGTCAAAATGTTTCAAAAAATCTTATAATAGTAGTGTTTGAATCATATTTTTATGATTGAAATGGATTTCGCACCATCAAAAATCTCTGGGGCACCCAAAATCTTGAAGTTTGATTTCTGTCACTTGGATCTCATTGAGAATTTTATCAAAATCTTTCCAGATTTTCCATAATTTTCAGGAAAAATTTGCAAGGTCCTTAGATTAAGGCACTAAATTTTCTTCTACATCTTTAAAACTATATTTTTGAAACTTTTTCCACATATTAAAAGACATATTTTTGAAACTCTTGTTAGATATTTTTCATATGAGAAATGTACTCCAAAGCATCTACCCCTTTATCCATTTTTTGATTAAAAAGTTTAGTATAAAACTCCACTTTTTTTTATTGGGATTAAAAATCAAACATCTCTTGAAAATTTGACCATACCAGTCCATGTATCAGATACATTATCCATATAACTATATAGTTCATCAATGACTAAACACCTCAATAGTGCAAGTGATTTTTCATCTCATGTGATTATTTTAGTTATGTAGCATAACTTGGCTTAATTAAAACTTTGTCTTCATTACAAGTATATTTACAAAAATCATTGAAAACAAATTCTTTTTTCATATGATGATGCCAAGTCATGTAATTCTTGGTTCCTTCCTTTATTTTTATTCAACAAATAAATTGATGAATTTTGACATGGTAAATTATTTATCGAATTCCCATGATCAAGAAATTGAAGAATATAATGTACAAGAGGCATTGCACTCTACAAATGAGTTCTATAGGGTATTGGCCTTGAGCCTCTTATAACCTCATAAAATAAACATTGATAAAGTATTTCACTAGTTCTTATTAATGTTGGAATTTGACATGAGAATGTCTGAGTATGCCATAAATTTTCAAAATTTAAGGAAATAACAATATTTAAAACAAGATAATACCCCTTTGAAGTGAACAATTTGTTCAAGAAATGCTTTAAAATGTTTTTCAATGTAACTAAAATGATGGTTATTTATGGAGTTTGACTAAGCATGATTGAATATCATACTAATGACCATAGTTGACATTAGTAGAGGAATTTTTATTATAGTTGATTTTATTTGGTAAGTGTGGAGTTTGATTGAATATGATTGAATATCATTAATTGTAATTGATATGGGTTAGTATGGTTGAGCTTTCTTGAATTTTGTTGCTTATTGTTGTTATGATTAACTATGACTGATTTCATTGCTTATTCAATGGTATGATTAACTATGATTGAGCTTGTTTTAAGGCCACCGTTTACTTGATTAACCTTTGTTGACTATCACCTTTAATTGACTAACTTTCATTATAGATCAATTTAGCTAACTATACTTGACCCTTCCCGACTATAACTATAATTAACATGCTTTAATATGATTAATTATGGTAAATAATGTCTTACTATCCTATAGTTTGGTTGAAAATTGACCAGGAATGACTATGATTAGGTCCTATGTTTCAATATGGTTCTCTAAAATTGACTTGTTACATTGATCAATGAATGACTTTACATAATTTGGTCATTTTTTACATTGAATTGTTAAATTGGTGATTAAGAATGTTTTAATATGGTTAATCATAGTTGTTATGGTTCATTATATTTGATATAACTGACTTTTTTTTGAGTGATTTTGAGGGTCCACTTTCATTGACTAACCTTAATTATAGTTTAATTAGTTAACTATAATTAACATGTTTTACAGTAACAAATCATTGTAGTTAATAACATTTGACCGTGTCATTGTAGCTCATCAACATTGAATTGCTGCATTACTCAATGTTTATGTATTAACGGGCCATTTTTTTGTACTCTCGACAAAAGCATTGTCGAAAGGTTGGAATCTCATTAGTTATATCAACAATGCCATAGGATTTGATATCGGTAAACAATATCATTTGAGTTAAATATAATAGAAAATGACACTTTTACATAGTTAGATGATGGTGAAATAAGAAATAAGAACCAATATGCATGGAGTCAATTTTACATAGTTAAATGGTGAAATAAGAACAAATAGGCCCAGTCAAAAGGAAATCATGAGAAGGATCGCTTTTCATCTATATGGATCAGCGATGGAATCAAAATTTGTATTAAAATAAAATTAGCAAATATAAAGATAAATAGATGTTATTATTTAGAATTTTTTCGGTAATAATCATATGTAAAATAATATTATTTATTAACTAGTGTTAACAGAAACGAATAGGTTCCAAAAAACCAGTCGGTTCGGTTGATTTGGAGGCAAAACTGGTCTGAACCGGCCATCTGAACTGGAAATGACCTATTTAATATCGAATCGTCATGCACCGAATCAAGCGCTTCAGACGGGCCCCATTCGGATCGGTTCAAACCGGTTCCACCAATCATTAAGCTCATACAAAAATATATATATATATATATATATATATATATATATATATATATATATATATATATATATATATATATATATATATATATTTTTAAATCTTTAATTTTTTTTTTTAATTATTATTTTTCCTAGTTACTAACCCTACCTAGGCCCCCCAAAAGCTACTTAAACATCCCTACCCCCTCTATTTAACTCACACTATTCATTCGAGTTTCTTGCAATTCTTGAGCTGAGTTCAGTGAGGAGAATTCAGAGAGTTTTTTGCAGGGTTGTTGTAAGGGAGATATTTTACAGATTTGAAGAGCTGATTGGAGTCTTGGAGAGTTGTGTTGGTATATTTTCGAGCAACTTCAAAGAATTTTTTTTCCCAGAGATATTTGGGTTTTCTTCAGTGGTTTTTGTAACTGGTAGAAGATTTTTTATTTTATTTTTGCTGGGGCTGCTACATAGTTGATTTCAAAGGATTTTGGAGCTTATTTTCTCCAAAATTTTAGAGGGTAAATGAAGGGCCATGGGAATGAAGCCATAATCACATTGCAGACTTGGATGCTACTCATTCTTCAATAGAGGATGAGGTGGATGATCAGGATGATGATTCTGTTGATGATTTGATCATTGATTTTTTGTATTTGTAGATTGTAGTATAATACTATGATCAATGATGTTATTTTGGACTATAAAGTTCTTTTAGACCCTGCTACTTGATGTTTGTAACATTTTTGTTTCAACGATGTTTTGCACTAAGTGCTATTTTGGTTGTATGCACTATTACTTACTATATAAATGAGAACGTTTCCATATCTGTGTATAAATGGTTTGGATTCATATATATGCACATGAATATATATGTTTTTTCTTTAAAATATGAATATTTTATGTGTTTTTGGTAAATTAGTTTTTTTTTCCGATTTTTTTTTGGTTTTGGTCCAATTACGACCATTCCTGGTCCACAAGGTTTTCTAGTTTGATGACCGGTTCAGTTCTGATAACATTGTTATCAACTAGTGTGGTTTATTCTGAAGACAATACTAGATGATAATGATGAATCACACTGGTTGGTTGAAACGGGTAGACAATATTTTTTAACATGTAATTATTACCAAAAAAATCCTAAATATTTAAGATAGATCACAAGAACCTAAATTCTAAAAATAAACAAATGTTAATAACAAAAATAATAATACAATAATTACGCAGATATACATTTTTATTTAATTTATAAAAAACTAAAAAATTACAAGCTACTAATAAAATTTAAAATTGAGAATTTTTTTTAAAATAAAATATATGTTTATTTAAAATAGAAGATTTTATATATATATATATATATATATATATATATATATATATATATATATATATATATATATCCTAGTTATTTCTTTATAAACATGTTTATTATATTATCATTAATTTTAAATATCGCTCGTAAATTTACATTAAATCTTTCAAATCTGTAAGTCATGTCAATCATCTCTAAATAAATTTGTTTAATAGTTATTAAAGTTTTTTTTGATAATTTAAATATTATTTTAAAATTTAATTTAATAATATTGATCTTTTATTTAATAACATTATATATTAATATATTAATTTTTATTAGAATAAAATATAATGTTATATTTAATTATCAAATTAGATATATTTATTTTGAAATAGTTTAATTTAATTATTAAAATGGATGGTACAAGCTACTAATAAAATTTAAAATTGAAGATTTTTATTTAAAACAAAAGATTATATCTATATATTGTTTTTTTATAAACATATTTCTTATATTATCATTAATTTTAAATATTGCTCGTAAATTTTCATTAAATCTTTCAAATCGGTAAGTCATGTGAATCATATATATATATATATATATATATGAATCATATATATATATATATATATAGTTATTAATGTTTTTTTTTATAATTTAAATATTACTTTAAAATATAATATAATAATATTGATCTTTTATTTAATATCATTATATATTAATATAGTAATTTTTAAGATGTCAAAATTATAGTTAGTTCGGGAGGCTTCTCTCCAAGAGTTTTGAAAATAGGAATAAAATCTTAAATCAAACTAAATAACTCTTTTCTTGAGGTCCGATAGACCGAAGATTGGTTTGAGTGGACGTTAACCATCATCATCATCATATTAATATATTAATTTTTATTTAATAATATTAATCTTTTATTTAATAACATTATATATTAATATATTAATTTTTATTAGAATACAATATAATGTTATATTTAATTATCAAATTAGATACGATTATTTTGAAATAGTTTAATTTAATTATTAAAATGGATGGTAGAGACTTGAACTCTATAAATCATTTTAGCAGTATTCACAAATTAAAATTTAGATTTATTTCTAATGTATTTATACATTTTTTATTTTTTATAAATCTAATAATAAAAAATGTTATTGCGCGCCTCTACAACCCATTATATAGGGACGTGTAGATGTAATGTGTGTCCTGTAAACTTTTGATATGTCAGGCCCAATATATAGAGATGTGTAGATGTAACGTGTGTCATGTAAACTTTTGATATGTCAGGCCCAATATATAGAGATGTGTAGATGTAATGTGTGTAATGTAAACTTTTGATATGTCTGAGTGTATATAGATGTGTAGATGTCATGTGAGTAATGTAAATTTTTGATATATTTACCACTTTAATACCATGGGCTGAATACCATGGGGCAAAGACCATATTTATAAAAGAGGTATGGTAAATAAATATTTTTACTCCATAATCCTATTTATATTTATGAACATCAAAAGGTGGTTTTATTTAGGTGAATCCTGAGCTAAATACCATGGGCCAAATTATTATTAATACATGCCAAAAAAACATTATTAACCCTAATATTAATATTATTATTATTATTAATTCTAATATTCACATTATTATATTATAATATTAATATTATTAAATTTAATTAATGTAAACTTTTGATATGTCCGAGTGTATAGAAATGTACCACTTAAATACCATGGGCCAAATACCATATTTATAAAGAGGTATGGTAAATAAATATAATATAAATAAACCATAGGTATGGTAAATAAATAAAATGTCTTTTTATATTTACTCCATAATCCTATTTATATTTAGGAACACTCAAAAAGTCCTTTTATTTAGGTGAATCCTCAGCTAAATACCATGGGCCAAATTAAAGTACACTATATACATTGCCTATCTTAGGTAACAATAAACATGTAAACGTAAATGTAAGAATAATGTTTAATATTTAACATTCAAAATTTAATCTAATTAATCTAATGTCTGCCCTAATGAACAATCACTTCTCTCCCTACATATATAAATTTAACACAGTGGGCCAAATACCATATTTTTCTATTTCTCTTCCATTTTATATTGGAGGGAAAAGAGTGTGAGGGAGACAGAAAAGAGATGGGAGAAAAGAGAAGGAGGTAGGAGAGGAAGGGAAAGAGAGGAAGGAAGAGAGGGAGGAGGAGAGAGGGAGGGAGATAGGAGGAGAGAGGGAGGGATATAGAGATGGAGTTGGAGGGTGAGAGAGGGAGGGAAAAAAAAATACATAGAGAGAGAGCGAGAAGTGGAGAGAGAGAGGGAGTGACAAGGGAGAAATAGAGAGAGTATGTGTATGTTTTCCGGTGAGATAAAGAGAAAAATAAGGAGAGATGGAGGGAATGGGGGGAGAAGGAGATAGGCAGGGATATAGTAAAATAGTTGGAGGGTGAAGAGAGGGAGAGAGAGGGAGATAGAGAGAGAGATAGATGTGGAAGAGAAAGGAATAGAGGGGAAGGAAGAGAGAAAGGATGTGAGAGAGTGGAGAGGGATGGAAAGAGAGATGGAGTTGGAGGGGGGAGAGATGGAAGATGATTTCTTGCACTTGATGCATTGATTTCAGTGTGGACAGTGATTTCTAATGTAAATTTTGATAGATCAAGAGGAATGTAAACTTTTGATATCGTGATTTCTAATCCTATTTGATTGCTTGCACTAGATGCATTCATATCAGTGTAGATGTTGGTTTCTAATATTATTTTCTTACTTGCACTAGATGCATTGATTTCCGTGTAGATATAGATAATATCAAACTCTGGATCCAGAGTAATGTATTTACATAGGGAGCGAGAAGTGAGAGAGAGAGGGAGTGACAAGGGAGAAATAGAGGAGTATGTGTATGTTTGGGGGTGAGATAAAGAGAAAAATAGGGAGAGATGGAGGGAATGGGGGGAGAATGAAAGAGGGAGGTATATAATAACATAGTTGGAGGGTGAAGAGAGGGAGAGAGAGGGAGACATAGAGAGACATAGATGTGGGAGAGAAAGGGATAGAGGGGAAGAAAGAGAGAGAGGATGTGAGAGAGTGAAGAGAGGGAGGGAAGGAGAGATAGAGTTGGAGGAGGGAGAGAGGAAAGGTGATTTCTTGCACTCGATGCATTGATTTCAGTGTGGATGGTGATTTCTAATCCTATTTTTCTTGCACTATATGCATTTATTTTCGTGTAGATGTTGAGAGAGAGATAGTGTGTGTGTGTGTGTTGGGGGAGGAAAGAGGATTGGAAGGCAAAGAGAGAGAGTGAGAGAGAGAGAGAGAGAGAGAGAGGGAGAGAGAGAGAGGGAGGGAGATAATTGGATTGCAAAGAAAGAAAGAGAGAGGAAAAGATAGCGGAAGGTAGGAGAGGAAGGACAAGAGAGAGGAAGAGAGTTATGGGGGAAGAGAGAAAATTGGAGGGAAAATAAAGAGAGAGAGAGATAGAGGGGGGGGAGAGAGAGGAAGGACGAGAGAGAGGAGGAGAGAGGGAGGGAGATAGAAGGAGAGATGGAAGGATGGAGAGATGGATTTGGAGGGGGAAAGAGGGAGGGAAGAAGGAATACATAGAGAGTGAGAAGTGGAGAGAGAGATGAAGTGAGAAGGGAGATATGGAGAGAGCGTGTATATGTTTTTGGGTGAGATAAAGAGATAAAGAAGGAGATATGGAGAGAAGGAGAGAGGGAGGGATATAGTAACATAGTTGGAGGGTGAAGAGAGAGGGAGATATATATGTGGGAAAGAAATGGAGAGAGAAGAAGGAAGAGGGAGGATGTGAGAGAGTGGAGAGATGGAGGGAAAGAGAGATGTAGTTCGAGGGGGGAGATAGGGAAGTAGATGGTGATTTATAATCCTATTGATTGCTTGCACTAGATGCACTAATTTCAGTGTATAGGAGGAGAGATGGAGGGAAAGAGAGATGTAGTTGGAGGGGGAAGATATGGAAGATGATTTCTTGCACTCGATGCATTGATTTCAGAGTGGATGGTGATTTATAATCCTATTTTTCTTGCACTATATGCATTGATTTTAATGTAGATGTTGAGAGAGAGAGAGAGAGTAACATATTTGGAGGGTTAAGAGAGAGGGAGATATATATGTGGGAAATAAATGGAGAGAGAGAAAGGAAGAGGGAGGATGTGAGAGAGTGGAGAGATGGAGGGAAAGAGAGATGTAGTTCGAGGGGGGAGATAGGGAAGCAGATGGTGATTTATAATCCTATTTGATTGCTTGCACTAGATGGATTGATATCAATATAGATGTTGGTTTCTAATATTATTTTATTACTTGCACTAGATCCACTGATTTCAATATAGATGTTGATTTCTAATCTTATTTGATTACCTACATTAGATGCATTGATCTCAGTGTAGATGTTGTTTTGTAATCTTATTTGATTGTTTGCATTAGGTGCATTGATTTCAGTGTAGACGTTGATTTCTGATTTGATGTACATTGATGGTAGAATAATTTTAAAGTGATTGGATTAAGATTGTGCATTGATTTCAGTGTAAGCACACAAAATTATTAACAATGTACATTAATATTTGTGTTATAGTAAATCAACCTACAATGTATAAGCTAAATATTTAAATGGTTTATTATTTCAATTTCCCTTTTCATATAATCTATATGAAAATATGACAAAACTAGCAAGGGTGACAATAAGAATAGAAAAATAAAATAATTTGAGATTGATCATAATGAAGACTATTTGTAATTGACTACATTCTTATTATTTTCATTTTCTATCATTCAACACTATTACATTGTCACTTTGCATTCAAAAAAATTGTTTCGTCATTAAATTTATTAACAATATTTATCATCTCAAAAAATCGAGGTAACTAAGAAAATTTTAAAATTAAAATGACCAGATAAATATCAGACATATTTAGCATATGTAAAATTATTATATTTATATTATCTGTATTTACATATTATTGATAAAATTAATCATATTTTCGATAGATTTTCCTTGGTCGCAGACGACTGAAACCAGCCTAGATCCATCTTAACTTTGGATCTATCAAGCGCCGAGAGGGATCAAATCTCTTGAGGTGCAAACCTTTCCTTAAGTTTTGCACTCAAAAAAAGAGGTTTGCACCTCTAGAGATTTGATCCCTCTCGGCACTTGATAGATCCAAAGTTAAGATGGATCTAGGCTAGTATAAACAAGTTTCATGTAAAATAATTTATGGTTTTTTGGGCACATAGTATTGATAAACAATGGTATTATTCCATGCTATTGTAACAATGCTTATTTACATACTAAGAATCTTCATAAAAAAGAAGGAATATGTCTCCTCAACTATAAATCTTGTTATATGTTTTTCCAAAATGTATATATGTTTAACCTGTATATTAATTATTTTTATTAACAATAATAATTATTATTTTAAATAAAATTCGTTCTTTATAGAAATTAAATATATGATGAAGTAAATGTTCTAATACTTCTTGTGAATTTATGCCTATTGACATTTACCAACAATATAGCTATGATAATTAACTAATTATCAATATTTAACTATAATTTTATTTTTGTTATATTATAATTTTCATATAAAAATAATAAAAATATTCAAAACTCAATCCCATTAATATATTTATAATATAATTAATTATTATGTTTACTCTAATTATATGTGATTTTTATTATAATGTAAATTTCATCTAAAACTCAAAGATAATTTCAAAACTCAATCCCTTTCACATATTATAATATACTTAATTATCATATTTTTTATTTTGATAAATGTTTAGAATACCTCTATTTCAATACTTCATTTCAATACTTCTCATAACATGTTGTAACCAAAACTTATGAAATTATTATAGCTAATGTTTAATTGTGATTTAATTTTTATTACATTCCAAATTTTATCTAAAACTTAATAAAAAATTCACAGCTCAATTCCCTTAATATATTTATAATTAGTTATCTTATTTTTGGATATTGATAAATGATTAGAATACCTTTATTCAATATCTCATTTTAGTATTACTCATATTATGTTAATTTTTTAACCAAAACTTTATAAATTAATATAATAATTATGTAATTTTAATAAACTAAAATATAACTATTAAAAATCTTTGTAACATCCAAATAGCTCCAAGTATATTCACATTAGAAAAAAATATTTACTTATTACCATTGACAGTAAATTTCCTAAATATACATAAACTACTTATGAAATCATTGTCTACACTTCATAATTAACTATATCTAACCCCCATAAAATCATTAAGGAAATATATATATATATATATATAAAAGTTCATATCCAATACATACCTATCATAGTCCATTGTTTTGGTTGACGTTATTTAGATAGTTTGGTATTCGGGTCATCCAATTGGGATTCCCACTGCACGGATTAAAGGACCTTCATATTACTCATGTTCTGCCGAATATTTGTTGATTAAATAGTGAAAAATCCTTCGACGGATTATGCAGATCTCACAACATGATTTAATCAATTCACATTTGATAACGAGTACCACTGTTTATGAAGGAGGTTAATGATTTTTATGGATTTTCATGTCTTGCTATCTGAAATGCTTCCACCTGTCCACATTTTATTGTCCTTTGTCTCGCGCCCCACCCTAGATTCATCTGGACCATCAGATCCTTATCTAAGGGATCAACGGTGCGGACACGGGGTGGGATGGTTAGGGTAACCACCCACCCCAACCTCCTGTTCAGGTTGTAATTTGTTTCACCGACAGAAACGTATATTTGGCTTTGCAACACATCGTTTTTTTGCTTGGTGATTGATGTTCAATGGCTACATTATCGTCTTATTGCTGCTCACTAGAGTAACCCAACCATAGCTACTTCGCCGCCGCCAAGGTATATCTCCATTCCCATTCACTGTTATTCTTTTTCTTTTATCATTGGTTGGATTTAGCTAGAAATTCATTCATTACTTTTTTTCCCTTTTTATTTTCTCGAAAACAGTTTGAATTTTAGAAGAGGGTTTGTGATACTAAATCCCATATGGGTGTTTTCTCATGTCTCACAGGCCTCACCCTTGTTACATAAATTCAATTCATTATGTTTGAGAGCTCGAAGGAATACCTCCAGCCATCATGTTTCCCACGTTTTCACATATGTGACACATATTGAAGCCTACAATACGTTTTCATGAATTATATGTTCTCGTTTTAGCATTTCGTCAATAAGATTACACCACAGTTGTCGTTGTGGTTGCAGTTCTATTGGCCACCCGAGGTTGGAAGCCCAGGCATTTTGGAATCCCTTCTGGCCTCCTTTACAGTAGGTCCTTGGCGATTTATTATGGTTAAAGGTTTATTTACTGGGTTTTCATTTTTTATCAATTACGACCACCCCTCTATCTCCTGCAGGGATTTGGGGTTTTTACTGGAGTGAGAATCACTTCGCCTTACCGTGAATACTGCTCATTCAGATTATTCTTTTATATATTGAACAAAGGCTTGGCCCTTTTATTATCCCATCTCGATTCTTCAATAGCGTGAATACTCATTTGTATTTAAATCATATTTGAATTTTGGCTTAGTGTTCCGCTTGACTTCATATAAATTCATGGTTAATATGTAGCCCTTAGCTCGACCTTTCGGTAGCTTGTCGCGACACTATGTTATTGGGTTTTTGTTGCTTCTTTCATGTAATAGTCCTGGATGTAGACGAACTAGCCATGTCTATATTTGTTTTGTTTCGGTGTTCAAAGAAAGATATATAAATCAATACGCAGATTATTTATATATATGAGGTCTGTATACTCATTTCTTTCCATACTCTACAGTTATGAGAGATTTGATTCATTTTTGAGTTTATAATATGCATTTCCTAGTAATAGAGACTCTACGTGTTAATCTTTGTTTTTCTGCAGTTATGTCCATACTTGTATTCTTTAACTGTTTCTTTGGGTTATCATAGGTTTTTACATGTGATATATATGTGTGTGTGTGTGTGTGTGTGTGTACTTTTCTAAATCTGGGTTCTCTAGCCTAAGGGACCGGAACCCTGACCCTCTCCTTAGGTTCGAGTACTGAACCCACAGGCTTAGACCCTTAAGTATTTACTGTTATTGATCATACCCATCAAGGTAGTTATTCTATGTTGTTCAAATTACTGTACTATTCAACTTTGTGTATATAATAAAATCCTTAATTTAACAGTGTATGGAAATGATTTTTGTTTTTTAACAATACCAAATCTGTTAGATAGTATTTAGGTTTTTGCTAAAATTTTAGGTTTACATAATTTATTGCATACTTTCCTTTCATGGTAATTTCTCATTTCCGATTTACAGTGACCCTATCTGTAATCATTATTTTCATTAAATATTCACATCGTTGCTTTTCATGAATTATATATCCATAGGCAGATTTCACATAGTTTATACTATCAGTAACAACTAGCATAGGAGTAATTTAAAATATCATCTTTATTGTAATCTCAATAATAATTCTATATATTTCCTACTCGTAAATAATGCATAAACCAGAAATCCAAGATACTTTAGTACCTAATTTCAGATTATTCTTCGATAAGTTTGATGGTCCTCCCAACCTTGAGCGAGGAAATTACGTCCTCAGCTCCCCCCTTTTTCCTCACCAGGGTCTAGGTGTTTCTATGAGACAAGAAGTTATACCTCAGGAACAAATCCAGTCTTATCTTCTCCTGGGTATTTCCTGAGCTCCACTGGTTTCCTCACCAGCTCTGGATCACTCATAGCAATAGCCTGTTACTTAAAAATTTCATACTTTCTGTGCAGAACCCCATTCCCCCCCAGGATTTTTCTATAAATACTTTTTTTTGGGAGTGGTAACTGTCATAACTGTCTCCACCTTTTACCCTGGGTTCTTGGAATCATTTACCAATTAGTTACTTCTTCCTTTTACTCAAGGAAATTATTAATTAACTCTCTTTGAAAAAGACCAAAGATAATTTATTGAAGTACTGTTAACGAATACCCCTATTCGTTTCTTATTCAAAATATAGCATAACAAGTTTTCAGGTCAATAATTAAATCAAAACAGGGTGTTACATCTTCCCCTGATAAAACAAACACTGGCGTCATTGTTATTTGATCAAAAATAACAACTTCAAGTAGGCTTCTTTAATAATACGCCCGTCCTCCCAAGTGGCCTCCTTCGGGCCAAAGTGCTTCCACTGCATCTTAACTTGGGGGATGACTCACCTCCAGAATGTTATTTCTCTTCGATCCAGAATATGTTGCAGGTCTACCAAGAACTCGTCATCGGGTTCTACCTGCACACCACAATTATTATAATTAGTTCAAATCAGAAATTATATTTTTGATACAAATGTTATACATTGTTAACTTACATTACCCTGCCAATGTATCACATGTTTGGGGTCATGTACGTAACGTTTCATTATTGATACATGAAACACGTTATGTACCAATATATGGCTTGGTAGAGCCAGTGGATAGGCCACTTTTCTTATTCTTTCCAAAACCTCGAATTGTCTACAATATCTAGGAGCCAACTTAGCACAAGCATTACACCCCAATGTGCTCTTTTTTGGTTTAATTCTCACATAAACGTGATCCCCTATCATGAATTCCTGAAAATTTCTTCTCCTATCAACACACTCTTTTTTCCAGTCTTGAGTTTCCTTCATGTTCTGCCTAATCTTCTTTACTTCTCGCTCCATTTCTTCTAGCATGTTTGACCCAAGAATCATCTTATTCTCTGGAGTGCTACAGTTTATAGGAATTTGGCATTATCTTCCGTACAATGGCTCAAAGGGACTCATCTTAAGGGATTTTTTATATGCATTGTTGTAAGAAAACTCAACCAAATGTTGATACTCCTCCCATTTCGTTGGCTATTGCATTAAATACATGTGCATCATGTATTCTAAACTTTTATTCGCCCTTTCCTTTTTCCCATTTATCTATGTGTGATAAGCAATACTAAATTGTATTTGTGTCCCCAAGCCACTAAATAGTGTCTTCTAGAATGATGATTTAAATTTTACATCACAATCTGAAATGACAATTCGGGGAATACCATGCAATCTAAAAATTTCTTTCATGAATATATCAATAATTTGTACCCTCTTGTAAGTTGACTGGATGGGAATGAAATGTGCCACCTTGCTGAGTCTATCAATTACTACCATAATCGCATCATTGTGCCTTTTATTTATGGGTAGTACCATGATGAATTCAAGGGAAATAACTTCCAACTTCCATTCTGGCACTGGGATAGGCTAAAGAAATCCTGTGGGATGCTTATGCTCAACCTTAATTTGCTAACATTTGAAGCACTTGGTCAAATATTTCGCAATGTCCTTTCGCATTCTACGCCAGGAATAATATTTCCTAATTGCAGTTAATATTTTCTGATATCCTCGATGTCCTACATAGAAACTCTTGTGATATTCCTCCAGATTAATTCTTTTCAAATTATTTTGATTCAGGATATATATTTTTTTCTGTAGACAAGGAACTTCTCATCATTGAGTTCATACTCTGACTGTTTCCCTTGCTCTTCATCTTCCTTTCCTTCTTTCCTTAAGAATTGGTATTCAGGGCCCTTCTTTTCTCCCTCTATAATTTTTTATTGAAATTTGAATTCAATTTGGTTAAAGTAAACCTCATAGATGCCATAAAACTTCTTGCTTAAAGAATTGGCCATTCGGTTCTCTTTACCTTTCACATGTTGGATATCAAAATCAAATTCACTTAGGAAGGCATTCCACGTGGCTTGGTAAGCATTCAAATCAGGTTGTTTAAAATAGCTAGTTAAACTACTGTGATCAATTCTCAACATGAACCTTTTCCTTAGCAGATAATGCCTCCATATCCACAATGCATGCACCACTGCAATTAGTTCCAAGTCATAGGTTGAATACCTCTGCTCATGATCCTTCAGCTTCATAGATTCATATGCTATGACTCTTCCCTCTTGGGTCAAGACTGCTCCAACACCTTTCTTACATGCATCAATACATACTTTGAACTCTTTACTTGTATCTGCTACTTTTAAAATAGGGGTAGTAGTTAACAAATCCTTCAATAACTCAAAACTATTGTAACATTTTTGAGTCCACTTAAAGACTCATCCTTTCCACTGCAAGGAGGTAATGGGAAAAGCTATTTTAGAGAATCCATTGATGATTTTTCAGTAGTAGCTAGCCTAACACATAAATAAACGTGTGTCTGCTACATTCTTTGGGACCCTCCATTCCATGATTCTCTTTAACTTTTCTGGGACGACAACAATCCCTTCAGCAGAAATCATGTGCCCCAAATATTGGAACTGTTCCTTAAAAAATTCACACTTACTAAACTTAGCATAGAGTTGATGTTATCTTAATATTTTTAGTACAACGCTAAGATGCTCCTTGTGCTCTTCCATATTCTTGGAGTAAATTTATATATCATCAATAAAAAATAAAATGATTTTCTCAAATTATGAGTTTCCGATAATACATACACATAAGCATAGTGCCATATTTATTTTTCATAAACAACACTGGTGCTACCCATGGGGACACACTTGGCCGGATGTAACCATTATCTATCAATTCCTATAGCTGCATCTTTAACTCCGTTAATTCAAGCACACTCATTCTGTATGGAGCTTGGGAAATAGGTGTTGCCCCTGGTATTAGCTCTATAGTAAAGTATATGTCTCTTTTTTGTGGAAATCCTGGGATTTCCTCAGGAAATACATCTCAAAATTCTTGCACCATAGGAATGTTTTCCATCATAAGGGTCTTGTCTTTAGAGTTGGTGAATCCCACCTAGATTTCTTAGAGTTGACATCCTTTCCTTATGCATTTACTTAATTGAGATGTTGTAATGGGTCGTAACTGCAATGGTTTCTTAATTCCTTGCAATTACTGATGTGTTCCATCCTTTGATTTAAAATAAATAACTTTATCATTACAATCAACTAATGACCAATGTTTCTCTAGCCAATCCATCCCCAATAAAATATTGTAACATCCCAGAGGTAGAATGTTGAGTTCCACAGTGATGTGTTGATCCCCAATACTCAACTCACAGTTTTATACTTTGGCATTGACTCGTCTTCTTGCCCCTATAGCCAGTTGAACTAACTAAGGATTTTTAAATTTGTGATTCTGTAATTTACAGTTTTGAACTACACGGGGGTGGACATAGCTCAAACTAGCCATAGGGTCAACTAAAATAGAAACATATTGGGTTTGTAGCTTACCTTATAACTCTATCATGGTTGGCTGGAATTTTGCTTGCCCATCCTCTAAAGATGCATTGATTCTAGGTATGTTACGAGCTACATCCCCCACAGTCGATGCCTTTTGTAGATTTGTTGCCACCTCATTTCTTCCTCGATGAGGAAAAATTTGGAAATAATGTGCCTTCGCAAACCCCCAACATTGCAACGGAGGTTTTTGGGACTGTCCTATATCGAGTTTGCTAGAAGCTTGAGTATATCACTCCTCATCAGCCCACTTGATCTTTGATTGAATTTTTTCATTTTTTTTACTTAGTGGATTCCTTGCAGCATTCTTATATTTTTTGGATCTGTTATTTCTAATATTGGTAAAAATTTCTGCCCTTTTCGGGGAGACCAACTTTTTTGAGATTCTCCCTTTGCTTTGAATTGTTGATAGCACATACATGCTTTCCTTATCACTTCATCCATATTTTTTGGGTTCAAAAACTTAATTCTCTCTTTCATGTGTAATGGAAAACTGCTCAAAAACCACTTTACTTTTTCCTTTTCATCGTGCAAGTAAGGTACATATCGTAATAATAAAGTAAATTTCGTAACAAAATCATCCATAGACATTTACCCCAGTTTCAGATCATGAAATTCTCGGGAATTTTCATCATAAAATTGTTTAGTCAGATACTTACCTTTGAAATATTGTTGAAACTCATCCAAAGTTACATTTTGATCTTCCACTCCACACGCATTCTTAACTTCTTCTCACCACAATTCTTCTTTCTCTCACAATTAGTAAATGGATAAATGTTATTTAAGTTTGTTGTTATATTCGTACACCTGAAAGTCATTTTTCATTTTTACTATCCATGCTTCTGCCATTTCTTCAGCCTCTCTGTCAAAGGTAAGAGGCTTGATCTTATGAAATTCACCCTGCAATTCCATTTTTTGTTTCTTCACCTCTTGTTGTTCTCAAATATTCCTAGATTTAGTCTCATTATAGGTTTGAATTTTATTACTTTGTGGCATTCTGCTGCCTTTGGGATTATCATGCAGGGGTTTCCATTGTTCTCCTTCTTCCTGAGTATCCCTCTCAGGGCTAGGCTATGCATTGGGATGATTATGTATGTCCAAAATGATTTTTAATATCCTTTCCTGCTCCCTCATTAACCTTTCATTGTCACTGCGAACCCTGAGAATCTTTGTTTGAAGTTGTTGTACATTATCAAGCAACATATTGGGTGTCGTTGTTACTCTTCCAACATTATGCTTGTTTGCTAGTGTTGGTCTACACTTAATTGCACTCACATTTCGGGTTTGACCTTAGGACTGGTCATAGGATGGGCTTCCACTATCTTTATGGGTGCCTGATGAATAGATTCCCTCCTCGTGATAGCTTAACACTAATTTTTTCCTGTACTTTACACAATTTCCAACATTAAACTTAATGTAGAAAAAAAAAACAAAAAAGTGATGACACCAATGTTATTGTGTTGGCCCAACTGGCCCACGCTCTCATAGCACTTGTAACATCCAGACAACTCTAAGTATATTCACATAAGAAAAAAAATTATTTACTTATTACCATTGACAGTAAATTTCCTAAATATACATAAACTAATTATGAAATCATTGTCTAAACTTCATAATTAACTATATCTAACCCCCATAAAATCATTAAGGAAATATATATATATATATATATATATATATATATATATATATATATATATATATATATGCCCAACACACATGATTAAAAACGCTTTCCACGCACATATATAATTTCATATCCAATACATACCTACCATAGTCCATTGTTTTGGTTGAAGTCATTTACATAGTTTGGTATTCAGGTCATCCCATTGGGATTCCCACTACACGGATTAAAGGACCTCCATATTACTGATGTTCCGCTGAATATTTGTAGATTCCATTGTAAAAAATCCTTCAACGAATTATGCAGATCTCACAGCATGATTTAATCAATTCACATTTGATAATGAGTACCACTGTTTATGAAGGAGAATGATGACTTTTATGGATTTTCATGTCTCACTATCTAAAATGCTTCCACCTGCCCACATTTTGTTGTCATCTCTCCCTCACTCCATCCTGGATTCATCTCGACCGTTAGATCCTTATCCAAAGGATCAACGGTGTGGAATCGGGGTGGGATGGTTAGGGTAACCACCCACCCCAACCTGTTGTTCAGTGTGTCATTTGTTTCGCTGACGGAAACCTATCTTTGGTTTTGCAACACGTTTTTTTCTTCGTGATTGATGTTTAATAGCTCCATTATCGTCTTGATACTTGTCACCGGAGTAACCCAACCATAGCTAATTCGACACCACCGAGATATATCTCCATTACCATTCACTCTTATTCTTTTTTCTTTTATCATTGGTTTATTCAGTTAGAAATTAATTAATTACTATTTTTCCCCTTTTATTTTCTTGGCAAGATTTTGAATTTCGGAAGAGGGTTTGTGATACTAAATCCCGTATGGTTTTTTTCTCAGGTCTCGCAGACGTCACCCCTAATTATGTTTGAGAGCTCGAAGGAATACATTTGGCCATCTTGTTTCCCACGTTTTTAGGTATGTGACACAGATTGAAGCCTACAATGCATTTTCATGAATTATTTTTTCTTGTTTTAGAATTTTGTTAATAACCCTACAGCACAGTTACTGTTGTGGTTGTAGGTCTATTAGCCGACTGAGGTTGGAAGCCTAGGCATTTCGAAATCCCTTCCGGCCTCCTTCATGGTATGTCCTTGGTGATTTATTATGGTTAAGGGTTTATTTACTTTTTTTTCATTTGTTATTGATTACGGTCACCCATATTTCTCTTGCATTGTTTTGGTGTTTTTACCGGAGCGAAAATCACTCTGCCTTGCTGTGAATACTGCTCATTAAAATTATTGTTTTATCAGTTGAATAGGGCTCGCCCCTTTCATTATTCTGTGCAGATTCTTGAATAGCATGAATATTATTTTGTATTTAAATTAGATTTGGGTTTTGGCTTAGTGTTCTGCTTGAATTCATATAAATTCATGGTTAATATGTATCCCTTAGATCGGGCTTTTGGTAGCTTTCCGCAACACTATGTTATTGGGTTCTTGTTGCTTCTTGCATGTAATACTTCTAGACGCAGATGAACTACCATGTCTATATTTGTTTTGTTTCGGTGTTCAAAGCAATTTATATAAATCAATACATCGTTTCTTTATATATTTGATGTCGGTATACTCATTTCTTTCTAGACTCTACAGTTATGAGAGCTTTGGCTCATTTTCGAGTTTATAATATGCATTTATCAGTAATAGAGACTCTCCGTGTTAATCTTTGTTTTTCTGGTCATACTCGTATTTTGTAACTGTTTCTTTGGGTTATCATAGGTTGTCACATGTGATATCTATATGTACTTTTCTAAATCTGGTTTCTATAGCATAAGGGACCGAAGCCCTAACCCTCTCATCGGGTCCGGGTACTGAACCCACAGGCTTAGACCCTTAAGTATTTACTGTTATTAATCATACCCATCAAGGTATTGTTAAACAAGGTTGTCATTGATGTCAATGTGGCATTTACCGAGATGTCAATATTCTTGAGATTCCTGGTTCCGGATGATGATGCCATGACCCTTGGTTGACTAGGATACTATCAATGAATATGTCAAGTCACGAAGAAGTAAAACCACTAACGAAGGAAGCCCTAAGTACTTGATCTAATGTTGCATGCACTTGATGATCTAAACATTAACCAATGATGTCATATGATGACGTCATACACTTTGGCGATACTTGATGATGACATATGATGATGTCATACACTTATGATACTTGATGAAGTCATACACTTGATGAAGTTTGGACGACTATATGCTGATGTGGAAGATCTCATTTGATGGCTGGAAGACTACCTCAAAACTTTCCTAATGATGCTGCACTATGACATATTATTGCACTATTATTGAATACATAATGCTATACCTTCATGATGATATGGATGTTGGATACTATCATGATGAGACTATGATCCTATAACTAATAATCCAAACAATGTAGAAGACAAACAAAGGAGAATTCATGCTATCCTATTCACTTTCTGCACAGAAAAATAAAGGACAGTCACAAATTTTATTTTATTTTACCACCTTAGAGGCATCCTTCCAAATTGGATCCTATACCATCTTGTAGAGTATATTTTCCCCTTTCTAACGAGCCCTTACTTGCCCCCAAACTCCCAATGGTTGATGAGATAATGAATTTTTAAGTTTAGAAAAATATATTTTTATACAGCTAACCTATGCTAGCCTATTCAGGTGATCCCTTCTCCCAATAGTCACATCTTTTCCGATGGAAAAAAAACTATAAATATGTGGGTAGAATATTCATTTCAGAATAAAAATTTTGGATTCTTATCTCTGAAATTTCGGTGATTAATTATGCTGATATACCGTAGGAAAAATAGAGATAGAAAGGCCCAAAAGATGAGAGATTAAAAATTGTCTTGGGCTAATTTTTTTTATATTCTTTCTAGCTCGAATTAAGGACAGTCATAGAGTGAACTTGAGCTCGGATCAGTAGCACATTTTGTTGTCTCTCGGATCTGTGACAAGGAGGCATCTCCCTTAGCCTATGGCAAGCAATATTTGACCTGTTAAGTAAAGGATATAACCCTTAGAACAAAGATCTTTTATCTTGACCAAAGTGTGGTTGCTAATCTAGACTGTGCTAAAGGACTGATAACTCACACAAATAAAAAAAAGGACAACTACAGTCATTTAGAGTCCAGACCCTTTATCATTGCAGCAAAATTCTACAGGACTTAAACTATTTTGAAGATACAGACTTGTGTGGAATGTTCCTTGCTCCAGTAAGAGCATAAAAACTGTGAAAGCAAGTTTCATATCAATGATATAAGGAGTTAGTTCAGAAAAATAGTGCTTCAGACCTGGGTTAAGGAGTGTCTATCTATGGTGGCTCGAATAAGGTAATACAACCAATGGCTAGAAGCTCAAAGAGTATTCTCTGTGGTGGCTCTGTCTTAGATCCTGTATAACAGTTCGGACCTCTGTGTTGTAGTCTCTGGCCAAGGATATTGCAACAAGACCTCAGACTATCCTTATACTCAGAAACTCAGATATATCTCTTTTTTAAATAAGAGACATCCTTCATCTGTGAGCTCAGTAATCGTATTAAGAAGATCTGTTGGGTGGTGTATCTATTGAACTCGATTAGAACAATACTTGAAGTACATTGGAGGTCGGATATACTTATGGAGATTCATATTTGTGGTTTGTCATCATCAAAGTTTGCTATGAGTCAAACATTGGGAACTGACTTTCATGATTCGTGGAGAACCTTAGAGACCATGATGCATTAGTCATCATGAGGTAAATTGGAGAAATTTTTTGGGTACGATGAAGAGCAGTGGTGACACCTTCTAAGAAGAAAAGGTTGTCATTGATGATGTGACGTGGAGACTAAGTGTGACAGGGCTCATTGCAGAAGAATTTGCGATTCGTTCAGAATAACCAAACATATTTTGATGAAATGAAGTTGACGGTTTGAGCCTAAGAGGTTGGAGCCTCATAAAGACAAGGTGCCTTGGAGGATAGGGTTGGAGCCCTACAGGATTGGAGTCCTCAAGAAACCAGGTAGGAGCTTGTACCAGAGATACGGTTGGAGCCCTAGAAGTTGGTGCCTCAAATTGACAAGGTTGGAGCCTTGGAAAGACCAAGTCGGTGCTTCACACAATACAGGTTGGAGCCTGGAAGATTAGATTCTTCATCTAGGGTTGGAGCCCTATATCATTATTTTACTTTACTTATTGTAAAGAAGAAATTAATAAAAGTATCTATTCCATCATTTTTCATTTTGTGTTCTAAATATAAATGATCTAACTGGTAAAATTAACAATTGAAAAGAAATATTGATTCACCCCCCCTCTCAGTATTTCCAACAGGTATTTCTTCTATGTCATTCGACTTAATGTACTATTCAAATTTTCATATATAATAAAATCCTTAATTTAACAGTGTCTGGAAATGATTTCCGTTTTTTAACAGTACTAAATCTGTTAGACAATATTTACATTTTTGCTGAAATTTCAGGTTCACAGAATTTACTGCATACTTTCCTTTCATGGTAATTTCTCATTTTCCATTTAGAGTGACCCTATTTGTAATCATTATTTTCATTAAATATTCACATAGTTGCTTTTCATGAATTATATATTCATAGGCTGATTTCACACTGTTTATGCTATCAATAACAACTAGCATAGGAGTAATTTAAAATATCATCTTTACTGTAATCTCAATAATAATTCTATATATTTCATACTGCTAAAAATGCATAAACCAGAAATCCAAGATACTTTTGTACCTAATTTTAGATGATTCTACCATAATTCTGATGGTCCTCCCAACCTTGAGTGAGGCAATTACGTCCTCAGCTTCCCCCTTGCTCCTCACCAGGGTTTAGGTGTTTCTATGAGACAAGAATTTAGACCTCGGGATCAAATCCAAACTTACCTTCTCCTGGGTATTCCGTGAGCTCCACTGGTTTCCTCACAAGCTCTGGACCACTCATAGCAACAGCCTATTTCTCAACCCTATCATACTCTCTGCACAGAACCCCATTCCCCCATGATTTTCCTATAAATCCTTTTTTTTTGGGAGTGGTAACTCCCAGAAATATCTCCACCTTTACTCTGGGTTCATGGAATCATTTACCAATGAGTTACTTCTTCTTTTTACTCAAGACAATTATTAATTAACTCTCTTTGAAATAAATAATTAAATCAAAACAAGGTATTGCAAGCTTATTACTCATAAATAAATTATTAATATCAAAATTATACATACAATATTTATAATATATTAAGAATCAATTTATTATGTAAATAATTATAATTTTTACCAACTTTATACACTTAAAAATATATAATTTATTTATTTTAATAATAAAACTATACATTATTAAATTTATCTCTACCTCTAAATCAAAATAAAAAAATCTGAAATTATGTCTAGTCCTTAATTTCAAGAGTCCCTTAGCCACTTTATCGGATGTTTCAAATGTATATAGGTTTCATAATCATAATTATTATTTGCTATATTGTAACCATAAAGGATATCTGATATCTAGGAAATGATCCCATCCAAACAAAATGTTACATGGTAGTCTAGTTAGTGCCAACAAATTTGTAAAAGAATATTAACTTAAAAAAAAAAGTAGAGAATATTTTAGGGTGGCTAGAGTTTTATTACTGAGGGTATTAATAAAAATAAATTTTTATAATTAAGAATATTGTTTTAGGTTTTTTTTTTAATATTAGAAAATGATTTTCATCTTCAAATTATATATTAATTGTTTTTATGATTAAATAATAATAATTTTAAATAAAATTATAAGTAAGTTAATTATTGGTTTTAAATAAGGTTAAAAATAAATATATATGTTATAAAATTAAAAATTAGAAAATATACCGATAAAACCTATTCTTTCTATATATATATATTAAAATTATATATTAATTATTTTTATAATTATATAATAATAATTTTAAATAAAATTATAATTTAATTAACTTAGATATCATTTTTGGTATTCAATTGAGTTAAGTAAGTCATTCAACTATGACCATTGAAATGGTCATAGTTGAATGACTTACTTAAAGCATTTGAATCTCAAAAATGATATCTAATATAATGCACTGTGGAAACCGCTGATATTTAAGATACAAAGAGTAAAGAGATCTCTACTTGAATGTTTCATGAGGCACAATACTTGCTAAGGTTTTGCAAATGGGGTAGCAAGCTAAGTGAGCTTGATTGTAGGAAAAACTCCAGAGTTAAGCGCGCTTGAGCAGAGGAGTTCTGGGATGGGTGACCTCCCAGGAAGCCCTGGTTACAGGGTGATGATTGATGCTATGTGATTCATTTCACAAGTTTCAATCTCAGTTCTTCACCCTTGTGAGCATCACCCGATGCAACGAGTGCTAAGTGAAGCATTCAAATTGATGCTATGTGATTCATTTCACTAGTTTCAATCTCATTTCTTCACCCTTGTGAGCATCACCCGATGCAATGAGTGCTAAGTGAATCATTCAAAAATCATCGTACAAATAGTCATAATTGAATGACTTACTTAACCCAGTTAAATCTCAAAAATGATATCTAATATAATGCCCTGCAAAGACTCTTCATACTTAATTTAATTAAGTTTTATAATTAAACTTATTATTTTTTATATTTATTATAAATTAATATTTAATAACAATTATTTAATTTATATTATTATGTTAATATTAGTTTTATATTAAATTATGCTGCATGAAGTACACCGCATATTAAGACCCAATAAAAATTTAAAATTGAAAAGGAAAGAGAACATTAAATAAAATACAATGATGTAAACAAAGCCGCTTTCAGTTTTAGAATTTTTGTAAGACATTAATATTAGTACCACACACACACACATACACACATATATATATATATATATATATATATATATCATAAAAAATTATAAAACAAAAGCTTTTAGAATTATCAAATATAATTCATCTTATATATATACATTATTTTTCACCCATATTACATTAGAAATTTTATTAAATGCGTGGAAATGTGGATACATTGATAGAAAAGACAGCTATTTACTGAATGGTAATAGTTTCACGCAGTGCGACATAGAATAAACCCAACGCTCGGGAAATGGCATATACCAGTAATTTCATGTCTTTTATTACAATCGCTATGAAAAGAAGGGCCATATATAACCACCATTGTATTGGTCCGGCCGAACGATGTTGCGACACTTTCTCTTATCACTTTCCGAAGGCTTTATATTAATGATAACACTCTAAAGGCCTTGATTTTGTCTTGTTTTTGGGGCAGGAAGCGACAAAAGCTCGATATAGTAGTAACTCAGTGCAAAGGATGGAATACCCTCTGTTCCCAGCTTATGTATGCCAGATAATTCATAAATCTTTTTCTGGAGCACAAACTTCGAAGAAGTAGCTGCCCGGGGCAAGGCGGGGCTTGGCCAGCAATACTAAAGTAGAACCCTTTTTCGAACACGTTTGGCAAACAGAAATAAGAGCCCTAAACAATAGCATTAATTCTTTTCACTATGTGGTATATACCTTATACAAAGTGATGAAACTCAGTATAAAATGTGTGAGGGACGAAGTCGGAGTGGCACCCTTGTGACTTGGGTGATTGTACAACAAAGGGAATTATAAAGGTCATTTCTGATAAAGCTAATGAGTTGTTGCACATTGGTACATGGCGCATAACATAATAAGAGAAAAGGCCAAGCACTATAGCTCAAAAGGAAGCTAAGTTCTTTGGGACTGCCCCCCCCCGTTCTCCACCATTTGATTTGTCCGGGTGTCTAGTGGACATAGCCAGCTCGGACAACAAATAAACTACTCTTTTTTTTGGACGGTCCTGCCTTCCTTCCTGCTGATTGAACCATTACCCACCCCACACCAACGGTTTAACTAGTTGAATTCCGACTATACCTTCCGGGGTTCGTTCCTATTGGATGGTCCAGCCCATCCTTCACCTGGGGTGTTCGGTTCAGTTAGCGGCTATTCTGGCAGGAGCACCTCCGTTGGGAGGAAGAAAAAGAAAACTCAGGTAGGCTCCGAGGCCATTAAGTTGTCCTAGAAGCAAGAGGCTCCAACTATTGGGAGGTAGGCCAGGACTGACTCCCTCCCTCGTGAATTATCTGAAAGCATGCTCCTTCACTCTGTGGGAAGGCATCAAAACAAAGGATGGATATAACTGGTTGGATGGAAGGCCTTCGGGAACTAATACCGTAACTATGATGGCAGCCCCAGGTATTGCAGATTAGTTGAGGTCCCTGATCAAACTCCCTGATCAGATGTTGAGGGAGCAGCCTTGGCTTCCTTCCTTTAGCTAGTCTCCCCGGCAGTTGAAGCAAGTCTGATTGCAGTTTCATACTCATCCTTTAATTGAATTCATTGATTCCAGGTTTGAGTCGGATTACACTTTCAAGCATGCAAAAAAGGAGTGTAGTTCACTGTTGGAATTTTGCTGAATTCCAAAACAATAAAACTGCCTTCCTTAACACAGAGAAAAAAATACTAAATTCACTCACAGACAGAGTTTTCAACTCAGAAAAAAATTTCTATTTCATATAAAAAAAACTGCTGTTACAATACTTCCTCAAAAGAGGGATTTACAATTGTGACTGCTGCTGTCACAGTGCACAAATAAAACTCTGTTTCACTGAAAACATATACTGCTGTATATCCTCTGTTTTCCCAAAACACTCTGCTGTTCTGTGTAATAAAATTACAACTCTCTGTCTCTGTCTTTTTAAAAATACGTTGTTGTGCATACATATAAAAAAACATTACAATACAAAGATGCGCTCTGTTTCTGCATATTACAAAACAAAATATCTCAGCCATAAATTTACAAAACCACTAAATTATCACCGCTTCACAATCTTTAATGGTCTCAATAACTTCTATCAGCACTGCTCTAATATGCATTGATAGCAAATTGACTGGTGGCTCTATGATATTTTCTCCCTCCCGCACTGCTGTGCTATGTAATTAAAACATTACATTCTGTTGTCTTTTTTTATATATACACTGCTGTGTAATACAAAAATATACTTCACGGCTTTGTCAATATATATATATATGTGACATGTTTTAATAAAAAATAAAACAAATAACATTTAAAACCTTTTTAAAACCAACTATTAAAAAAAATGCCGTGATAAAAACATTTAACCCGCAATCCTTTTAACATATAACATATGGCATATGGGCCGTATAATATATGTGGGCCCCTGCTTACGTCAGCAGGTCTGAGGGGGTTCATACCTCCGCCCACAAGAGTTCCACGACCCCCGCGGAATGGCTTTGCGGCTGTATGGCGTGGGCCCAGCTCCGATGGGGTATACTCCACCGTCGGCTCTGCCTCATCGACCCCCGCGGACAGTCTTGCCGGCTGCACTCTGCTGTCCGGTTATGCGGGCAGTTGGAAATTAATTCCAACACTCCCCCTTAATTTCAACTGCTGGGTTTTCTTGCATACCCAAGAATTTCCTGAAATGTTCAAAGCTTTTCTGCTGTAGTGGCTTTGTGAGGATATCTGCAAATTGATCTTCTATTCTGCAATGCTGCAAAACAATCTCGCCATTGCTAACCAATTCACGTATGAAGTGAAACTTGATGTCAATGTGTTTTGTCCTTTTATGAAAAACAAAATTTTTAGACAATGCAATAGCTGAGCTATTGTCACAAAATATCACTGTCCCTTTTACCTGTTCTTGACATAAGCTTCTCAACATTTTTCTCATCCAAACTGCTTGACACACTGCTGCTGTAGATGCCACATACTCTGCTTCTGCTGTAGATAATGCTACAACGAGATGTTTCTTAGAAGCCCATGAAATGGCTCCTGAACCCATGTGAAAAACATAACCCGAAGTGCTCTTCCGATCATCTACACTTCCAGCCCAATCACTGTCAGTGTATCCAACTAAATCTGAACTTTCTGAAGTAGTATAAAAAATACCAAATCTCTTAGTACCTTTAACATACCTCAAAATTCTTTTTGCTGCTTGCCAATGTGTATCCTTTGGCTTTTCCATGAACCTGGAAATCCAACTAACATCATGCATTATGTCCAGCCTAGTTGCAGTCAAGTACATGAGGCTGCCAACTATGCTCTTGTATAAACTAGGATCAAAATCCTTGCTGTTGTCATCTCTGCTGAGTTTTAATCCTATCACTGTTGGAGTGATCGCTGCATTGCATTCCTGCATGTTAAATCTTTCCAAAACTTCATTAACATACTTTGCCTGTGAGATAAAAATCCCATTTTCATCTTTTTCTACTTCTATTCCCAAGAAGTATCTCAACAAACCCATGTCAGTCATTTCAAATTCTTCCTTCATGACTGTTTTGAAATGTTCAATAAGGCAATCATCATTACCTGTAAAAATAACATCATCAACATACAAAACTACAATCAAGATTTTACCATCTTGTTCTTTGATGTAGAGGGTGGGTTCTCCCTCACACTTTTCAAAACCATTTTCCAATAGATATGAATCTATCCTACTGTACCATGCTCTTGGCGCTTGCTTCAACCCATAAAGAGCTTTCTTCAACTTGCACACTTTGTGCTCTTGGCCTTTCTTCTCATAGCCGAGAGGTTGTTCAATGTAAACCTCTTCCATTAACACTCCATTCAGGAATGCTGACTTCACGTCCATTTGGTAAACTTTCCATTTGTTTTGTGCTGCTATGGACAACACTTCTCTCACGGTTTCCATTCTGGCAACCGGTGCGAAAGTTTCCTCATAATCTATGCCATGCTTCTGCTTATAGCCTTTGACCACAAGCCTTGCCTTGTGTCTCTCTATCTTGCCTTCAGCATTACTCTTGGTCTTGTAGACCCATTTAACACCAATGACATCTTTACCTTTTGGGAGTTCAACCAAATCCCAATTTTTGTTCCTCTCTATGGCATTTATTTCCTCATCCATAGCTTCTATCCATTTCCTATCATTGATAGCTTCTTCGAAATGAACAGGATCATCAACATGACAATATAAAGCAAACAAAGAATTGATACCTTCATTAGCTATATCTTGTTCATAAATTTCTTTCAAACTTCTGAATTTCTTACCTCTTTCAGTAGGTGTATAAGTGCTTAAAGAAGCACTTGAATTTCCTCCTTGTGGTGTGCTTGGAGAAGTACTTTCATTTCTCCTCAAGGGTGTGCTTTGCGGTGTTGATGCTGCTGTTTGGGGATGTATTTCAGCCACCTCATCATCATTCTCATCATGAGATAAACAGTGTTTAACATTCACTGTTTTCTCTATGCTTCCATCCCAAGCTTCCTCTTCAATGAACTGAACGTCTCTGCTCACAAGAAACTTCTTGTCGGATGGGTTATATAACCTGTATGCCTTGGATTCCTCACTGTATCCAATAAAAATACATTTCTCCCCCTTGCTGTCCAACTTCTTCCTTAGCTGATCCGGAATGTGTGCATAAGCCACACATCCGAAAACCTTCATATGTGTGACACCTTGCTTTGCGCCACTCCATGCCTCTTCCGGCACTTTGTTCATAACTGCTTTTGTAGGGCACCTGTTCAAAATATACGCTGCACAATGTACAGCTTCAGCCCAATAATCATTAGGCAAATGCTTTGCCTTTAACATACTCCTTGCCATGTCCATTATGGTTCGGTTCTTCCTTTCGGCTACTCCATTTTGCTGCGGAGTATATCTAGTTGTAAACTACTTTTGAATACCATTTTCTCTACAAAAACATAGAAAATATTTAGAGATATACTCACCTCCCCTATCAGTCCTTAAGACTTTGATATGCAGCCCACTTTGTTTCTCAACAAGTGCTTTGAAATTGCAAAATTTTTCAAACACTTCACTTTTCTTTTTCAAAAAGTAAACCCAAGTTTTTCTTGTAAAATCATCTATGAATGTTAAGATATAGTGGTTGTTCGCAAGTGATGGAGTTTGCATCGGTCCACACACATCCGAGTGGACAATCTCTAAGGGTGCTTTCGCCCTTATGCTTTTCCCGGAAGGAAAACTTTCTCTGTGTTGTTTCCCAAGAATACAACCTTCACAAAGGCTGTCCGGTTTCTCTATCAATGGTAAACCACTTACCATCCCTTTTCTGTTCAACATATTAAGACCTCCAAAGTTGAGATGTCCAAATCTCAAGTGCCATAACCAATTATCATCTTTTGGTTCGCTTTGGAATGTCTCTTGTGCAACTGCTGCTTTCTCTTCACCATTCTTCAAGTCTGCTCTCATTCTAAGAGGGAACATCCTGTTCCTTGTCATCTTCACTTCAGCAATACACTGTTTGCTGGGTGGTTTATCCATGATGGTACAAACATCATTATCAAAGAAAACATTATACCCCTTATGAACAAGCTGTCCAATACTTAAGAGGTTACACTTCATTCCTGGAACATAATAAACATTTGCTATGGATTTCTTTGCACCTAATCTTGTTAGAACATTTACATCTCCTTTTCCCATAACAGAAACTTTGCTATCAGTTTCTAGTGTGACTTGTGATTGCACACTTTCATCTAACATAGAAAACATTGCTAAGTTTCCTGTCATATGGTTACTACAACCGGAGTCTAGAAACCATAAGTCTTCACTCTTTTCTTCAACCATATTACAAGCTAAGAACAAATTACTTTGACTGTTGTTTTCTTTTGTGAAATTTGCACTAGTTTCACTTCTCATATCTTGTTTCTTCTTTCTACATTCATTAGCATAATGACCATATTTTTTACAATTGTAACATTGGACATTGGACTTATCATACCTTTGTCCTTGTGCATTCTGCTGACCATTCTGCTGGCTGCTGCCTTGGCCTTGATGTTGATTTGGATTGCTGCCCCTTCCTTGAGCATTTGCTGGACTGTTCCTTCGACCTCTGTTTTGGCTTCTGCCTCTTCCTCTCTTGTTTCCTCTGCCTTGCCCTCTTCCTCTTACGAAATACATCTAGGTCTTAAAAGCATGTTCAAGAGATGAGTTTTCACTCCTACCCAATCTCTGTTCATGGGTAATCAGTGATGCATGTAATTCATCCACTGAAAACTTTGTGAGATCCCTTGTCTCTTCTATGGTGGTAACAATCACATAGAATCTTGAGGGTAAACTTCTCAAGATTTTTTCCACAATCCTCTTGTCCTCAAGAGTCTCTCCATGATATCTGATTTGTGTGACCATTCCAATCACATGAGTGAAGAATGAGTCAATGTTATCTGACTCTTTCATACAGAGAGTCTCAAATTCTCTCCTCAGCAACTGAAGTTTTGCTGTCTTCACTCTTTCCATGCCTTGATAAGCTGTCTTGAGAGTTTCCCATGCTTCACTGGATTTCTTAGCTGCTGCTATCCTTGGAAACACACTCTCATGCACTGCTTGATACAAAAAGAAAAGAGCCTTGGCATCTCTCTTCTTATTGTTCTTCAGTGACTCCCTTTCTGCCTGAGTTAAAACATAAAACTCTGCTTCATTTGCTGGCTCTTCAAATCCATCCTCAACTAATTCCCATAACTCTTGTGAGGTAAATAAAGCTTTCATAGTTATTGAACAGTAGTCATAATTTTTTCCATTGAATTGTGGGAGATGGATATTTCCCAAACTCATACCTGTGCTGGAGCCAGCCATTCTACACTCTTAACTATGCTTCAAAAACACTTGACTGTGTGTTTAAAATAGCTCACTGTTCTGCAACAGTAACACAAAATTATATAGAGAAATACCTTGAATTCTTTTTGTCTGAACCTTCACTCTGCTGGAGAAGCTGCTGCAAAAACGAACTCCTTTCCTTCAGCTTATTTGACCTTCAAATAGCCTGGATTGGCTCTGATACCATGTTGGAATTTTGCTGAATTCCAAAACAATAAAACTGCCTTCCTTAACACAGAGAAAAAAATACTAAATTCACTCACAGACAGAGTTTTCAACTCAGAAAAAAATTTCTATTTCATATAAAAAAAAATGCTGTTACAATACTTCCTCAAAAGAGGGATTTACAATTGTGACTGCTGCTGTCACAGTGCACAAATAAAACTTTGTTTCACTGAAAACATATACTGCTGTATATCCTCTGTTTTCCCAAAACACTCTGCTGTTCTGTGTAATAAAATTACAACTCTCTGTCTCTGTCTTTTTAAAAATACGTTGTTGTGCATACATATAAAAAAACATTACAATACAAAGATGCGCTTTGTTTCTGCATATTACAAAACAAAATATCTCAGCCATAAATTTACACAACCACTAAATTATCACCGCTTGACAATCTTTAATGGTCTCAATAACTTCTGTCAGCACCGCTCTAATATGCATTGATAGCAAATTGACCGGTGGCTCTGTGATATTTTCTCCTTCCCGCACTGCTGTGCTGTGTAATTAAAACATTACATTCTGCTGTCTTTTTTTATATATACACTGCTGTGTAATACAAAAATATACTTCACGGCTTTGTCAATATATATATATATATATATATATATATATATATATGTGACATGTTTTAATAAAACATAAAACAAATAACATTTAAAACCTTTTTAAAACCAACTATTAAAAAAAATGTCGTGATAAAAACATTTAACCCGCAATCCTTTTAACATATAACATATGGAATATGGGTCGTATAATATATGTGGGCCCCTGCTTACGTCAGCAGGTCCGAGGGGGTTCATACCTCCGCCCACAAGAGTTCCACGACCCCCGCGGAATGGCTTTGCGGCTGTATGGTGTGGGCCCAGCTCCGATGGGGTATACTCCAGCGTCGGCTCTGCCTCATCGACCCCCGCGGACAGTCTTGCCGCCTGCACTCTGCTGTCCGGTTATGCGGGCACTTGGAAATTAATTCCAACATTCACGTACAAATAGGAATATTTGAGGTCCAGCTCTCAAGGAGTTGCGGATCATAGCCTTCATCTCCCCTTCGGTACTTCGTGCCCGGCCCCTCAATGAAATACATGGAAATAGGGAGCTGGATACAGGGAAGTCAGTAATTGGTGGAGAATTTTCCCTTCTGTCCTCTCGGTCAATAGGTAAAGCGTTTAATATAGAACTAAGCATTTCCCGCTCGTCGAATCTCCGGCGAGGTAGGCAGGGCAGCCAGAGTGGTTCGAATGTTCAGGATCTATTCCTGTCTCCAGTCTAAGCTGCGGATTCCTATCCCTCCCTCAAAGGAAGGCTAGTTCTTCTTCTTCTTATTCTACTAGCCAATTCTTTTCACTAGGTGCTCCCGGTGACTGTGATCTACGACCAGCCTTCTTGTCAACATTTCATTCCGTACAAGTTTCTTAGTTTCTTTTATTTCCGTTCTTCCAAGGTAGATACTTTGAATGAGACGTTGCTTGAATCCCCTGGCCTGGATTTTGGATTCCTGGGCCCAACTCATTTCCCATTTCCTACTCTACTGAAATGGATCCCGTGTTCTTAGCTTCTGTCTTGATCCTATTCAGAACCCACTCCTATTTATTGGAACCCTGGTTTCCTGTCGGAATCTTAGCAACACCCTCCTGTCGAAATCCCTTTCTAATGCTTGCTGGGTTGTTTGTTTGGTACATGGTCGGTCCGATTTACCCATGATGGCTATATTTCCCAAACTGCTCATACTCTTAACCCCAAACTCGGTGCAGTGCATTTATCTACTTCCACGGAATCTCCCATGTCTTCGTACCACTGCTCCTAGTTCTTTCTTACCTGCGACTGCTATCTCACTGCCTCTCTGTTTGCCTGCTGTCTATCCACTATCAAGCGTGCCTGCCCGTGCTCCATTCCTAACTCCCTTGTTTTCGTATAGCATCAATATGTCCTGTATTGTTGGATTGGACATAGAATAAACCCAACGCTCAGGCAATGGCATATACCAGCATGAATGTAACAGTCAAACACTTAAAACTTACCATATAAAAAAAAAATTGTTTTACCCTATCAAAATTGTATATGATACGACAGCATTTAAATGAGCTGGCACTTGATAAGGTTCTCATATATTTCGCATCCTTGGTACGATAATAACTTGTTTGGATTAAATAGATTACCGTGGGACTTTAAGTAAACTGGCACAAAGGTCCGAATTTGATTTATTAACCATTATTTATCTGGTTATCATAGTGTACTTGTGACTTAATTTTATTGGCCGCTATGCATACTTTATGTGATTGGGGTTGCCCGCGTACAAGAGATATTAACTTATATGTTTGATTTAATCTGCGAATTTCATTATGGTTAATGATCCGGCCACTGGCCCACAATGATTGCTTAACACTTGTATCTCATCACACCGTCGATTCAATGTTGATCCTACGGTGGTCCCTTTCTAGGGTTTGTTAATGACTTTGGCTTGTAACCGTAACCACCGCTCATTGTCGCGCCTCGGCGTAGGTTCTGGATAGGGTTTCTGTTAGATTTTTCTCCAGGTTTATGTCACAGCGTTCGTCTGTTCGACTTTGCATCCAGAAGAATGGCTTTTCCCAGGCGGCTCCACCCACCGGTATTCGCTCCGGCTCTTCCAGCATTTGTAAAAGTAGGTTTTGCAGACTTTCACCCTCAGTTTGTTATTTTCTGTTTGTTTTTACATATTAACCCTTATTTTTTTTGTTTTCCATACCCGTAGTGGCGCCCTGCTGAATCTGGCATTGAGGTCTTGGTTCTACCGCGGACTGTAACCTCTTTTCTTGCTACAGGTAAATATCAGCCCTGTTCTCCGTGGGTAATTTTCTTTTGAATACAAGTTGCGTTTATATTTCATACATTCAGGGTTTTGTGCTAATTTCTACAATGTTTGAATCTGCCGACAAGTATCATCTTCCACCACTCTTCTTCCCTCAGAGGAACTCCGAATGGCCACTAGATCTCGACGGCTCGAACAATTCCTAACTTCTACACCTATACACAGGTATTTACCACCTGGCGTGCACGAACCCTAAGCTCTTATCATAGTTTTCTCGTGTAGATTTATGATACCTGTTATGGGGTTTTGCCCAGGTTTCGAACCTGCGGCCTTGCGCTTCACCGTCGGCGTAAAAATCATATAGGTTACGCTATTCAGCCCTAAGTCATGCTTGAGTTCGGTTGATGCCTACTGGCTCCGCCGTTAGGAGGGTTCCATTTTGCCAAGTTTAAGTTTGTATAAGTTTATTCGATATGTATAAATTTTGACTCAGGAAGATGCTGGGTTGCTACCCGTGTTCTGCCTTATTTCTTTGTTGAAACAGTGTACAATTTCTCATTGCTTAGTGCGAGAACTGGTTCCATTCTGCATATATATATTTTGTTTGTTTATGTAACAAGTTGTAACTTACCTGGAGTTCTACTCAGCAACCTTTACATAAAAATTTTCTTCAGATGTTGACAGTGTAATGCGTATTTGTTTTCAGCTGTTTATAATGGTTAATGCATATTATGAATTCTCTTAATTGCTCGACTTGTGAGCGTCCTCTGAACGACTGATTGTCTCGGCTTACATTCTTCTCTGCCTGTTCTGGTTGGGTTCTGCTATGTTCATGAGGGTTTCATGGTTCGTCAAAATATATTAGTAAGGGGGTTCACACCGAATTGTATTTTGTGTCAAATTCTGCTTAATTAACCAGAAACCACTTCTGGTGTCCGGACCACCATCTATCCGTGCTTATCATAGGTGGAGGCTTCCCAAAGGCTCGACTCTATGGGCGTTATGGGTATCGGCCATCCTGATAATAATTTTCCTGTTTCCTATGGTATTTAGCTACTAGTAACTTGTTCAGGTCTTTTGTAAATCACAGTTAAATGCTTATTCTACTGGTTCAATAGTCTGGTATTTCAACATTACTACAGTTATTTTCTCTTTGTTTCCTGCAAGGTAAATTTTCCAGCTTCTGCTATTGAAATTTTTTTTTCTTCAGAATAAATTAACTTTAAGATACTATTGTATTGTACTGAGCTTACTATCTAGTTCGAATATACCTTAGTTACACAGTAAACTACTTCTTCACATCAGAATCTTAATAAACAGTATGCACATTAATATCCTAATTTAAACAGGAATGAAATGCTACTGCAATTTTTACTCATCTGTAATCCAAACGTTCTGATGGTATGCTTTTTCCTCCCTTCCACGAACTAGGGCTATTACGTCCCACAGTTCCCCCCTAGCTTCAAGTCCGGGCTTCCTGTTGAACATAGAGTTCTGAAGGAGGAAACTTGGACATTCCGGTCCACTTTCTCCAACTCTGGCAGCAGTAGATTCTGGAGGAGAACTCGGGACAATCCGGTCCAGTTCTCCGACTCCAGTGACAGTCTGTTCTGGAAAGGAAAGAAATCTTTCTATAATGACTGTAATCTCCCTTTTCCACAGAACCCCTAACCCTCCTTGGGATCCTTTACTTATCCCAGAGTTTTCTTGGGTAACCGTGGAACTGCTTTTCTGTTCAACTGCCTCCAGAATCTTGATTTACTTTTACCATCAGTTTTTACTCAGGAATAAATTCCACAAGAAAACATTTTTATTAAATATCAAAATTTGTTTTGTTATAATATTCCAAATTAAAAATAACAACAGTCTTAATTAATCTATAATTAATAAAAATACTTAACCATTTCTTAGTGGCTAAGAGGGTGGTTACAGTGACAATGAATAAACCCAAGTTTTTTATAAATTATTTATTTCATTGTTTATTTATTTTCACTTTTTCTAATGGTTATTTTTCTCCTTCTCTTTATAGTTTGGTTAAGGATACTTATCATCATCTTCATGTTTCTGAAAACTATTGAAGTGTTTATACACAACTTTAAACACGTTATGAAATAAAATACATAGTTCACCAAAAGTTTTTAACAATATAAAATTTTGAAAATGAATTACAATAAATGATTTTAAGATCAGTCAACTCTATTAATCTGAAAAAAGAAAAAAAATCATTATCAATATAAATCTACAAAACCTAAAAGCTAATAACATAAAATCAATTATAACTCATATAATAAATCATATCAACTATAATTAAACGTTTAATCAATCTCCATAACTATCTTATAAAGATGTTAATATTTCTTTATTAATAAAGAAATAGATAGTTAAAGGATAATGATATTAAAAAAACTAAATATGTAAATATATTATATGAAATTTCAAAAATCCAATCCATTCACTGAGATTCTAAAATACAATTATTTACTATTTACAAGCAGGCTCCTTCCATCGCTGAAAAACACCATGCCATTGTCATCAGAAAACAACATTCTGAATAATGATGACCACGATGGAAAAGTTTGTTTTATGAAGATGTTGCAGAGGAAGAGCTTCGAGATGACCATTGCTTACCATGCCACAACATTAACAAAAATTTTGGAGGCAGCGAAGCCACTGGCTTCTGTCGCAGTTATATTGGTACATGTATGGGCGTATAAAATTTAATATGGAAAAAGTTTAGGAATATACATCTTAATATGATTAAGATTTTTTTATTTTAAAAAATTGAATTGGAATGTTATTTTTATTAAAAATTTCAAAAAAATATAGAATGTATCAAATTTATTAGTATTGAAAAAGAGAAAAAATATAATTAAAATATAATAACATAAATAACAAACCTAAAATATGAAGTTCAATATAGATAATAACAACTTGGATATTAAAAGTAAGTTTAAAGTGAGCTCTAAATACCAAAAAAATTATGCCTTAATTACTATTTTTTGGGATCCAAATTTATTAACATTAAGTGAGCCTGCAGATTATCATTTATGCACAAAATAAAAAAAATAAAACACTAGTTGAATTCTACACCAATGATCATCTCTTTTTCACTGGAGGTAATAGATATGGTAATTTCTATTATGTAAGAAATGATTTTAAAATTTTTTTTTTAACTATAAAAACTTATTTTTCTCTACAAATTTTTAATAAATAAAACTTATATTTTTTAATAATCAATTTACAATTAATTAAATGCAATTTTTTAATATATATTTTCTATAATTTTTTTAATATAGAAATTATTGCTTCTCATTCTTATTTTTTAATAAAAACTTCTCCAAACATTTAATACAAAATTTTTAAAAAACTACTATTTTTAAAAAACTACTATTTTTAAAAAACTACTATTTTCTAATTTTTTATTAAGAAATTTTCTTCAAAATTTTAATATAAAATTTCAAAAAAAAAACTGCTTTACATTCTATTTTCTAATAGAAACTAGGTTTTTAAACACTACTACTCTTCCTTCATTTTAATGTAAAAAACATCCTCATCTAAAAAGAAATTCGTATGATATCGAATCAAGATCATAGAAATTTTAAAAAGATATTAAACTTAGTTCATTTTAATAAAAAAACTCATTAGTTAGAAAGATCAACATATCGTATTAAAAATCAATGTACTTTTGTGCGACTCGAATCGTGCCAGCGAATTATCGAATTTATTTGCCCAATTTGGGCGAACTTGGTAACTAGGTAATAAAGTGTGAAGTCAATAAAACGACAAGACATTTGGTAATCGGAATGGCAGCTAGAAGTCGGGTCAACAACTAACACTAAATTGTGCAGAATTTGGGCAAAAGGTGGAATTTAAGTCAATAAAATGACAATTTAGTTCGTGAACGGAACAGAAGTTAAAGTCGCGTCAACAAATCAAACTGTGATAAGAGGGTGGGAAAAGGGGTTAAAATTGACGCACCTATGCATGTTTGGATTTTCTTTTTAAGCATATAAATATTAGCTATTTCAAAATATAGAAGTTATTATCAACTTGTGAATAATTTCTAAAACTGTCATAAGCATGTAATAATTTTATAAGTTTTAATTCTTTTTATTATAGTTAGGAAATGAAAAGTAAGTAAATATTTAAAACTCTAGAGATTAGAGTATAGTTATCAACATTCCAAAAAAGATATGATAAATAAAAAAAAATATAAATAAACAGGAGATATGGCAAATAAAAAATAAAACCTATTTTTATATTTAATTATGGTAAATAAATAAAAATATAAATAAATTGGGGGTATGATAAATAAATAAAAAAATAAAAAAATTAGAGATATGGTAAATAAATAAAACCTCTTTTTATACTTACTCTAAAGGTATGGTAAATAAATAAAAATATAAATAGACTAAAAGTATCGTAAATAAACTATATACAAAAACTAAAAAATGAGGTTTTATTTAGGGGAAGCCTCTGGGCCAAATACCATGGTAAATAAAAGATGTATGCTAAATAAATATAAATATAAATAAATCAGTGATAAAAAATAAAACCTCTTTTTATATTTACTTCATAAGCCTCCTTATATTTACTAACACTTCCAAAAGATGTTTTATTTAGGTGAAGCCTAAGGGCCAAATACCTTAATATTAAAAGATTAATGCTAATATTATTATTATTTATAATATTCATATTAATATTATTAAATTTAATAAATTTGGATACTAATGAAAAATCACTTCAATCTCTAAATATATAAATTTAACACAAATAAAGTGTCTATTTATATTTGTTAGGTTACATCTCTTTGACACTGCCAAGAGTGAAATATTATTTGCGAGAAATGATATATTTTTAGGTTTGGTTTCGTTTTCTCCTGCATTTTATTTTTTTCTACCTTTTTGTTTTTACCTTCTTATATGCTTGGACTCTATGGATGCAATGATGTGTAATGAATCACTCTTACCACCAAATTAGAATTATTTAATCTATGCCTTGAGTGAAAGACTACCAAATTATAATGATTTAATTTCTGCCTTTCCTGAAACTTTGCCTCGCTCTGAAACAAAGTGATTTCAAGAATCTATTTCTCAATTTGTAAAACACCAGATACATCTTAACTTCAAATCTATCAAGCCTAGAGAGGGATCAAATCTTTCTAGGTACAAACATTTCGTCATGTTTTGCACTCAAAAAATGAGTTTGCACTTCTAGAGATTTGATCCTTCTCAGTGCTTGATAAGTCCAAAGTTAAGATGGACCTAGATTGATATATATAAACATATATTTTTTAATGATTTATGGGTTTAAATTTTATACCAAGTGGGAAAGTGGGAATGTTGGCAGTGGTAAGTACCCACTAGTACTACTAGTGTACTTGAGTAGAACTCTAGGTGACTGTGGTTTTATGTTAATATCAATGTGAGGGGACTCGATATCCATCTTAAATCTAGATTTAAATATTTAGTGCATTATTGACAAAACATTATCAACATTGGAAATTTGGCATTGGTTTGCTAAGGAATTGATTATGGAGTTCAAGTATTTATGAAAATTATCGTTGTAGCCTATGTTGACGAATTAGTGATATTGTATGACTCTAAAAAAAATCTGACATTGATCTCTTACAAATTTTGTCCCAATTTTATCATAATATCAAATCGTATGCAGTGGAAATTGGAACCCGGAAGATTTGGTAAGATTATGCCATCAATGCCCAATGCCCATCACAGTGTGGGAGCCTTGACCTCGAGCTTCCTCAGTTTAGTAGAGGGCTTAGGAAATACATGATATTGAAGTGGTTGTAAAAGAAAAAAATGGCAAGTCCAAGTCTGCAACTATTGATCAAGGTAAGCTCATCTCATGTACTTTCCAGGTCTTATTTTTTTAAATTTTGCCATGTTACCACAATACCATGGTTCTTGTTTTCTCTATTTTTTTACTTTTCAAGTTCAACATCCAGGTTTATATACATAAATGCCATATGTCAATAAGATCAACTATAAACACCAAAATTATTTTGAAAATAGTAACATGGACTTGTCAACCTTCTCTGGTTTTCATTTCATTCAATCCACTTAATAAAAAAATTGACATTTATAACCCATTAAAGAACAAAGTAGGTTGTCATAATAAAACGAGCATCCTAGTTTTTAAGTTTGTATTAAACCCCAATTGTATCTCAATATGTTGGTGGATTTTGATGTTTTCGTTATACCCCAACTGTAGATGAAGATATCAATAGTTTGTTTCATGCAATTGTGGTTGACCCAAAAATACATGGGCCGAAGAGGTAACAAGTTTTATGTATTTAAAATTATTTATTTATTTTACCTATTTTAATTTTGCCTTAATTTTGAAAAGTTGTACGTATTCGTTAATTTTGAAATTCACGCATAATTTAAAAACTGTGAGATAATTTTTTTTAGTGTAAGTTATTAAGTTTGTGATAAAATAATATTTTAATATTCTTTAAATTAATGAATTTAAATTCAAATATATGTAATTTTTTTTTTTATATAAGTATTATATATAAAAATAAGTCTCAAAAAAAGGGATCAACTTTCTACCAAATTTTTTTTTTGGATGGTCTACTATATCTCAAGTGTCATTCTTTGATAAAGATGATCGTAAATTTGATTTGAATGAAGATTTAGATATCTTGGGGAATAATAACTAATTTTATATCTTGGGGTATAATGAAGAATATGATGAAGAATGTCCAAGGGGTGGAACCTAGAACCCACAAGAAAAAAAAATTAAATTAACGAGAGAGTTTCGTGAGCAATGGAAAATTAAGTATAAGTGGCTGAGAAAGGCAAAGCATGAAGGGAAAACAGTTATGAAATGCATATATTATGAAACACGTAAGGGGTCAGGGCCATGGTGAATTGGCACTGGTTTCTCTACCTTGCAACATGATTCCATAAATGTTCATGCTAGTTCAAGCATCCATAAAATTTCACAAGAAAAGTCAATATGTGGAAATGAAAAGAAAGCAAAGGCTATTACAGAACACATTGCATGCATTGATGATAGGAACAAATAAAGAGTCATCACTACTATGAAATTAGTGTATTGGATGGTGCAAGAGGATATACCTTTCTCAAAATATCAATCTCTTTGTTTGCTTGCAATGTCTTTACAAACACAAAATATTCCAAAGAATAAATATTATACATCCTACACAAATGACATGGCTGCAAAAGAATTTCTTTTTTCCATATCCCAATATCTTGAAGGGCTACAAATTTAAAAAATTCTAGATAGCCCTTTCTTTCCATTGATGCTAGATGAAAGTACAGACCATAGCTTAGAGAAACATCTCGTGGTTTATGCCGCGTTTTTAAACTCAACAGGATTGGAGCCTCCAATTTCACAGTTTTTAAAGCTCATAAATTTTTGTGATGGAAGAGGGAAAACAACTTATGATGCAATCAAACATTTAATGGAGTCAAGGGGTCTTTCAAAATAAATATTGATAGGAGTTTCCATGGGTGGTGATTCCTCAATGATTGGTAACGAAAATTTTTTTATTACTTTTTTTAAAAAATATGTACCTAATCTTTTAGGTTTTCATTGCATTGCTCATCATGAAGCTTTAGCTGCATCAAATGCTTCGAAAAGAGTACCTGAATTATTATTTCTTGAGAAACTAGAAAATAAGGTATATTCTTGGGTGCAAAATTCTACAAAATGAAAGAGTCAACTAATTGCTCTATAGGAACTTATGCATCTTGAAACTCTTCAAGCTCTTCAAATACATGGAGTTGGATGCCTTTCAAGGGGAAAATTCATTTAAAGACATTGTACTTATGCCTCCCATATTAAAATTGTGGAAAAATGAAAGAAAATACTCATGGTGTGATAAGGCAAGGATATTTTTAGTACAATTTTGTGTACATATGATTTCATATATACTGTGTGAATTAAACAAGTTGAACAAACAATTCCAAGAAGAGTACGTTGATGTCACCTCTTTAGGGGCAACAATAGATGTCACTGTAAACACTTTACAAAGGTTGTTTTTAAGAAGTGACACATTTGCAAATGGCACATGTTATTTATCTAAATTTTTAGATGCCTCTAAATTTGGCTTTCTAGAAATTTTTCATAAGGAAGGGCTTTTTCACAAACATGAATTACGATTTGTAGAAATTCCAGATGAATATGGTGATGGTGTTGATATAGAAAAATAATCATGGAAACCTTGTATTGAAGGTTTAGTAGAGAGTTGAAAACAACTTTTAAAAGACTATGTTCAAGCCATTGTAGAGATTTTGAATGGAAGATTCCACGATCTTGGGTTTTTCAGGTCACCAAGGTTGTTTAGCCCTTGCCATTATTTAGAGGATGTCCATGGCAGAGAAAGAAATTCAAAGAGTGGGCTCGAAAATATTTTTCAAAACTTACAACATTCTTATTCAAAAGTGCAGAAAAAAAAAAAAAATTGATTTTGGATCTTGTTTAAAACAGTTTCCTCTTCATGTTAACTTTGAGGGATCATCCTTGAAATATGCTTGGAGGATTTTTTACATTATAGGGTGGCATACAAGTTTTCCTAACATGTCAAGGTTACGGTATGCAATACTTACTATTACTGCAAGTACAGTCGCATGTCACAGAGGATTCTCAAGACAAAACATAATAAAAGATCTCCGAAGAGAAAAAATATCATTAGTTACATTGGATGGCTTGATGCTAGTGTACTTAACTAGGCTTGATTCATCGATGGTTGAATGGGATAAAATATATGACATCTGGAAAGATGCCAAAGAAATAAGAATATTAAATATTTAATTCTTTTTCTTTTACTTTTATGTTTGTAATGGTATTTTGTTTTGACAATTAACTCTTTTGGTGAAACTATCTAAAGTTTAGCTTGTTTACATGATAATATTGAATGTATATTTTGAAGATTTACATAGTTCGTAGACATTATGTATCATGTTTTTTGTTTTATGTTTTCACCGTGTTTCCAGGAAAGTCTGTGAAACTTTGGAATCAAAGGTTTGACGCAAATTTAAATGACTGCTGAAATATTTAAGGTTGGATGTCAATTGTAGGTTTTAAATTTCTTCTCATCGGACGTCGTCATCTCCCATTGGAATGGTGAACAGAGTCAAATTTGTTTTATAATTTTTTTCACACAATTCACTATACGTTTCATACAAATATAACTATATTTAAAATAATTTATTTGTGTTAAATTTTATTGAGAGTAATAGTGGATAACCGTATATCGAGCTAACACTATAATTTCCATCAATCATGAAACACTTATATAATTTTTCATTCTATAAATGTAAGTTTCTAATTTCTTTTGATTTGAAGCCAATGTTTATGTTTTCTTTCACCATTGGACTCAGTAAACATAGTAATATTTTGTTTTATAATTATGGTATGGATGGCTATGAAAATCAAAATATATCTGCAATTTGTAATAAATTACCGTCTCCTCCACACCAAAACTAATATAGAAATATTTTCATCATTTTTTTTGTGTCATTCTAGACATCTCCTCTAGCATGCTTGTGATCTTATATCTATCTTTCTATTAATCTTGTTATTGTTTTGAAAAATCCATTCCATTCATATATTGTCATTAATCTTGTTGTTGTTTGTTTGCAAGTGTCATTGAATTTACATATTAATGTTTGTGTTCTGATATTTTATTCAATAAATATATATGTATAAACATAGAGATATCATTGATGGATTGATTGCGGATTCAAACCAATTACAAGAGCAATTTCCTAAATTACAAGCTTGTCTTCAAAATTAATTCACGTTCTCAACTTCATTTCTTTTTTCTTAGTTTTAGTCTTCTTCTTTTTTTATCTCACCTAAGAGACCCTAGTTTGGTTCTTTATGTCCCCACTCCCAGTAATGGAATTTCTTTGTCAAATGTTTCACAATAGACGCCAATTTATTTGTCAAAAGTTTTCACAATATCCGCAAAGGTTTCACGGCACAAACATTTCTTATTTTTTTGTATTCTTGTAATAAAATATTAGACATTAATGATGTATTGTTTGTGTTTGTGCTTCTTTTCTTCTATAAGGAAAAAGAAGAAAATAGTATATTTACTATTTCAAACATAAATTGTATACTTACAAGTTACTATATTTATTATTTTAGAATTGAAGTTTCGTATAATAGTTATACTATTTTATTCCCTTGCTGCCATCTTTCATCATTTTATACAAAAACAAAAATTGCTATATATTATATATAAATAAAACTTAAAAAAAACTTGAAACACGACTCTCTCTCTCTCTCTCTATATATATATATATATTATTTGAAAGTTACATATGACACAAAGCTTTAAAACACCATAATTCTTTTCACCAAACAGATTGAAAATCAAAGTAGTCTTAAAAATACAGTCTTAAAACTAGAGGATGGTTTAATCACTATGAGTATACTTATGAGTCATGACAATGGCACTTTGTACATCTTTTTCTCATGAAAACACATCCACCAACCACGTTGAAAATGAATTTATAATGTTATTACTTTTATAGTTGGTATATTTGATACAGTTAGGATGAATTTAGGTTGATAAATATAATTTGTAAAATTAAATAATAATGGTAAAAATAAATATTACAAGTCATAGGATGGATACATTAAAAATAAAACCATAAAAAAAATTGCGTGATGGGTAGGGGCACCTGTCAAATTTAACCCCTTGTAACACCCCCAATTCATGTGATTGCAATTCAAAGTTAGATACTTGAACTTTATATCCTAAGGGTAGTGGACCCCAAAGGAAAGTTATTTGGTAAATGTAATTAAACATTTAATTGAGGAAATGAATAAATTATTGTGGTGCAAATTGACCAAAAATGAGATGATGGAGATCACTTGCTAAATCTGAGGATGGATGAGGCAAATATTTCCCCACAATCTTTCAAAAATCCTTGGAAGATAGTAAGTTTTAAAATTAGATTTTGAGGAAAAAAAATCTAATTTTCCCCAATGATGAGGCAAGTAGTTGGGAAGAGGTAAAAAGCTGAAAAGCTGAGGAAAAGCATAAAACAGCTTTAAAGAATCCCTAAGTGGGAAGCCTAGGCAAACACGAAGAAAAGCATCCTGAGATTCTGGACGCAGAATTAGAAACATGCTTTGGGGTAAAATAGCTTAAATAAGCTGCTCTTGTACATATTAGAGGTTAATCTGCTATAGGAGGTGATCTCAGCTCAGGGGTGAGTTCTGGGAGGCAAACGAGCTCTAAGGTTGGGAGGTTGGTCTACTGCACCAGTGGTATGTCTCTGAGAAAATTTGTCTTATTGTTTGCTATAGTATGAATTGGCTACATATAAAAACAAAGTTTACTTCTAAGTTAGTTCATATTATTAGTCTACATTTAACAGAATGTAGCCACCAGGTAGTGACCTGGTCATTTTATATAGTTGTATAAGAATAACCTGTAAAGTGGAATTCCACAGAATGTTTAACCCAGGATGGGGTTAAATCTGAGGAAACCTTGTTCTTTCAGGAAACACTGTGAATTTAGTTTTAATCTGCTTCTGTTTCATAGAATAATTTTAATTACAGCTACCCTAGAGAGAAATGAAATTCACTATAGTATACCAGAACTATAGTAGGGTATAAATTAAGACTTATATGGTTGATGAAAGACTCAGAGAAAGAAAATAAGTAAACTGATCTCAAGTTCAGCCAAGAAAGTCTGTTATAATTCCAGAGCATTTAATAATTCAAATCAACCAGGTTGTGCATGAGGGACTTTGCCTAGGGGAGGAAAGTAGTACCTATTTATAAACAACATGAAACAGAAACCCTAGTCTCCTGATAACCACTCTAATATTAGTTCTCAAGGATTGATTCCATATAAGGTAATAACTATGTATCAGCAGTTGAGAACTACATCGGAAAAGAGTTAAACTATTTCAAGCTGTATGTACAATACCTTTATGTAATCACTATATTCCATGTAGCAACAGAAAATAAAATAGAATGAGTTCTAATCCCTTAACCAGCCTTTAGATACAGTTATTACCATGAGCACAGGTAAACATGAGCTGTAACTAGATGTAAAATAAAATGAGAAGGAATTGGAGAATAGAACTATGCTGGCATACATTTGAAAAATGAGAAATTATAAATTATAAACTTTCATATATAGTAATCATCTATGGATAAAATGGTCTCGTAAATGTCCAATAAGTTGTTCATATGTCTCGACAGTCAGGCATAAAACCAGTTCAGTATAACCAGGAGCAGAGGCCACTGTAATTTTGCTATGAATACCAGAGTAAAGAATTACACGGACAAGAGTGAACGAAGCACATTAGAGGAACAAATAAATAACATACATAACACCCTATAAATTCTGAAGTATGTAATTTAGAAATCGGAAATGTCAATAGCATTTCCAGAGCACAAAATAAGTTCAGACGAAAAAATAAAACAAAGCCAATTAACATGGTATGAGATTATATGCACGATTTATACAGTCCCGGTAACATGACACGGCGGCATAGTATATCGAAATCTCGTCTAGCAACCTAGAATATATATATATCCCAAATGTCAAAATACATGAGGAGCCTTTCAGGCTAGAGTATTAAACGTGCCTACTTCAACAGAATAAATTTAAACAAGCGCCTTCTGCGCAACAAGACAGGAGGTCGATATTAGTTTTCGACGCCATGAGAACGACACAACAGGTGAAGAGCAATAAATCCCACAATCATACCGACCTGGATGGCCAAGAGGTCAACGTTAGTAACCCTCACGGTGAAAAAGAGTATGTGCTGTGTTTACGAACATGCCATAATAATTTGGTTACCTGCAAACAACAAATGCAACAAAAACCAGAGGGGATTAGTCGACTTGAAGTAGCATAGGGACATAAGTGAAGAACGAAATTGTTAAAGCGGTCAAAACCATACCTGTGGAATGCAAGATACAGATACATAGGTTCCTAAAACAAATTTGCGTGCAGAGAGGGATTAACACGCCATACCTTCAACATAAAAAGGAAATTGCAATTTCAAAACAGAGGCGAGATACATGAGAATTTACCTCATGATAATCCACGAAATGGTAGACGCCTGTTGGATAGGACGCGAAGCCAATACACCAGAGGCATAACACGCATGAGTCTCATCCTATGAACTCGCAGGAGTAGGGTTGACGATGACCCTGAAATCGAAACTCCAACCCAATTAGCGCTGAGAGTATGCGACGTGTCACCTGAAACAAGAGGCATATCTTTTACTAAGGACTGAACACATACTCAGAGTTAGCGCACGACCAGAGTGGAACAATCGTCCTGAATCATTTAATCATACAACAACATTAAACTCAATGCCGAGGAAATTACCTGAGATCTGGTGGCTAGCACTGAGGTAGCATGGCTTCCTCTACAACAGAGAAGTCACAAACCCTCGGCCAAATGTAGAAATTGGCAAACGCAGAGATGAACCACGAGCGGGAGAATGCAGAAACCCGACTCAGCTCAATTCAGAAGACTTTTATAACTCATGAATAACCGCCTTAACCCTAATCAAACAAGATCACCATCGTCCACTTGGCGGAATCGTGGAGGCCAAGCCACGGATCGAGAGTAGCCGAGGTGAGTTAAGATTTGCATGTCGCATTAATGGAGTTTAAATCCAAATTCCAGTCGAAAGGTTCGGCACCTGTGTGGGTAGGGTTGCTCTACATCCCGCGTATTGAGCTGGCCCATGGACGTGGACTCACTAGACCGGCGGGTAGAGGGGTGTGGCAAACTACACAACTATCCCACTCCCAGTGTTCGCTATAACGCCTGACGTGGTCACAAGTGGCTACGCAGTGATAACCAAACAATAACAATCTATTTTGACCATACGCCTTACGTGTACATGGATTTCAATTCGCAGTACAACATCTGAAGGCGATTCGAAAATCTTACGGAACATAATAAGTGTCATATCAACCCAGCGTACATGAGGACTGATGCAAATCAATACTATGTCAAACCATATAAATATAAAACAGAAATCAATTCCCTCAAAGCTATACCAAAACACATAGCGGAGTAATCATAATTATGTGTCGAAGGGTCGAACTTGTGGTTGACCCAAAGTTCATTTGATTTCTATTTGATTATACGTGCCATATAATTTACCACTATATTTACCAATTCGATAAATGAAATAGGTGAACCTCAAGACCAAGGTGAAATTGAAAGGGTAGGCTAGGATGTGTAAAGGTCCAAGACATGATAAATATGTGCACCCTTGAGATAAATTTAACATAAGGTAAGAAGTAAGATCAGAGGATTTAATTGCGACAGTATATGAGAATGACAAGCATAATGATAAAAAGGTGAAATGTCATAATAAATCCATACTTACAAATCTGAGTTCATGACGAAATTTTTTTTGTTGGGTGTGAAATTAGGAGATGTGACACCCCTACTTAAATTTTAAAGTGGAAGTTGTGATAAGATGGTGGGAATATGTCATTCATAGGGATGGTGGTCATTTAGGCTTTTTTTACCCAAGGGAAAGAATTGTCTCGAGAGTTAAAAGTGGCTAGAATTTGGTTAAAAACATTCAAAAAAATCTTACAATAGCTGTGTTTGAATCATATTTTTCTATGAATATGTCATTCATAGGGATGGTGGTTATTTATGCTTCCTTTACCCAAGGGAAAGAATTGTCTGGAGAGTTAAAAGTGGCTGGAATTTGGTTTAAAACATTAAAAAAAAATCTTACAATAGTAGTGTTTGAATCATATTTTTCTATGGTGAAAATGGATTCAACATCATAAAAGACCTGTGGGGGACCCAAAATCTTGAAGTTTGACATTTGTAACCTATATTTACAAAAATAGCAGTGAGGATTTTATCAAAATCTTGCCAGATTTTCCATAATTTTGAAGGAAAATTTGCAAGGTCCTTAGACTACGGAATTAAATTTTCTTCTAAATCTTTAAAACTATATTTTTGAAACTTTCTTCCACATATTTAAAAAAATATTTTTGAAATTCTTGTTAAATAAAATTTGCAAGGTCATTAGACTAAGTCATTAAATTTTCTTCTACATCTTTAAAACTATATTTCGAAACATTATTCCACATATTTAGAAACATATTTTTGAAATTCTTATTAAATATTTTTCAAATGAAATATGTACTCCAAATCATCTAACCCTTCCTCCATTTTTTTGATCAAAAAGTTTATTATAAAACTCAACTTTTTTTTGCTTAATATTAAAAATCAAACATATCTTTAAAATTTGACCGTATAATCCAAGTCTTAAATACATTATGATATGACGATAATGTAATTATTGGGTCCTTTCATTTTTTTTATTTAAAAAATAAATTGATGAATTTGACATGGTTAATTATTTATCAAATTCCCATCAAGAAATTGAAGAATATAATGCAGAAGAAGAAATTGAAGAATACAATGCACAAGAGGCACTGCACACTGCAAATGAGTGTTATAAATAGACATTGATAAGGTATTTCACTAGTTCTTATTAATGCTGGAATTTGACATGAGAATGTTTGAGTATGCCATAAATTTTCAAAATTTGACCAAATAACTATATTTAAAACAAGATAATACCCCTTTGAAGTGAACAATTGGTTTAAAACATGCTTGAACAAGTTTTCACTATAACTAAAATGATGGGTATTTATGGAGTTTGATTAAGCATGCTTGAATATCATACCAATGACTATAGTTGACATTTGTAGAGGAATTTTTATTATAGTTTATTTTATTTGGTAAGTGTGGAGTTTGATTGAGCATGTTTGAATATCATTAATTGTAATTGATATGAGTTAGTATGGTTGAGCTTGCTTGAATTTCATTGCTTATTTTTGGTAATATTGATTATTATTGATTTCATTTCTTATTGTTGATATGACTATGATTGATCTTGTTTGAAGGCCACCCTTTTCTTAATTAACCTTTGTTGACTATCAACTTTAATTGACTAACTTTCACTATACTTCAATTTAGCTAACTACACTTGACCCTTAGTGACTATAACTGTAATTAACATGCTTTAGTATGATTCATTATGGTTAATAATATCTTACTATCCTATAAATTGGTAGACAATTTTTTACCATGAATGATTATAATTACCTATGTTTCAATGTGGTTCACTAATATTAAATTGTTACATTGATCAATAAATAGTTTTACATAGTTTGTTCATTTTTTACATTGAATTTTTAGATTGATTGATGAATAGCTTTACATATTCCATTCATTTTTTCATATTAACATACTTTGTTAAATAGTTATGGAGATTGATTAAGCATGTTTTAACAAGGTTAATCCTAGTTGTTATGATTCATTATATTTGATATAATTGACTTTTGTTGAGTGATTACGGGGGTTCACTTTCATTGACTAGACTTTATTATAGTTTAATTAGTTGGACCCTATTTAACTATAATTAACATGTTTTACACTAACCAATCCTTGTAGTTAATAACATTTGACCATCTCATTATAGCTCATCAACATTGAATTGTTGCATTACTCAATGTTTATGTATTAACATACTTTTTTCAATATTATATTTTAACATAATTAATATATTTTTGAAAATTAACATTCACTAAGTGATTATATATTTTTAAATTTTTTTATATGATAATGTAATCATTGCGCAATTAAATTACAAATTAAAATTTTTTATTATAATTTTGATTTTCTTAAATTTTTTTTTTATCAAAATTATAATAATATAGAATTATTATTTTTAAAACTTTTTAATGACAAAAATCTAATTTAATTTCATACCATTACAAAAGTTTTAAAATATAATATAGTACACATAAACATAAACATTAACCTTCCCTATTTTAATATTAAAAGGAAATATTAAAATTACGATTTAACATTTGTAACAAGGTTTTTTAAACGTTAAATTTTACCTTTTTCTCTTTCATTAATGTTAATAAATATCCATTTATTTTAAAATTTAGGGATTTGGTATGTTTTTATGCCTATTATATAACTTAAATATGAGGTGTATATTTTTTTTCCAAAGAAAAAATCGAATAATCTATTAAAGTCATAGAGAGTTACATAGTATATATGCTTAATTTATTCAAAAAACTGCATTTCCTTCCTTTTTCAGAGAGGATATGGAGTTACTGCAAGTGAATCACTGCTAATGTCTTGTTGAGAATGAACTCAGCGTCCATGTTTCCCCCAGGTTCCTTTGCAAAGGGAAACACCCGAAACAGGAGGTAACAGAAGGAATTTAGTTTGTGAGGTATTTATTTCACTTTTCTTATCCATTGTAACATTCCCTTAATCACCTAACAAAATTATTAACCTAATGTAAATTTTGCGTGAGGGTGAATGTATTTAAAGTGCATTGTTTTGAGACTTATAAGAATTCATACGTTTCCGCATGGTTACTCCTTGATACACTTGTATTTATGCACATATATATATATATATATATATATATAGTTTTGTGTTCCTTGGTGCCGTTCTAATTAAATATACTTTTCTGGATCATTTTACTTACCCGTGGACCTTAGTATATGATGAAATATTTATTCAATGAGGCTTGGTCGGAAACTTCAAGAGATTACAAATGTGTTTATATCATCTTTTATGTGTTGGTAATCATCCAACGGTGGAAACAATAGGGATAAATATGGGCGACGGACCGAGACTCGTGAGTTACATAGTAATGACCTCCTCTCCTCCCGCATCACCTCCCTCATTCGGTACCTTCCGTATTGGGAAGAAAACCATGCGACTAAAACCCTCACGTAGTAATCCTTGGGGTTTTAATTTTAGCAAATTTTGTGTAATTTTCTTCTGGCCCTTTATTAAACAAAATAAATCTAACCCTCTTTCCCATTCCATGGTTCTGAGTACCAAGTGAAATATTGATGGTTTCATATTAGTATGTCATGAGTTACGGTAAAGGACATGAACACTAGTTAGGGCTCTCTCGTCGGGTAAGTTCTCCTAAGGGTTGGGTTTCATACTAAATTTTGAGTCTTTAGCTTGATTTTCTAATTGTAATGGTTTATTTATTTAATTTCCTTTATTTTCCTTGAAAAACATTCCAAAGATTACATCCACTTTCTATCCCAAAACATAGGTAATAGTTCAACTAGCTTTGATGATCCGGAGATAAAAATTAGGCTAAAAAATGAAAGTGCTCTGAATCTCCCAAAATTGGTGTGAATTCTTAGCATTCTCCATCCTGATCCCAATGACGCTTGAATGAAGCAAACAAAGTTCCTTCTCAAGTAAAATATTCCAGACGACTTGGAATACAAAAATAATGTAAATAATGATTAATTAGTTAATTAGTAATTAGGTTGAAAGGCCATTTATGATGAGACATGACCTTTCGTGAAGAGGCACCTGCCTAGGTATATAAGCAAGCATAATTTATAGTTCTCAATCATCTCATTCTCCATACCTCTTATATAATAATATTTGTATCCTCATGGATATCTTTGTATTCCAAGTCTTCTGGAGTATTTAACTTGAGAAGGAACTTTGTTCGCTTCATTTGGTATCAGAGCAGTTTGATATTCTAGCTGCTCACGCTGCACAGAGCCACGCTCTACAATCCAGGTCCTTGAACATAAAAATCATCAACTTTGTTGTTGTCGTGACTGAAGCATTCACTACAAATTTTGGAGTTTCTTTGTTGCTGAGTTCGTGAGAGGCCTTTGGCCATAATAATTTTTTTTTTAAAGGAAGAAATATATATATATATATATATATATATATAAGAGAGAGAAGGAAAGTTTAAAAAAGGGGAGATAAATTAAAAGGAAAAAAAAAAGATTTAAAAGAAAATAGTTCCAAAAGAAAAAACAAATGGTTCTACATTATTAATAATAGTAGAGGATAAAAAAATATACATAAGAGAAGGAAGAGTAGATAAGGTTATTTTGATTCTTCTTTAAGTGGTTTACAAGCTCATTGTTTTAGAAGCCCATGGTAATTGCCCATGGTATTTTCAAGGTAAAATAAGAACAAAAGGAATACAAAATCTCTGTGTGAATGGTAAGTTTAATTTTACATGGAAAAAATTAACTGAGTCAAATACACATAAGTGGACATATATTTTATAGGTGAATATATGTGAATAGCCATGTTTCACTAGGGTTGTAACTTTTCAAAAAAGAAAAGAGTTAAAAAAAAGTGTTATGAAAATCAAACATTTTCTTAGTAATTAAAGAAGATTTCATAAAAAGAAATCAAAGAAGTAATTTTCAAAAAAATCGGAAGGAAAAATATTATTAAGGATTTCTTAAAACATTAAGGAATCATTATTAAAGCTCGAAGGTATATAAAAGGAAAAAGAGGTTATTAAAGGTTTAAGTATTGGAAAAGTGGAAAAGGAGATAAATCATTATATTCTAAATATTTTATTTAAAAAGAGAATATATATATATATATATATATATATATATATATATATATAAAAGAATTTGAGCCTCTTTTAAAAAAAGAATATTAGTGAAGGATTCATTACCAAAGATTTAAGGAAGGATCACTTTTTAAAAAAAGAACCCCAAAGTTATCTTGACAAAATGGCATCCAAAACAAAACTAAAGTAGGGGAGATTTCCTAAAAATTATAGTATGTGTGTCTATGGGCTAATTGAAATCAAAGGGTCACTTGCGGGAAAGGAGGTTCTCATATCTATCATTCTTACTCAGAAGAATAATTATGTTAGTACTAAATGTGCTAACCAATTAGTGATCCCTAAATCAAATATAACTGAAACAAATTCATTTCACGCAGATGACAAACGATACGACATAGAGAATTTACACCTAAGTATTGGGGAGTATTCCTTTGTCTCACAATTTATCGTTAAAACCTTATTTTTCAAGAATAGTGATATAATTCAAGGTTCACTCTCGATGGAATTACTAGGGTAATTCATCCTTAATACGAAAAAGAAGTTTTTGACATTTTCTTACAAAAGGAAAACAATTACACTACAAGATGTCAGGGTGAAGCCGAATTCAGTAACGCCAAAAGACATGTTAGATATTTCAAAAGTAGTTTGTCAAGAAGGTAAAAGGGTGATACAAAATATGCAAAAATAAATTGACAAAATGACCACTAACAAGAATGAAGAAGTTGCTCGCCTCAAGAACCACAACAACAAACTACTAACACAAATTAAGAAGCCACAGAAAGACAAGAAGTCATTATAAAACAAGGTACGACAACATGTCGAAAAGGAATCATCAAAATCTTCAAATGTAAAACTTCAAGTTGAAGAAAAAACGAACAGTGATCCAGTAAAGGTCTCAACTGAGGAAGAAGACAATCAAGTTGCAGAAGAAACAAACTTAGATGTCGGAACAACGAGGAAAATTCTAAGTGAATATTCTGAAACCAACTCAATAACGTCCTCGCTAGGTGAAAATCAAAGAATTCAAACCAAAACAGTTCCCTATCGACTTCCAAATCACGGGAGCAGACAACTCGATCTAGATTTGTATTCAGATAAGAAAAAACAAGATCATGTTCCAAATAATACTAATATCAGTGCAATCTTCTCCAGTGATAATTCAGCACAAGTTTCAACTCGCCGCAAGAGTCCTCAGAAGATTGATTTAGGATTTTCCGATCCATTCTCAGTGCGACAATTTTTTTTTTCACTTAGAGGATCATATCAGCTTGTATCAACAAGGATGACTACCCCGAGATGAGAAGATGTTCGTATCAGGAAAAGAAATTGAGGCCTTTCTTCAACAAGCTTTGAGGACAAAGATTTTTGAGGAGGAAGGCAATGTAATGAATAAAATAATGTAAATAATGATTAATTAGTTAATTAGTAATTAGGTTGAAAGGCCATGTGTGATGATACATGACCTTTCATGAAGAGGCACCTGCCTAGATATATAAGCAGGTGCCTCTTCACGAAAGGTCATGTCTCATCAGACATGGCCTTTCAACCTAATTACTAATTAACTAATTAATCATTATTTACATTATTTTATTCATTACATTGAATCATAGGAATCTAACTTTGTATGAAGAAATTATGACGTTTTGAAGTTTTTGGTCAATAGCAAAAAACTTTGTATATGGGCTCACTGGGAAGTTGGTACTACTGACATCGTGCAGACCTCGGCATGAAAAATGGGCGTATGGGAGGCCAATCAAAGCCCGCCAACTATCAGTCCATATAGGGGTGAGTTGTCATCATTCTATTAGATGAGGTTATTTTGGTGGCCCAATAAGAGGTCGCCATGTAGCCCAATCAGAGTCTGCCACATGGCACCTCCTCATTGGTAAATTTTTTTGTAATAGTCCCAAAGGCCTCAGCGGGTTTTGAACCCCAAACTTGCTAAAAAAAAATTCTTCATGTTACCATTGGGCTAAAATTATGCTTCTTAACTTATAAACTCTGCTGCATATATTTAATTTGATGTTATTTCTGCATTAGGAGAAGGGGCCGAGCGATGAGCCCCGACCCCTGGTCATGCCACCATACATATGACCCTGGTGGAGGAGAAGCAACAGAGGGGGAGAGGACCAGCCCTAGCCCATGGTCACAGAGTTGGCATAGGAGTTGCGTAGGAGCGAAGTCAGAGCGGGGGTGGGGATTCATCCCTAGCCCTAGTGCTATTGGTGTTGTGAGAGCATACGTGGAGCCAAGCACAATGAGGGTAGTAGTTTAGGCCTAACCCCCAGTGACATGAATTCATCGTGACCAATGGCCCACAATTTTGGGGCTAACAGAGAGGGGGAGTGAAGTTAGCTCAACCATGAGCCACATGTGCACCATGCAACCACCGACATGGAGGAAAATTCGATGCTTAAGCATTATTGAGAAATCTAATGAGGTGATAAAATGCGCCTTTTTTGGGTTAAATTGTCACTCAACAGACTGTTTAAAGGTTGAATTTGTAGGACAGATAGAAGGTTTTTCCAAACTGTAGGACAAATAACAGAGCTTGGCTTTGAGAAGCATAACTTGCTCAAATTTTCACCTTTTTGAGCTTAAGAAGAGCCTTATTTGAGGTTTTTGAGTGCCCTGAACTTAATGGAAGCCTTGGTTTTCTGATTTGAGAATTTTATTATGGAATTTTTTTAGGATCAAGTCTTTTAGTGCTAGAGACAATCAGAGTTTTGAAGTTGTTCGAAGGCATTTTGAGCATGAACGGAGCCTAGTCAGAGGTATTCCAGCCTTCTAATTTCACCCATAATAGATTTTACTTCAGTAGAGAAGATATTTTTGGTATTTTCTCATTATGTGTTGATGAGTGAAGCTACTTTTAGTACTTCAATGTGGAGTTGTATGTTTTTGTGCTTGGATTTCAGGTGGATTACAAGGGCATGATGTGCTAGTCCTTTTTATGTTGATTTTTTCATGACCTTCTATAGGGAATCATATCTTTGGAGTGACAATTCTATGTAGGAGAATGTTTCTTTGCAAGTTAAACAAGCGAGTATATTGTCCACAACTTGTATGTATTCATTTGATAATAAATCAATAGAGTGGTCTAGCTATTGGAGAAGGGACAGAGACGTAGCCCAGTATGGGTGAACTCCATCATCAACTGATAGTTTCTTCTCTTCATGTTTATCATTTTGAGTTGCATGTGAATGAGATACTTTTTAAAGTTAATGTGAAAACCTAATTCACCATATTGAAGAGGTTATGAAACTTGTTTATCTCTAAATGCCCATTGTGTTTACTTGAAAAGCGTGAGAGGAAGGTAATTTTTTGAGGGTATAATTTCTCCTTCGGTTCCATATCAGGTGGTATCAGAGGGGGTTCTGACCATGTTGTAAGTATGGGAAATAAAATAAAGCATGAAATACTCCAAGAGTTAGAGGATATTAATTTATCTCTTAAAATGGAAAATTTTGAGCTCAGGATATTGCTTTAAGTTGCAGAGGAGGAGAAAAGGAAAATTCTCCTACAATTGCAACATGTACTAGAGGAAAAAATTGATGAGAGTTCCTTTCTAGAAGAAACAATTAATCCCCCCAAGATGAAGCCAATTTGTGGGCATGGTCCAAACATGAGATATGGACTCCATGTTGAGTATGAATCTTGTGAATTTTGTCAGCATATACAATTCTCTCCTTATGTGCTTATTGGTAAAAGCGCGTGTCTTGAGTCATCATCTACTTCATCATCAACATCTAAAACAAAAAATATAGGTGAAAAATTAAAGGATGTAATTCGCATTTCTAGTTCTACTCCTTCAACTAATGTTGATAACACACGTTTTGCAGCTTTTAAAAATCATACCAAAGGTATTGATATGAAGCTTTTAACTCATATGGGTTATGAAGTAAGAATTCTCAGAATCAATGGCCAAGGTATCACTAATCCTATTGAGGTGAAGGAGTGACCATGATATGAAGGATTGGGTTATGTTCATGGAGAAATTTGAGAGTGCTCTAAACTTGTCGAGGCAAATAAATCATCAAGTGATGATATGTCACACAATGATGGTAGTGATAATGGAAAATATTCCCTAAAGAGGTATGAACGTTTCAAGGAACACGCAAATTCCATTCCTTATCATCAAAGTCAAAACCCAAAGCACGAATGTAATTTTCATGGGGATTTTAAAAATGTTGGTGATTAAGATTATATATGGGACATGTTTCCTTGCATGTTTTGCGATGTAGCTTACCGTTGTGTGGTTGAGTGAAAGGACGTATGGTGATGGTCATGAAAATGGACCAAATCCTTGAAACAAATCATGGTGAAACTCTCTCAAGTTTGAATACTTCCTTGTCGATGGGAAAGTGAAACCATTTTTGTAGCCATTGTAACATGAATGGGAACCATATTAAAGAGTGTTAGCAACTTTATCTGGAACTTCATCCCAAGAAGGAAAAATGGGTCATGTGATCCACTACCAGGAAAGTGACAGGTGGAAAAGAGGAAATTGGTGTATTTCTTGAAGCAACCTTCAATGGAAAGAAAATGCAAAAAGAGAACCCATAAGACTGGGATAGGAACAGAATGGGTAGAATATTTTTTATAGTTTTTCTGCTCTGTAAAATGTAAATACTTTTTGTATATTCCAGTTGCGTACATTGTAAAGTGAATTCATGTACAATCACTTATCTGCAACAAGTATGTTTTATTTGACATGTTGTGTTTTTTTATCTCGATGATGAGTGCAATATGTCTACAATTGGGTCATGCACTCACTCATACAAGTGTTTCGATGTGAAGCTTGTTGTGAATTTAATTTTTGATAAATATTGTGTAGAATATGGCCATGATTATGTGGAAAAATCCAAGTATTTCATTGAACAAATGCAACGTGTAGATAAGAGTACAAGTGAAAATTGAGCACATTAAAGCAAAGCATGAATCAATGCATGGAAAGGATTGAGTTGCTTCTAATTTTTATATAGAAGATCAAGTTTTCCTTCAGCAAAGAGGGACTTCAAGATGAAGTTTGTTTGAGCCAAAGAAAGATGGTTTTGGAGAGAATGTTCGTGCATGTTTACAAGAATTGTGGCTCAATTCTTGACATGAACATAAGCACTTCACACAGAGGCAAGGTGGATTACCTTGATTGGATCTCGAAGGAAACAATTTAAACATAACCAAAAGGATTGAGATCGCGAATGTTAATGAGCTTTTTTCTCACTTATCTATTAACCCGAGATAAAATTTTGGGGTCCAAAAGTTCCTAGTGGGGAGGTTTGATCCAGAGATAAAAATTAGGATAAAATTTAAAAGTGCTTGGAATCTCCCAAAGCTAGATTCAAGTCATAGTGTTCATCATCCTGATTACAACAACGTTTGAATCACCTCAACCTAACGTTGTATGAAAAATTTACGACATTATAAAGTTTTTGACCAACAACTAAAACATTTGCACATGGGCTGACTCGGTTGGTGACTTGGCAGTATGTATAGTTGACATTACGCTGATGTAAGCATGCCAACTTAGTGTATGGGGTTCCAATCAGAGCTTTCCAAGTGTCAAACTGTATAGGGGTGATTTGGCATCATTCTATTGGATGTGATTATTTTGGTTGCCCAATTAGAGGCCTCCACATGGCCCAATTACAGGCTACCACACAACCTAATTAGAGGATTCCATATGGTGCCTGCTCATTGGTAAAAAAAAATGTAATATTCCTCAAGGCCTTTGCTGGATTCAACCCCCGGACCTGCCACAACCAAACTCTGTGTGTTACCATTGGGCTACAACTGTGGTTCTTAACATATACAATTTTCCACATATACTTAATGTGATTTTATTTCTGCATTGGGAGGTAGGGTTGAATGGTGATCCCTAGCCCCTGGTCATGCCACCATCCATACAATCTTGGTGAATTGGGCGAGGACCAGCCCCAGCCCATGGACATGGAGTTAGCATAGAACTTGTGGAGGAGTGAAGTCAGAGTAGAGGCAGGGACTCAAATCTAACCTCTCATTATATTGTCGTCGTGGGACCAGGGGTGGAGCTAAGTTCGAAGGGGGTGACAGTTAAGGCTTATTTCCCAATGACATGAATTCACCGTAACCAACAGCCCGAATCTTGGGTGCTAGCCTAGTGGGGACAGGAATTTAGCTTGACCCCTAGCCACATGAGTGCTACGTAATCGTCGAAAGGGCGGAAAATTTGGAGCTTAAGAATTATTTGTAAATTTAATGAGGTGAAAAAATGCACCTTTTATGGGAAATATTGTCACTCGGAGGACTGTGTAAAGGGGGAATTTGTAGGACAGTTAGATGGTTTGGCCAAATTGCAGGAGAAATAGCAGAGCTTGACTTGGAGAAGCATAACTTGCTCAATTTTTCACCTTTTTTAGATCAAGAAGATCCTAGATAAAGGTTCTTGAGTGTCTTGAACTCAATGAAAGCCTTGGTTTTTTTTATTTTAGCACTTTATGATGGAATTTTTTGCAGGGCCACGTATTTTGTGCCAAATAAAATCAGAGTTTTGAAGCAGTTTGAAGGTATTTTGAGCACGGAGAGAGCCTAGTAAGATCTTTTCCAACCTTAACTGTAACACCTTTTACTTTAGCAGAGCAACTCTTTTTATTCATTTTTTATTATTTTTTCATGAGAGAAGCTCTTTTAAGTCCTTCAATGTGGAGTTGTTGTACGTTTTTGCACTTGGATTTCAGGTGGAGTAGAAGAACCTGGTATGTGAGTCCATTTATGTTGACATTTTCATGACTTGTTGTAACAAGTCATATTTTTGGAGCGATAATTATTTGTAGGAGAATGTTTCTTACAACATAAATAAGCTACTATAATATCAACAACTTGTATGTACTCATTTTATATTGAAATCAGTAGAGTCCTCTAGCTATTGGAGTAGGCCCTAAGACGTAGCCTAGGAGGGGTGAAATCCATCATAAAATGTTGGTTTCTTCTCTTCATGTTTGTAATTTTTGAGTTCCATGCGAATTTGTTACTTTTTAAAGTTCATGTGAAAACCTAACGCACCATCTTGAAGAAGTTATGAAACATTTTTTCCTTTAAAGACCCATTTTGTTTACTTTCAAAGCGTTAGAGGATGGTTAGTTTTTGAGTGGAGAAGTTCTTCTCAAATTCCATATCATTTTACGTCTATGTTAAATTTTGATATACTTCTCTCTTCTATGTGACTCTTTACTAAACATAATCCCTTGTCATTTTCATGTTTGATAGTCGACCGGATATTTCTTTGTGCGCATGACATTGTTACCATGCCATGTTCCTTTTTATTAACCCATCCTTTCATTTAAATGTTACACATATTATTCGGAAACCAAACACTAACATGGTTTCTCAATTTTTACCTATGATATTTGATTTATTTTGTTGAAAAAATAGTATAGAGTTATCTTACAGGTCCAATGGCCTTGGATAAACACGAAGTTGTGTCAATTTTGTATGGGACTATTGTGATAGTTAAAATATATGTAATTATTATACTTTTATTTAATCTAAGGGCATCGCCCTTCGGCCTTGTTCTCATTCCAGCTCAAACTAACATTTTCTTTGTATGACTATTGTTATTAAAAGTTATATTATGAGTTTGTTTTGAAAACCTTCTTCAATTATATACTTGTGATGCCAACTAAGTCACGTCATCTTTATTTATGTCATCTCCGTAAAGTATTCAATGGTTTTTAGGATATCTAGCATGAACCATTATTTTATTTTATTAAATTTATAATGTGGGGTTGAATTCATTACTCTGAATATTTTTTGTTAATCTCTTATGGTTGCATGACAATTATCTATAATATTTGCCTCACTATTTTTCTTATTTAATATTTCAACCATATGGCATAATTATTTATGTTTGGTTTTTGTATTTGATTCTAGGTCTCTATTCATTCATTATATCATGTAGAATTATCAATAGTAGAGAAAAAAAATGAGTGATTTTTTGGAATAATAGTTCACTTCTATGGTTAATTTTATAAATATTAGGATTGTTCTAGGCTGGTTGACCACTTTTGGCCCTGGGCTGGAACAATCCGATACCATTTTTTTATAGAGAGGCCTTATTTTTTTTCTATAGAACCCGAGGCCCCTTACTGAACCTACACTGAAAATTTGATTGTGCATGTAATTTATACACCAGAAAATAAAAATAAAGACTTGGATAATTATCATGCTTGTCTATTCATCAAATGATTCTAAAATTGTATGGTTATTTTCTTTAGCTTGTTAGTTACAATGTTTTCAGTATTTATTAACTATATTATGAAATTATAGGGCGACCTACAGCAAACCTATCTCAATTCCCTAGACTTACTAATAAGGACTTAGAACTAATTCCTGGTTGCTAGTGCTACCCGGTTGGGCCATCGAAACAAATCTAGTCCACAATGAATTAGGTACTATAACAATTTTATAACATTTGAATTTATAACAGGACTAATAACTTCCCATTTTTATCATAAACATAGTATCTCATTCAAACCACTTTTCACATCATTTAATGTATTCAATTAGACTTCTGACATTTACCCGGGAAAGAATTTACATAAAAATTTAATAAAAAAATAACATGGAAGGAATTATCAACAAGGGTTACAAAAAAATACACATATGTTCCCTTTATCTGCTTGTCCGAGCCAGCCAAAAAATCACCAGGAAAGAGAGTTCTCCACCCAACCAATGAGTATGGTATCCACTACCAGAACTCCACCCAAGTGAGTTTCACTTCCAGAACAATTATTTGAGCAGTGACCATAACAGGTCCAATCGTAGACATTATCTGACCCCACCATGTCTAGTCTCATCGCTAAAACAGAGCACATAGGATTTATTTTGCATTCCACTGGCCAACTAGCTCAATAATCCCTTACTTGGTAACATCCTTCCTGCCTCAAAAATGTCTTGTCTTAGGGTCATAAGCTCATAACTTCATTCTCCTCTCTTTGACCTCCTCCAACTAGGTACCAAGTTCATAAGGTTGCCTTAAGTTTTCTTCCCTCTCACTGTCTTTACTCCCTTTCCCCAACTGATATTATCTATCTCTAGGGATATGAATAACTTCTTTCCAACTGTATGGTAAGTGAAACTCTCATTTAACACTTTTCCCTGTAATTTTATGGATGACCATAAGAAATATTTACTAATTCAATTTAGAATGATAAAAATTGATGTTTATCACTTATTCATATTGAGGCCTTCAACATGTCCCATTGTTTTCCAAGTCATTTCAGTACAACTAAATTAAAATATTTACTATTCACTCTAGGGTAATACATCTTCCCCCCTCTAGCGAAACATTGTCCTCGGTGTTTCTTGGACCTCAAAATTGGTTGGAATATGCCTCGTGAATAAAATATTCATCCTCCCACATAGCTTCTTCTAGTCGAAGTTCTTCCTCTCCACTTTAACCAGGGTGATTTCTTGCTTCTTAAGCATAATTTCTTTCTGAACGAGAATGCGCAGAAGTTCAACTAGGAATATTCCATCTGATTCACCCTTCATCCACAATCATTATGGTTGTCATTAGTTTCCATATATATATATATATATATATATATATATATATATATATATATATATATATATATCATTTCAAAATTTATTACATATATAACCAGTTGTTATTTATGTACCCTACAAGGGTCAGAAACCTGCGCTTAATAAGAGTTAATGACATTATTGTAAACTCATCAATAATGGAAATTAATATTTGTGTACTTACCCAATCGCTGTGCCATTCAAGAAGGACCCCACCATGTTTTCTGATTATAAATTTCAAATCATGGTAGTATCAATTCCATTTGCACTACTTACATAATAATAGTAATATTTCATAAACCATTTATTGTTATTTTCTTTTATGACAGATTGTAGCTAGTGTATTTTTGTACTTGGTAGAATTATTATGATTCTATTTTAATTTAAAATTTTATATATGCATTAGTCATGCAAGAGTAAAGTTTAGGATAACTTCCTTTTCCTGCCATATTCAATGTGGCTATATTGTTGTCTAATTTGTCAAAGTAATATTAGTTATGCCCATATTGGCTTGATTTTATATTTTTTTTAGTGCCGACCAAGATTAACCTTTGCAACACTCCTTCAATTTTGTCCCCTTTGTCATCTTTTACTACAAATTGCTAATGTAAGTTATACACAATTTTACTTCCGTGAATAGTCATGGGATTTCTCCCTTTTTATTTTTGTGTGCGTATTGATTGTCTCACACTCACTATGTTACTCTAGTATATTTATTTTATTATATATCAGATAAAATCATGTTATTCAATTCATCTAAGAATAAAATATTCTAATATAATTGGCATGTGAGGTCCGGTGGAATATTAATAAATAGTAGTTTTTTCCCAGTATGGGAATAACTAATTATCTTATTATACCACTCACACAGTAATCATACTTCTTATCATGATTTTTTTAATTAATTTCAAGGAATATTTCTCTTACCTTGTCCCCATGATGGCTTGTAACCAATTATATGTTCTTTAAACACGATCAATATAATTTCATAATATCAAATATTCCAGAACCAAAACATTTTCAAAGTTCTAGGACAATTACTTCAATTTACCGTGCTTCAACAATAGATATTATATTTTTCCTTCATTCAAGTGAACTTAGTCATGTCCATGTTAAGTATCCTTTGATTGTTTCATGCAAATTCTTTAACAAGGTTTTATATTTCAGCTCGTTTTGTTTTATTCTTTCTCTTTTGATATTCCCCAGTACACCATTGAGGCTAAAAGCACAATACAATTCAAGGGCATAGCTTGAATTAGTACGTGCATACGTAAAATCAACGAAATATAATAGGAAATTTACATCACCAATCCTACAACAATATTTTCCAACACATGTCACTCATGAATTTCTCTCAACTCTCTTCTTGGGTTTTACATTCCTTTCTATTCTGTAAACTATTGATTAAGATGTTTGGATGTTACATGGGTTTCTTACCCCCCTTGTATCTTTTTTGCCTGTGAACTTCTTCAGAAAATCGTGTTAGCATGGTGATATTAACATAATGCTTTTGTAATAATATGTTCTTGCTAATTAACTATTTAACGAGACTTAATTTTTGTTTATTAAAGCCATTTTGAATTTATCGAAGGAACTTATCTGGGGTAACATTGATTGGTGCCATGCTACCCTTTCCATGTCAATGGGAATAGGTAATGTTTCTTCTAATAGGTTACCAAAATTATTTTTATCATAGCTTTAATTTTTTCTTAAAATTATATTCATGTTTCCTTAGTTACATTACTCAACTATCTTCCTATTTCTAATAAAAAAAATTTAATACTTATTTCGAAAATCAATTCTTCAATTCACATTAGGAAAATAGGCTCCTCAGAGGAATATTGTGCAATTCTACTAAATTTCTCATGGAATCAAGCGAGCATCTATTCCTCTTTATCATGTCCTACCAACTTACACAAAAGATTTAGATGTTGAAATCGCAATTAACCGTCTTTTCAATCAATAAAAATTCTCCTGTTATCTTGATTTCGATCAGAGTTAACATTTCTATTAACGAGGTGATTATAAAATAAACCAATTAGAAATTCATTTCATGAATCGATATTATGAATATGTAGCAACAATCTCGATCCCCCTGCATCCATTAGGTACCGGAAATTCAAAATTTATATATATTATTTTTCTATATTTGGGGCCATTTCATTTCCCGCCTAGTTTATTTCCATATTATTGAAAATGAATCTAATATTTATCACTTTATACTTACTATAATTGGTGTAAAGCTAATATATTTCTGAGTATCAACAACACTCTTCTAAGGTGCTTCTATGTTTATTTAGTACCTTAAATTAACTCAGATACTATTATCATGTCACTTTCAACATAAAATCTCAGATATGTTGCTCACTTCATTATTCCGAGACTAATCTCCTTTCCATCACAATTTATTATGATAGTTTCTCATAACTTACCTCCATTTCATTGGTTTTTTTTTTTAAAGAACAATTCTCAATTACTTGACTTTTGTAAACCTCCATACTGATGGTTTGTGCCATTTATACCATTTTTTTTTACCATTCTTAATGTGACTCCCTTCATGAAAATACGTTTTAATGAGAATGTTCATTAATTGCCTTACCAGTTTTTTTCATCAATCATGAAATTTGTATCAACCAGTTATTATTGCATTGAAGTTATTTATTCATAAGTTATACTATTGACATATATGTTTTTATCTTTTATTGCCATCATTATCGATATTTGTCATATCCTTTGCAAATTCTTAGCTTGGTGAAAGGATTCCAACAAATCCCACCCATCACCCAAGATAACTTGAATGGACTCATATTTATACATATATTTCCTAAGCATAAGTGTTCTATATCCCCATTCAATATTTGATATATACCCATATGGATTTTTTAAGTATACCAATACACTAAATATTTTTAATTATGTATTACAAGTTTCTCAGTCCCTTTATTACCTTTTCTAATTTTTCTACACTTTATTCTATCTATCTTATTTGTTGTTTTTTTTAATTCGATTTATAAGTCTCACATGAAAGTTTTTTTTTTAAACATATAATGCACCTATTATTGTGAATGTTTCATAATTTTACTATAGCCTCATCTCTATTCTATGTTATTTACCATGCATGAGTCAAATTGCTCTTCCGTTAGGACTAAAAAATTCACTTTTACCATCAAATATTTCCTTCATTCATTCTCTTAGAATTTTTTTTTGGTCATGAACTAGTATATATGTAGAAGGTAGTTTATACCAGTCAAGCGTTTACCTTCCAATTGTGCCTACTATAAAAATTAATTATATTCTTACCTTAGCACCAATAATAATGTTTACCCCTTTCTCATAATTGTCTCTATCCTCACAAAAAAAAATCCTTATGAAATAATATTTTGTGCAAATTAACAAAATAACTTACAACTATTAACAGGAAATCATCATACAGATAATCCCAAATGTTTTAGGGTGATTTCACATGCAACCCCCCACCTTCTATAGTATATTAAATTCCACTATACATATTTTACTCATTTATATATCTTCTTATTTGCCTCTCCATACACTTCATCATAATTACAAATCATGAACTTCTCTCTCTGCTCACTATTCAATAATGACGAGATATGATTTAATAATTATCATATGTTATTAAATAAATCTTCCAAACAATTATTTGTTCTTCTAAGCGGCCAACATATTAGTTCTTGTAGGTAAGGCCACCTCAACAATAATTTGATTATTATTTTGATAACTTAACTTACATAATGGAATTTATTTCAATGTACTCATGAATGGATTATTCACTTCTTTTCCCTTGGATTTTAAACATAGAAATTTATTTGGTTTCTCATTTATTGTTCGTTTCCAACTCTTAATTACTAATTTCAACCCCCATTCTACAATTTCTTAAAACAACATAATGGATATGGGTCAGGGTTCACCTAGCTATACCAACATTTTCAATATTTGATTTGGGTAAGGGTGCAAAAAAGGGTCCTGTAAGTGGTGTTGCCATTTTTCAATTTGTAACACCCCTAGTCTATGGTTTTCTTTCAAAGCTAGATATTTGAAATTTAGTCCTAAGGGGAGTGGACCCCAATGGACAAGTAATTTGTGGATGTGATTAAATAAATTAACTATGAAAAATAAATAAAATAATTCTGTGCAGATTGACCAAAATGAGAATTATGAGATCACTTGCTAAATCCATGAGGATGGAAAGAGGCAAATATTTCCCCAAAAATCTTTCAAAAAAATCCTTAAAAGAATTTATTTCTAAATTAGATTTTGAGGAAAATCTAGTTTCCCCAATGAGGTGGATAGTAGTTGGGAAGAGGTAAAAAGCTGTGAAAAGCATAAAGAAGCTTTAAAAATCCATAAATAAGGGAAGCCTAGGCAAACAGGAAGAAAAGCATCCCGATATTCTGGACGCAGAATTAGAAACAGGCTTTGGGGAGGAAAAGCTTAAATAATCTATTCCTGAACAGATTAGGGGTTGGTCTGTTCTGGAGGTGGTCTCAGCTCGGGGGTGAGTTCTGGAGATAAAGGGACTCTAAGTCTGGGAGGATTGGTCAATTGCGGAAGTGGTATGTTCAAATTTCACTAATAAATATAGCACTAGTATTGTTCAATATGGTTATTTGTTATAGATGCCAAGTAGAATTATAAATCGAAATTGTGATTCTCTACATTTAACAGAAGTCTGTAGAAGAAATTTTCCTCTCAGTTCTGTACAGTTGTAGGAATCACATCTATGGGACGCAATTCATCAAAATCTCTAAACCAAGGCTAGTCTAAATCTTAGAATACAGCTTTTCCCAAAGATCACTTACAGTTTAACTTTAATCTTCTTCTGTATTATGAACTAAACACTATGTATAGAAAAAGGAAGCATAGTACCCTTACATGCATCATAGTTGAAGGAAGCTAGACATAAAGTAAATCTATTTGACATAAGCAGTGACATAAATAAATGAAAACACAGAGTTATACCATTGGTATCAATGCAATGAATCAATAGTTACAGTATACTGAATTCAATTAAATGGTAGAACCTGAGTAGGTGTTACAGGTATACCTACATGTTTAGCAACAGAATTAAACTAACTCAAAATCTAAGTACAGATGTATGTTTAATATACTACAAATCTATCTACATTGAAATCAAAGGCCTGTGATATAAAGGTGATAACATTACTGATTAACATGGCATGCTAGACATGAGGAACAATTATAGATATATAAATTCTATCAAGAAAAACCAAATAAAAAGGTCTAACGAGATGATTACCAAAACCATATGAACTTACTGCCATCATGGCAGTCTAAAGATCTGGAGTTATCCCAGTATCAAAAAGAATGAAAAAAATATACTAGAAAGACATAGAATTTATTTTATATGTGTACAGAGGTTAAATTGGAAAGCAGAATACTGATAAGACATTATTATTATATATCTCCTATCCTTCATTGTATTCCAGGAGCTAAATTAAACGAGAAATTAGTTGCTGTAGTAACATCTTGAGAACACCAGAAGGGCACATAATTAAAAGTATCCAGTGTTCACCAGACCATCAGGGAGTATTACTTTGGTAGTTAAGTGAATGGGAAAACTAAATGTAGCAGAAAATAAATATGTTTATCATGTGGAGACATTATGAGATTTACAATGACAGTGTAAAAGTAATATGACTGTTACCAATAGTAGAGAAAATCCAAAATTACTCCTGTACAGTTATTTAAACAGTTCACAGTCCATCACTAATAGAGAATGTAACTCTGCCGACATAGAAATCAAAAAGACGTGTTGACAGGATTCCACTTCTGAAATTCCCGAATACCAGTCATCACTTATAAATTACAATTGAGGATTTTCTGAGAAAATTTCAGAGTATCGGATTTTATAAATCCAAGAATGAGTTATGAAGAAATATCTCGTCAGAGGAAGGCAACGAGTCACAAATACCGACCTGCAATCAACGATGAAAAAAAAGAAGAATGATATTAACTGGCTCCGGGGGTTAATTGTATGGAAATCACGGAGAATCCGAAATCATCTCAGAGTGGTAGCTCACCTGCGTAAACCAAGAAGATAGATAAGAAAAGGAGAACGATGAACTAGATCAAATTAAATGATAGGCCAAATAATGAAGGTCGTCACGGAGAAAGAAGTTAGTTACCTCCTTGATCATCCTGGAGATGGAAGTGCCTCTGCAATATCAAACGACATGTAAATTTCCCAAGGTTGAAAGCTATATATCAAAAATGGAAAAGAAAATATGGACAACTACTTCATTCAACACACCTTTGACCTCTCTAACGAGAAGGCCAACGCAAATCTCTGACGAGGAGTTAAATGCAAGAAGGGCAGAATCATCATCATCGAGATTTAACTAAATCACCAACGTCGAGATGGCCAGATTTTCCATGAAGGAAAAAAACGCCTCCTACGTTATGTATTCGCTAGGGGGTTGAGCAACACCATGAGATTGAAGAATGAAACCAAGAGTTAAAATTGATTGTGTATAACAATAGTAGAAGTCGAGAGCAGAAGGAAATCTATGAACTTAAATAACTTTGAAACATGGTCTCAAGAAACATTAACACAAGCCAAATAACTATTACCTGGGTGCATAAACCCTCTCATGTCACCATTGAACGCTAGTAACAAACGAGGGCAGAACACTAGTAGCAACCAGAGAGTCGAACGCTCTCGAAAGAGAAACAGTATGAGGGCGGAAAATTTTATGGTGAGTCGAAACCCTAATTCAAAACAAATCTCACCGTCCACGCGTATCAATCTGAGGAGATTAGGCGTGGATCGAGACCTTGGTCTCGACGTTGAGTTTCATAAATAATCTCCAACCACATATATCGCACGGAGGAGTGAATACATTAAAGTCCCAGAGGCGGTCATATGAGCCAGTTGACAAGATAATAATAAACAAACACATTTGTTGAATCCACCACTCGGAAGCCATAGATCCACCGGCCTTGTCACAATACGAGTGGAGTAAATGAACACACCGAAAACCCTACTAGGGTGGTTAAACCAAGGCGGGTACGAAACAAAATTTAATGTCACAAAAGAATCTCAGTACCTTGGTGCATTATATCAAAGTGATAGTTATGAGAGACGTGGCTACCTTATAAATCATGCAAGGTCAGAACTTGAACGCCTAGACATACAACACAATGATTCATAAATTGTATAACCATGTAACCAAGGAAACCTGAGAAAGGAATTATAGAATATCAACTTATGTCGGACAGAACTAAGTCAAAGGTTGGAACGTTGATATTTATATTACTTTCTGTCATGTCAATACTTATACGATGTATGCATAGGGACGACATAAGAGTTTGGTTCGATCCCTTATAAAAGTGACAAATTTTATATGTAAAAACAATTAAATTCCAATCATTTCAATTGCCGCGATATGTTCGATGGTTAGGGATAATAGTCCCATGAAAATCGAAATGGAATATACATTGACCCTCATGGGTTATGGGAGATAATGGTAAATGGTAACAAAAACAAACATCGAGTAGAGAGCAAAGTAAAAACATAAAAGGGAATATAATTGACCAAAATTTGTTTAGTAGATTGAGATATGGAAAAGGGACCATATTAAAACAAGTGGTAAACCGACATTCCAAGTAAGAGAATAATTACGAGGAACAAGAAATATTCTCATATAAGTAGAATTATATGTATTGATTTAAGGAGTTCAAAATACACACTTACAGAAAGAAAAAAAAAATTTGTAGTAGGAGGGACGTTAAAAATGGTATCAGAGCTCATGTTGCATAAACTGGGCTGTTTTTGTTGTGCTCACTGTTGTTGTGTGCTCACTGTGTAAATTATTTACTGTTGAATTTTTTTATTATTATTCTTGATCTGTATTGTTTAGTGTATAGTGTGGTGCTGAAACAGACAATTAGAATGTCTGGAAGTGATGAAATTTATGTTGATCTGCGTGAGGAAGATAATACACCAGATGTTAACGCTCCGGTGATGGCTATGTTGCACAGTTTGCAATGAGGAATGGCTAAGCTAAGAAGCCATAATTTTAGATTGTCATTAGCCAGTGAGGAGCAGGAAAAGCTCATCAGAGAATTAACTTCACGGAACAGCCAAGAGGGTGAAGGTTCCGGAAAGAGGAATAATGATGAGTCTGAAGATGATGATGCTGTTAGGCATCAGTATAAGAAGAAAAAGGAATTACAGGGGGAATTTCGAAAGATCAAACCTCCCCCCTATGATGGGGAGAAGGAGGAAGATGCTGAAACCTGGTTGTTGAACATGATTAAATATTTTCAAGTTTATGAATATGAAAGCAATCTCAAAGCCAGATTAGCTGCTTACCAGCTACAAGGTAAGGCTACCTTGTGGTGGGAAGAGACGAAAATGGTTCATGCCATTGATGAAAAGACAGTTACTTGGGAAGATTTCCAGGTTAAGTTTAAAAACCGTTACTTAAATGAACGTTATTATGATAATAAAGAAAAGGAATTCCATGAAATCAGACTGGGACAACTCGCTATCGATGATTTTGTCACCAAATTTACAAATCTGTTGAGATATGTCCCTTATATTCGTGAAGAGAAGGCAAAGGTGAAAATATTTCTAAACTGTTTTCCTGCTGTGTACAACGAGAAAATAGAGTTTGATAATCCAAAAACCATGGATGAAGCGGTGAGAAAAGCTAGATTGTGCTACCATCAGTTTAAAGGAAAGGGTGAGCATGGAAACAACTGGGTAAATAAGAGTGAATTCAAGGGGAAGAAACAAAAACCAGCTTATTTGAAGAACTTTGGCAGGGATCATCAGCGGAAGAAATTTAATAAACCCGAAGAAAGTAAAACTACTCAGTCCCAAGTGGGTTCAAAACAAATAGATGGAGATAATAAGAAAGAAGGCACAGTTAAAATGAGGAAACCTTTAAAATGTTGGGGATGTGGAGAACCTCATCTCTTGAGGGATTGTCCCCACCGAAACATTCAGATGATTATGAGAGATCAAGAAGCTACCACAATAAATGACATAGCAAGAAATATACCCACCATTAGTGCAGCCTTGGAGAACCGGCAATAAGAACATCAAGCTACCATGGTTGAGATGGAAGGTAAGATTTCTAACCAGTCTGTTACAGTTTTAATTGATCCGGGTGCTTCTTTGAGTTACATTAGTCCAAAAATTGTAGAAAAATGCAATCTCAAAACTGAAAAATTTCAGTAGTCTTGGTTGGTCCAGTTAGCCACTGGAACCAAGAGGAAGGTAACACATAAATTACCCCAAACAGCAATTAAATTAAATTATTTTTAGACAGAAGTGAATTTGAACATTCTGCCCTTAGGTTCATATGACTTGCTGATAGGAATGGACTGGTTAGAAAAGAGAAAGGTGATGATGAACTGTTGGGATAAAACTCTGCATTGCATAGATGAAGAAGGGAAACATTTTATTCTAAAGGGAAAACCAAAACCCATCTCTGTAAGACAAATATCAGCCCTACAATTAAAAAGGACAGCTAGGAAAGGATGTCAAGTTTATGCGGTACATGTAGAGGAAATATAACAGAAACCTGAAGAAAACCTACAGGATAAATTGCCAGGAGTGAGAGAATTTAAGGAAGTCTTTCCAGATGAGATTCCTCATCTTCCCCACAAAATAGAGATTCACTATTCAATCGATTTTGTGCCTAAGGCAACACCTGTTTCCCGAGCCCCTTATCGAATGAGTCCCCCTGAACTCATGGAGCTGAAAATGCAATTGCAAGAATTGCTAGATAAAGGTTATATCAGACTGAGTGTGTCTCCTTGGGGAGCACCAGTACTGTTCATGAAAAAGAAGGATGGAACCTTTAGAATGTGCATTGATTATTGTCAGCTAAATAAGTTGACAATAAAAAACAAATACCCTTTGCCTCGAATTGATGATATTTTTGGTCAAGTAAGAGGGGCGTCAGTATTTTCTAAGATAGATCTAAGGACTGGTTATCACCATCTCAGAATTAAAGAATAAGACATCAGCAAAATAGCTTTTCGAACCAGGTATGGTCACTATGAATTTGTAGTCCTACCTTTTGGTTTGACAAATTCCCCTGCTACCTTTATGTGCTTAATGAATAATGTCTTAAACAAGTATTTGGATAAATTTGTACTAGTGTTCATAGATGATATTTTAGTTTACTCAAAAAGTGAGGAGGAGCACAAAGAGAACTTGAGGATAGTATTTCAAACTTTGAAAGAAAACCAATTATATGCCAAATTAAGTAAATGTGAATTCTATAAGGATAAGATCCAATACTTGGGTAATATTATTTTTGAACAAGGGTTGGCTGTTGACCCTGAAAAGATAAAAGCCATTAGAGAATGGCCGGTGCCCACAGATGTTTCAGCGGTGAGATCATTCAGGGGGATTGCAGGTTATTATCGCAGATTTGTGGAGAGATTTTCTGCCATAGCATATCCCATAACCTCACTACAAAGAAAGGGGTAAAATTTGAGTGGCCTGAAAATGCCAAAACAGTTTTGAACAATTAAAATTAAAACTCACTACAGCCCCTATACTGAAAATTGCAGATCCTGATAAAGAATTTGTGGTATGTACAGATGCTTGTAGAAAGGAATTGGGAGGAGTCCTCTTGCAGGAAAATTCAGTTATTGCATATGAGTCTAGGAAACTTAAGACACATGAACAAAAATATAGTGCATATGATCTGGAGTTAGCTACTGTAATTCATGCCTTGAAGATGTGGCGACACTATCTCCTTGGAAAAAATTTACATTGATGACTGATCATATTAGTCTTAAATATTTCTTTTCCCAAACTGATTTGAATGCTAGACAGGCCAGATGGCTGTCTTTTCTGAGTGAATTTGATATGGACATAAAACATATCAAAGGGCAAGAAAATAAAATTACTGATGCATTGAGCAGAAATGCTTGCCAAAACATAAACAACATTGGAAGCAGTGCTAGTTTTGATTTAGAAGAATTGGTGAAAAAAGTAACAGACCAGGATCCAAATTATGAGAACCTACAGGTGAAAACACTAAAGAAGGAGATGGCTGACTACACTCAAAAGCAAAAAAGGTTGATCTACTACAAAAATAGATTATATGTTCCGAAAGTGGAGTCTTTGAAAAGAGAGATTCTAGACGAATATCATAAACAACTATATGCAGGGCATCCTGGATATCAGAAAATGTTAACAGCTTTGAAAAAGAAGTTTTTTTGGCCAGGAATGAAAAGAGATGTAGCAGAATATTTAGCTAGATGCATGGAGTGCCAACTAGTTAAAGTCGAACATCAGCATCTTGCTGGCCTTCTAAATCCTTTGCCGATTGCAAAATGGAAATGGGATACCGTTTCTATAGATTTCATCACAAGATTACCCAGAACCAAGTACCAGCATGACTCAGTTAGGGTATTAGTAGACACTTTAACAAAAGCTGCACACTTTATACCTATAAAGTCTACTTTTGGGACAGCCCAAGTAGTAGATGTGTTCCTAAAAGAGATAGTAAGGTTACATGGGGTCCCAAAGATGATTGTTTCAGATAGATATGCTAAGTTCACAACAGCTTTTTGGAGAGGTCTGTTTGGGGGCATGGGCACTAAGTTGAATTTTAGTATTGCCTATCACCCTCAGACTAACGGTTAGACAGAGAGAACTAATCAGATTTTGGAGGATATGCTGAGAATGTATGTGATGGATATGCCATCAAAATGGGAAGACTACTTGCATTTAGTTGAATTTGCCTATAATAGCAGCTACCAATCCTCTATTAAAATGAGTCCGTTTGAGGCACTCTATGGACGGAAATGTCGTACTCCTTTGAGTTGGAGCCAACCTGAGGATAAGCTAATGTTGGGACCAGATTCTTTACAAGAGATGGAAAGAATTGTTAAACAAATACGAAGAAACATCAAGACAACACAAGATCGCCAGAAAAATTATGCTGATAAGAAGAGGGTGCATCGAGAATTCAAAGTGGGAGAGCATGTGTACTTGCGTATTAAACCCAAAAAGTGCACACTTTATGCTGGAAGTTGTGCAAAATTGGCTCCTAGATATTGTGGTCCTTTTGAAGTATCAGAAAGGGTGGGACCAGTGGCTTACAAGCTGGCCTTACCGCCCCATGTTAAAGTTCATGATGTGTTTCATGTTTCATTATTAAAAATATATGTACATGATGCTTCTCACATGGTTGATTGGAATGCGATACAAGTGGAACCAGAAGGGGAGTTCCTTCCAGAACCGCTTCAAATGTTGGAGCGGGAAGAAATTGAATTGAGGAATCGGACGGTAGCGAGAGTAAAGGTGCAGTGGAAGCACTTTACTGCTGAAGAAGCTACCTGGGAAAGAGAAGTTGAAATGATGGAAAAATATCCATTTTTGTTTGAAAAAAGAAAAAAGAAAAATGAACTCTAGTAGTTAAATATCAACACCGAGGATGGCGTTTGATTTCAGAGGGGGAATATGAAACACCACTAGTTTATGGTTTTCTTTCAAAGCTAGACATTTGAACTTTAGTCCTAAGGGGAGTGGACCCCAATGGAAAAGTAATTTGTGGATGTGATTAAATAAATTAACTATGAAAAATAAATAAAATAATTCTGTGCAGATTGAACAAAATGAGAATTATGAGATCACTTGCTAAATCCATGAGGATGGAAAGAGGCAAATATTTCCCCAAAAATCTTTCAAAAAAATCCTTGGAAGAATTTATTTCTAAATTAGATTTTGAGGAAAATCTAGTTTCCCCAATGTGGTGGATAGTAGTTGGGAAGAGGTAAAAAGCTGTGAAAAGCAGAAAGCAGCTTTAAAAATCGCTAAATAAGGGAAGCCTAGGAAAACAGGAAGAAAAACATCCTGATATTCTGGACACAAAATTAGAAATAGGCTTTGGGGAGCAAAAGCTTAAATAAGCTATTCCTGAACAGATTAGGGGTTGGTCTGTTCTGGAGGTGGTCTCAGCTCGGGGGTGAGTTCTGGAGATAAAGGGACTCTAAGGCTGGGAGGATTGGTCAATTGCAGAAGTGGTATGTTCAAATTTCACTAATAACTATAGCACTAGTATTGTTCAATATGGTTATTTGTTATAGATGCTAAGTAGAATTATAAATTGAAATTTTCATTCTCTACATTTAATAGAAGTCTGTAGAAGAAAGTTTCCTCTCAGTTCTGTACAGTTGTAGGAATCACATCTATGGGAAGGAATTCATCTGAATCTCTAAACCAAGGCTGGTCTAAATCTAAAAAATACAGCTTTTCCCAAAGATGACTTACAGTTTAACTTTAATCTGCTTCTGTATTATGAACTAAACACTATGTATAGAAAAAGGAAGCATAGTACCCTTACATGATCATAGCTAAAGGAAGCTAGACATAAAGTACATCTATTTGAAATAAGCAATGACATAAATAAAAAAAAACACAGAGTTATACCATTGGTATCAATGCAATGAATCAATAGTTACAGTATACTGAATTTAGTTAAATGGTAGAACCTGAGTAGGTGTTACAGGTATACCTATTTGTTTAGCAACAAAATTAAACCAACTGAAAATCTAAGTACAGATGTATTTTTAATATACTACAAAGCTGTCTATACTGAAATTAAAGGCCTGTGATATAAAGGTGATAACATTACTGATTAACATGGCATGCTAGACATGAGGAACAATTATAAATATATAAATTATACCAAGAAAAAACAAATAAAAAGGTCTAACGAGATGATTACCAAAACCTTCTGAACTTACTGCCATCATAGCAGTCTAAAGATCTGGAGTTATCCCAGTATAAAAAAGAATGAACAAAATATACTAGAAAGACATAGCATTTATTTTGTATGTGTACAGAGTTTAAATTGGAAAGAAGAATACTGATAAGACATTATTAGTATATATCTCCTATCCTTCATTGTATTCCAGGAGCGAAATTAAATGAGAAATTAGTTGCTGTAGTAACATCTTGAGAACACCAGAAGGGCACATAATTAAAAGTATCCAATGTTCACCAGACCATCAGGGAGTATTACTTTGGTAGTTAAGTGAATGGGAAAACTAAACGCAGAAGAAAATAAATATGTTTATCATCTGGAGACATTATGAGATTTACAATGACAGAGTAAAAGAAATATGACTGTTACCAATAGTAGAGAAAATCCAAAATTACTCCTGTGCAGTTATTTAAACAGTTCACAGTCCATCACTAACATAGAATGTAACTCTGTCTACATAGAAATCAAAAAGACGTGTTGACGGGATTCCATTTTTGAAATTCCCGAATACCAGTCATCACTTATAAATTACAATTGAGGAGTTTCTAAGAAAATTTCAGAGTATTAGATTTTATAAATCCCAAAATGAGTTATGAAGAAATATCTCGTTAGAGGAAGGCAACGAGCCACAAATAACAACATATAATCAACGATGAAAAAAAATAAGAATGATATTAATGGGCTCCGGGGGTTAATTGTATGGAAATCACAGAGAATCCCAAATCGTCTCAGAGTGGTAGCTCACCTGTGTAAACCAAGAAGATAGATAAGAAAAGGAGAATGACGAACTAGATCAAATTAAATGATAGGCCAAATCATGAAGGTCGTCGTGGAGAAAGAAGTTAGTTACCTCCTTGATCATCCTAGAGATGGAAGCGCCTCTGCAATATCAAACGACATGTAAATTTCCCAAGGTTGAAAGCTATCTATCGAAAATGGAAAAGAAAATATGGACAAATACTTCATTCAACACACCTTGGACCTCTCTGACGAGAAGGCCAACGCAAATCTCTGACGAGGAGTTAAACGCAAGGGAAGAATCATCATCATCGAGATTTAACTAAATCACCAACGTCGAGATGGCCAGATTTGCCATGAAGGACGTAAACGCCTCCTACGTTATGTATTCGCTGGGGGGGTTGAGCGACACCATGAGATTAAAGAACGCAACCAAGAGTTAAAATTGACTATGTATAACAATAGTAGAAGTCGAGAGCAGAAGGAAATCGATGAACTGAGATAACTCTGAAAGATGGTCTCAAGAAACATTAACACAAGTGAAATAACTATTACCTCAGTGCATAAACCCTCTCATGTCACCATCGAACTCTGGTAACAAACGAGGGCAGAACATTGGTAGCAACCAAAGAGTCGAACGCTCTGGAAAGAGAAATAATATGAGGGCGACAAATTTTATGGTGAGTCAAAACCCTAATTCAAAACAAATCTCACCGTCCACGCATATCAATCTGAGGAGAGTAGGCATGGATCGAGACCTCAGTCTCGACGTTGAGTTTCATAAATAATCGCCAACCACATATATCGCACGGAGGAGTGAATACATTAAAGTCTCAGAGGCGGTCATATGAGCAAGTTGACAAGATAATAATAAACAAACACACTTGTTGAATCCACCGCTCAGAAGCCATAGATCCGCCAGACTTGTCACAGTACAAGTGGAGTAAAGGCACACACTGGAAACCCTACTCCAATGCGTAGGAATATGTAAGCTAGGGTGGTTAAACCAAGGCGGGTACGCAACAATATTTAATGTCACAAACAAATCTCAGTACCTTGGTGCGTTATATCAATGTGACAGTTATGAGAGACGTGGCTACCTTATAAATCACGCAAGGTCAGAACTTGAATGTCTAGACATACAACACAACGATTCATAAATTGTATAACCATGTAGCCAAGGAAACCTGAGAAAGGAATTATAGAATATCGACTTATGTCGAACAAAACTAAGTCAAAGGTTGGAACGTTGATATTTATATTACTCAATACTTATACGATGTATGCATAGGGACGACATAAGAGGTTGGTTCGATCCCCTATAAAAGTGACAAATTTTATATGTAAAACCAATTAAATTCCAATAATTTCAATTGCCGCGATATGTTCGATGGTTAGGGATAATAGTCCCATGAAAATTGAAATGGAATATACATTAACCCTCATGGGTTATGGGAGATAATGGTAAATGGTAACAAAAACAAACATAGAGTAGAGAGAAAAGTAAAAACATAAAAGGCAATATAATTCACCAAACTTTATTTAGTAGATTGAGATATGGAAAAGGGACCATATTGAAACAAGTGGTAAACTGACATTCCAAGTAAGAGAATAATTACGAGGAACAAGAAATCTTTTCATATAAGCAGAATGATATGTATTGATTTAAGGAGTTCAAAATACACACTTACAGAAAGAAAAAAAAAATTGTAGTAGGAGGGATGTTACACAATTCTTGTTTTCTGTGAAACATAACATAGTTTGCTACTATTTTCCCTTAAATAGGCTATAATTTTTAACCCTTTAGCTCTGATAACACTTGTAACATCCCCTTACTTAATTACCTCAAAAAAAATTCTTATACAAATGTACCTGTAATTGGTGAATTTACTTATTTCAACCATACTTATGTTATTTATTTCTGGAATTTTTAATATTTAAGGCTAACCCTAATTTATCATAGTATCATTCATTTGAATTCCAATATGACAATTGGTCTCTTCATTTTTACTCTAATATAATTTTGGCATGAGGGTGAATGTATTTAAAATGCATAGTTTTCATACTTTTAATAATTCATAAGTTTCAGCATGGTTCCTCCTTAATACACTTATAGTTACACATATATATATAGGTTTTTGTTTCGTTGTACCGTTATAATGAGTCCTTTTACTCACCCACATACCATAGTTTATGATGAAATATTTATTCAATGGGGCTTGCTCTAGAACTTTTAAATATTACAGTTGAGTTTGAACCACATCTTACGCGCTAGAAATCATACAACAATGGAAGTATTAGAGCTAAATGTGGACGACGGATCTAGACTAAGGAGTTAAAAATTAAAGATGTCCTCCCCTCTCACATTACCTCCCTCATTTTTTCCCTTGCCTATTTGCAGGAAAACCCTACGATTAACCCTCACCTAGTAATCCTTGGGGTTTGAATTTTAATGTATTCTATTTAATTTTGATCGAGTCCTTTGTTAAGCAACATCAATATAATCCAGCTTCTCGTTTGAGGGTCTTGATTACCAAGTGAAATATTGATGGTTTCATATCGATCTTTGGTGCACTACAACAAAGGAATGGAATACTACTCAAGCTCTCTGGTCGGGTAGGTTCTCCCAAGGGTCTGACTTCATATTAAATTTTGTGACTTTAGCTTGAGATTATAATTGCAGTGGTTTATTAATTTAATTTCCTTTATACTTCTCACATAACATTCCAAGGATAACGACCACCTCCTATCCCAATACATAGGTAATAGCTCGACCATTTTTTACGTCAATGTTAAACGTTGATATTACTTATCTCTTTTTTGTGACTCTTTACTAATGGTAACCCCTGGTCATATTCATGTTTGATAGTAGAATGAATATATCTTTGTACGCATGACTTCTTTACCTTTCCATATTCATTTTATTAACCCTTCTATTCATTTCAATGCTAAAGATCCTATTCGACGGCCAAACCCTAACATAGGTTTTATGCGTTTATGAGTGATATTTGATTTATTTTGTTTAAAAATTAGTATAGAGATATCTTAGAGGTCTAATAGATTTCCATATAGTTAAAATATATGTAATTACTATCTTTCCATTTAAACTTAGGGTATGGCCTTTCAGCCTTATGCTCATTTCAACAATATAACCATATAATTTTTGCAATATGGAGAGACATATGGTTGTATTTACTAGTTTTTTTATAATACTATATAAGCTAGTTTTTTCCATAGTTGTATAACACAATAAAGTGTTGATATTAATTTCTCTCCCTTCCTCTTTTCCATTATTTCTTTAAAAATTAATGTCACTGCGGCATTAATGATAACTAGTTGTTAACTAGTTAAAAGACATTTTGTTTAATTATTGTTTTAAGAAAATACTATAATTATTAATGTTTGCTGAAGAGTTATTAATTATAAATAATAAAATCAGTTATGGAAATAACTTCATAAAAATTAAAATCTGATGGTAAATGTTTTCCAAGAACTGGGAAGTGGTTGGGGACAGTTGGAAACAATTACCTGCTCCTCTGGGGATAAGATATTAATCCCAATGAGGAGTAGGGGTTCTATTCAGGGAGAAAGGGAGAGTGATAATTTTCAAGAGTTGGTAGTGACCAGTCGAAGAACTCAGAAAATCCCGAATTATTTTTGGTACTGATTGGACTAGGTGTCCTGAGGTCACAACAGAAATATCCACTGTTAACCCGTACCTTTCACGATTGGAGAACAGGGGCAAGAGGAGAACGTAATCGCCTCTCTTGAAGGTTGGGAGGACCTCAACTATGAAAATTGTTTAACCAGATAAGTATCTGTGCATTTTTAAAGTAATGAAGTACATATATTGTTTAGTTTTTATTGTAAATAAGTATTTACCTATTAATGTCATAGCAGTGATTCTATGAAAGACAGTATTGGTTAGGGATAGAAATGATAGTGTTTATTCCTGATAATATAATAAGTATATATATGTATCACAAGTTATATTTGAGTACTAAAGTTGTGCTTAATGCTTGTACAGTATTTAAGTTTAATAGATGAGAGTATGGTAAAGAATTCTACTGCATAAAATCAGCACAGCTATTATGTTGAAGTACATATAAAATAAAATGAGTTATGAGTTATTACTGTAATGAAATATTTTACTATGTAAACAAGGGGAAAATTGTTAACAAACTATGGAAGAATAGTGCAGTAAGTCATTCTAGTAGGAGGACAATAAATTTTCAATTAAGAGAAGAATAAATTCTGAAGTTATGAAAAAAAAATATATCTCTGCAGGATAACTTCTTTAAGGTTATATTACTTAGGGATGGACCGTTGGTCAAGGTAGACAGGTGGAAACCCAACCCTTGACACATCGTCTCCCAGAGTGTAACACCCCTAGTTTTATGTTTCTTTCAAAGTTAGACATTTGAACTTTAATCCAAAGGGGAGTGGACCCCAATGTATAAGTATTTTGTGGATGTAATTAAATATTTAATTATGAAAAAATACATAAAATAATTCTGTGCAGATTGACCAAATGAGAATTATGAGATCACTTGCTAAATCCATGAGGATGGAAAGAGGCAGATACTTTCCCCAAAAATCTTTCAAAAATCCTTGAAAGAATTTATTTCCAAATTAGATTTTGAGGAAAATCTAGTTTCCCCAATGAGGTGGAGAGTAGTTGGGAAGAGGTAAAAAGATGGGAAAAGCAGAAAGAAGCTTTAAAAATCCCTAAATAAGGGAAGCCTAGGAAAACAGGAAGAAAATCATCCTGTAATTCTGGACGCAGAATTAGAAACAGGCTTTGGGGAGAAAAAGCTTAAATAAGCTATTCCTGAGCAGATTAGAGGGTGGTATGTTCTGGGAGATGATTTAATCTTGGGGGTGAGTTCTGGAGACAGAGGAACTCTAAGGTTGGGAGGACTGGTCAATTTCAGAAGTGGTATGCCTAAAATGTTTAAGTATGGTTGAATTACTTGTTATTGTGTTGTGTGATTACTGATTGTGAATGTTAATTTACTGCAAAGCTGAAAGTGGTACTCCATACATTTAACAGAATTGTTTAGAAGAAATTAATCCCCTCAATTCTGTAGATTTTTAGGAATAGGAATTATGGGGAAAATAACCCAGAAGCTCCAAACATATTGTTGGTTTAAATATGGGGATTTATACTAGTCCCATAATCCATTAAGATTATAACCTTAATCTTCTTCTGTGGAATTAATTATATATGATCTGGGAATCCAGATATAGAATATTATTTATGAAATTGCAGAAACTGTGAACATTAGGTGCTACAAAAACATTATAGATATAATTTTTCTGACAGTTGCTTTGAGTGTGAACAGTTACATGAACAAAAACATATGTATTGATTCTAGATCTACAGTTAGTAGCTGAATTTAATGAGTGTAGTTACTAAACTGTGAAGAATCATAGCAAGGAAGCTTTAGGTTAATCCTTAGAGAGGAATGATGTGTAGTAAATCAGAATTTATATTATGGAGTCCTACTAAATCAAAAAAAGGAAGGGAAAAATGAAATTTACGAAAAGAAATGATAAGAAAATTTAACTCTGAATGTCAATACCTTCCGGAATGAGTCAGGATTTTTTAACAGAGTAATAGATATCATTGATATATCTATTGACCAATATAGTTTATGATATATCATTTTTATGCACAGGAAAGTTAACATGAAAGGTTATCAAAAAAAAACAAACACACTGCCGACAATATAGACTGTACAATGAAAATGAAAAAAGGACAAATTATTTCTATAACAATAGGAAAAATGTATATCTATATTCTGAAATGGCTCGCTGTCCATAGACAACTGCCAAAGGAAAGTACTATTGAAAAGAATTACTATTTAAAAAAATCACCATAAGTATAAACAGAAGTATATTTTCAACTGTGGCATATTGAAAGAAGTTATTGAAATTATGCTTCTGAATTATATCCGAAATTTCTAGCAGAATTCAATTAGATGAAGAATAAAGTCTAAAATTTCTGGCTAATAAACATAAGAGTGCATATATTGAAAATCTAAAAAGTATTTAGTAGAAATTAATCCAACTTGAAAAGGATTATTATACCAACCCAGAAGCACACCAGACTTCTATTGTCCATCATATAAACCTTTATATAGAGAAACAAAATTCATATACCCCGTAACTAGTAAATAGGCGTACAGAGGAGGATATTTTTAAATATGACTACACTGGCCTCTACAACTTGAGAGAGTACTCATAAATACTGTAAGTGGTGAATATGGGTATAATCGAAATTATTACAAAATTAAACATTCCCAATAGATTGTTTACAACATATGCACAGGGTCGGCGTATAGCCGAAAATCCGGAGTCATCAGACTTAACTAATTAAAATACCACAGCAGTAAACAAATAAATCCAACGTCAACCCATATTGGAGACCCTAACTTTCAGATGACGCATTCTTTGAAATGAGAGGGTACCGACGTGAGAAATCAAGCCAATACCAAAGTCATTTGACGAAACCATAAGCGACGAGAACCGCATTGAATGAGGTTATGCGGCGAGATAGTACCTACAAAACAATAAAACAAAACAAACCAGAGCGTGAACAAAATGATACAGATTGAATTATTCCCACATAAAAAAATGAGTATAAATCGAAATCGAATGAGTCAATGTATTAATAATACCTGAGGAGTTCAACGCATGTCCTTCTCACTGCAAACTTGGAGGAGAATAGGCGTATTGGGAGAAAATTATTTACCCAAAATTCAAATCGAACCCTAGAGGGTATAAAGAGAAAAGAGGGCCAAGTAGAGATCGGTGTTATTTACCAAAGAAATAATAGTTAAAACCAGTGTTGAAGTCGAAACTTCGGACCAATGCTCACCGTAAGCTGAGCTAAGTCATGGCGCCCAGCGTCGAGTAGACAACCCATTTGGATTCAGTATATGAATTAAATTAAGAGAAATAGATACCATACATGTTGACACTAACCGAGAAATTTCTTAATACAATGTGCATAGGTAGAAGATTATTACCTGGAAATTCGGCTAGAGGTGATCTCCATAAGGCGTATGCAGAAGGCGAACCAAGCAAACGAAGCCTACAGGAGATTTGATAGCAGAACCCTCGACAACTCGAAACAAAAAACCAAGAACAGTGATGGGGAGAAACCAAACGAAACCAAATGTATTTGAATACAAAAAATTTTCGAATAATATAGCACCGGCTAGGTCTAAACCCTAACGCATCCTTACCCTACAGGTGGTGGGATCTACGTAGGGGAGTACTGCGTACTAAGGATAGCCGAATAGAAGGTGATACACTTTAATGTAGCCCTAAAAAACTTCATGAAAAGAAATATAGCCTTTTAAATGTGAAACTACGCAATGGTACCCAAATCCGCCTCGAGAAAATACGATTGAGTGTTAAATAATGTGGAAATTAGCTGGAGGATTTTCTCACGTAAGGAAGTACTGAGCAACCATTAATAAGCATGTGATTCTTCATATGGAAATATCAATGGAATTGACGTGTAAATGACCCAGTGGTATATATATCTACACGCCTCTAAATTTGTTATAAGACAAATCGATGCATATGGGGTACATAACATATAAATCGAAATGTTGCATGGTGAAATACGTAAGGGCTATAAAGAGACTTATAAAATGAGTTGTGATCTAATATAATTCGATAAGTTGAGTATAGTGTAAGAGCATAATAAGGACCTCGAGGATATTAATAAAGTTAATAATCATGGAGAAATTTTAATAGAAGTTAAACAATGGGAGTTAGAAACTCCAAATCTAAAGTATAAATATAGTCTAAAGACAAGTTAAAAATATCGTTACATAGGTAACAACTCAAATTTTTAATTGGCATCCTAGTAGAAGTGTAAACTTCAAGGACAGAGTTAACAATGAAATTATAAAACAAAGAAGGGTCAACGTACCTTGTTAATGACTATAGAGATAATGGATCGCAATTATTCTTAAGCTGAGACATAAGAAAAAAAAAAAAAATTATGTTGTGTGGCAGAGAGACATTACAAATGGTATTAGAGCCCAAGTTACATAAACTGGGCTATTGTTGTGGTGCTCACTATTGTTGTGTGCTCACTGTATAAATTATTTATTGTTGAAAAAAAAAAAGTTATTACTGATCTGTGTTGTTTAGTGTACAGTTGTGCTGAAACAGAAAATTTGAGTGGCAGAAGGTGAGGAAATTTATGTTGATCTGCATGATGAAAATAATACACCAGATCCCAATGCTCCAGTGATGGCTATGTTTTACAGTTTGCAATGAGAGATGGCTAAGCTAAGAAGCCAGAATGACAGATTGTCATTAGCCAGTGACGAGCAGGAAAAGCTCTTCAGAGAATTAACTTCGTGGAACATCCAAGAAGGTGAAGGTTCCAGAAAGAGGAAGAAAGATGAGTCTGAGGAAGATGATGCTATTAGGCATCAGTATAAGCAGAAAAAGGAATTACAGGGGAAATTATGAAAGATCAAACCTACCTCCTATGATGGGGAGAAGGAGGAAGATGCTGAAGCCTGGTTGTTGAACATGATCAAATATTTCCAAGTCTATGAATATGAAATCAATCTGAAAGCCAGATTAGATGTCTACCAGCTACAAGGTAAGGCTACCTTGTGGTGGGAGGAGACTAAAATGGTTCATGCCATTGATGAAACGACGGCTACTTGGGAAGATTTCCAAGTCAATTTTAAAAACCGCTATTTGAACGAACGTTATTATGATGATAAAGCAAAGGAATTCCATGAAATTATACTGGGACAACTTACTATTGATGATTTTGTCACCAAGTTTACAAATCTGTTGAGATATGTCCCTTACATTAGGGAAGAGAAGGCCAAGGTACAAAGGTTTTTGAACTGTTTTCCTGCTTTGTACAAAGAGAAGATCGAGTTTGACAACCCAAAAACTATGGACGAAGTAGTGAGAAAAGCTAGATTATTCTACCAGCAATTTAAAGGAAAGGGTGAGCATGGAAAAGGCTGGATAAACAAAGGTTAAATCAAAGGAAAGAAACAAAAACCAACTTACTTAAAGAATTTTGATGGGGATCATCAGAGGAAAAAGTTTAATAAACCAAAAGAAAGCCAAACAGCTCAGTCTCAAGTTGGTTCCAAACAACTAGATGAAGGAAATAAGAAAGAAGGCATAGTTAAATTGAGGGAACCTTTGAAATGATGGGGATGTGGAGAACCCCATCTCTTGAGGGATTGTCCCCACCGAAAAATTCAGATTATTATGAGAGATCGAGAAGCTACCACAGTAAATGATATAGCAAGAAATATACCCACTATCAGTGCAGCCTTGGAGAATCGACAAGAAGAACACCAAGCTACCATGGTTGAAATGGAAGGTAAGATTGCTGACCAATCTGTTACTGTGTTAATTGATCCAGGTTCTTATTTGAGTTACATTAGTCCACAAGTGGTAGAAAAATGCAATCTCAAGACTGAAAAATTTCAGTAGTCTTGGTTGGTCCAGTTAGCCATTGGAACCAAGAGGAAGGTAACACATAAGTTACCTCAAACAACAATTAAATTAAATTATTTCCAGATAGAAGTGAATTTAAATATTCTGCCCTTAGGCTCATATGACTTGCTGATAGGAATGGACTGGCTGGAAAAGAGAAAAGCGATGATGAATTGTTGGGATAAAACTCTGCATTGCATAGATGAATAAGGGAACCCTTTTATTCTCAAGGGAAAACCAAAACCCATCTTTGTAAGACAAATATCAGCACTGCAATTAAAAATAACAGCTAGGAAAGGATATCAATTATATGAAGTACATGTTGAAGAATTAGAACAACAACCGGGAGAAAACCTATTAGATACCTTACCAGTAGTGGGAGAGTTTATGTTTTTCCAGATGAGATTCCTCATCTTCCCCCCAAAAGAGAGATTGACTTTTCAATCGATTTGGTGCCGGGGGCAACACCTGTTTCCCGAGCCCCTTATCAAATGAGTGCCCCTGAACTCATGGAACTGAAAATGCAAATGCAAGAATTGCTAGATAAGGGTTATATCAGACCGAGTGTGTCTCCTTAGGGAGCACCGGTGTTGTTCGTGAAAAAAAAGGATGGAACCTTTAGAATGTGCATTGACTATCGTCACCTGAATAAGTTGGCAATTAAAAACAGATACCCTTTGCCCCGAATTGATGATATTTTTTATCAAGTAAGAGGAGCTTCGGTATTTTCTAAGATTGACTTAAGGATTGGTTATCACCAGCTTAGAATCAAGGAGAAAGACATTAGTAAAACTGCTTTTCGAACCCGGTATGGACAGTACGAATTTGTAGTCCTACCTTTCGGTTCGACAAACGCCCCTGCCACCTTTATGTGCTTAATGAACAGTGTGTTAAATGAGTACTTGGATAAATTCGTACTAGTGTTCATAGATGATATTTTGGTTTACTCAAAAAGTGAGGAGGAGAACCAAGAGCACTTGAGGATAGTGTTGCAAACTCTGAAAGAAAACTAGTTATATGCCAAATTCAGTAAATGTGAATTCTATAAGGACAAGATCCAATACTTGTGTCATATTATTTCTGAGCAAGGGTTGGCTGTTTACCCTAAAAAGATAAAGGCTATTAGAGAATGGCCGGTTTCAACTGATGTTTCAGCAGTGAGATCATTCATGGGGATTGTAGGTTATTATCGCAGATTTGTGGAAAGATTTTCTGCAATAGCATATCCCATAACTTCAATACAAAGAAAAGGGGTCAAATTTGAGTGGACTGAAAAATGCCAAAACAGTTTTGAACAATTAAAATTAAAAATCACTACAACCCCTATACTGAAAATTTCAGATCCTGATAAAGAATTTGTTGTATGTACGGATGCCTGTAGAGAGGGGTTGGGAGGAGTCCTGTTGCAGGAAAATTCAGCTATTGCATACGAGTCTAGGAAACTGAAGACACATGAACAGAACTATAGTGCATATGATTTGGAATTGGCTGTTGTTATTCATGCCTTGAAGATGTGGCGACACTATCTTCTTGGGAAAAAATTTACATTGATGACTCATCATATTAGTCTTAAATATTTCTTTTCCAAAACTGATTTGAATGCTAGACAGGCCAGATGGCTATCTTTTCTGAGTGAATTTGATATGGACATAAAACGTATCAGAGGGAAAGAAAATAAAATTGATGATGCCTTGAGCAGAAATTCTTGTCAAAATATAAACAGTATTGGAAGTAGTGCTAAATTTGATTTAGAAGATCTAGTGAAAAAGGTAGCCGACTAGGATCCAAATTATGAGAATCTACAAGTGAAACTACTAAAGAAAGAGATGGTTGACTACACTCAAAACCAAAAAGGGTTGATCTGCTACAAAAATAGATTGTATGTCCCCAATGTGGAAACTTTGAAAAAAGAAATCCTAGATGAATATCACAAACAACCGTATGCAGGGCATCTTGGATATCAGAAAATGTTAACAGCTTTGAAAAAGAAGTTGTTTTGGCCAGGAATGAAAAGAGATGTAGCAGAATATTTAGCTAGGTGCATGGAGTGTCAACTAGTTAAAGTTGAGCATCAACATCCTGCTGGTATTTTAAACCCTTTGCCGATTGCAGAATGGAAATGGGACACAATTTCTATAGATTTCATAACAGGGCTACCTGAAACCAAATACCAACACGACTCAGTGATGGTGGTTGTAGACACTTTAACAAAAGATGCACACTTCATACCTATGAAATCTACTTTTGGGACAGCCCAAGTAGCAGATGTATTCTTGAGGGAAGTAGTAACGCTCCATGGGGTCCCAAAGATGATTGTTTCAGACATAGATGCTAAGTTCACATCAGCCTTTTGGAAAGGTCTATTTGGGGGCATGGGCACTAAGCTGAATTTTAGCACTGCCTACCACCCTCAGACAGATGGTCAGATGGAGAGAACAAATCACATTTTGGAGGATATTTTGAGGATGTATGTGATGGATAGGCCATCAAAATGGGAAGACTACTTGCATTTAGCTGAATTTTCTTATAATAATAGCTATGAATCCTCCATAAAAATGAGCCCGTTTGAGGCACTCTATGGAAGGAAGTGTCGTACTCCTTTGAGTTGGAGTGAACCTGAGGATAAACTAATGTTGGGACAAGAGGCTTTACAAGAGATGGAAATAATTTAAAAAAAAACACAAAGAAACATCAAGACAGCACAAGATAGAAAGAAAAACTATGCTGACAAGAAGAGGGTGCATCGAGAATTCAATGTGGGCGATCACGTATGTTTACGCATTAAACCCAAAAAGAGCACACTCTATGCTGGAAGTTGTACAAAATTGGCTCCTAGATATTGTGGGCGTTTTGAGGTGCTAGAACGGGTGGGACCGGTGGCTTATAAACTGGCCTTACCGCCCCATGTTAAATTTCATGATGTGTTTCATGTTTCCTTATTAGAAATATATGTACATGATGCTTCTCACATTGTTGATTGGAATGTGATACAGGTGGAACCAGAAGGGGAGTTCCTTCCAGAGCCGCTTCAAATATTGGAGCGGGAAGAAATTGAATTGTGGAATCGAATGGTAGCAAGAGTAAAGGTGTAGTGGAAGCACTTTACTGCTGAAGAAGCTACCTGGGAAAGAGAAGCTGAAATGATGGAAAAATATCCATTTTTGTTTGAAAAATGAACTCTAGTAGCTAGATATCAACACCGAGGATGGTGTTTGCTTTCAGAGGGGGAATATGTAACACCCCTAGTTTTATGTTTCTTTCAAAGTTAGACATTTGAACTTTAATCCAAAGGGGAGTGGACTCCAATGGATAATTATTTTGTGGATGTAATTAAATATTTAATTATCAAAAAATAAATAAAATAATTCTGTGCAGAATGACCAAATGAGAATTATGAGATCACTTGCTAAATCCATGAGGATGGAAAGAGGAAGATACTTTCCCTAAAAATGTTTCAAAAATCCTCGAAATAATTTATTTCCAAATTAGATTTTGAGGAAAATCTAGTTTCCCCAATGAGGTGGAGTGTAGTTGGGAAGAGGTAAAAAACTGGGAAAAGCATAAAGCAGCTTTAAAAATCCCTAAATAAGGGAAGCCTAGGCAAACAGGAAGAAAATCATCCTGTAATTCTGGACACAGAATTAGAAACAGGCTTTGGGGATAAAAATCTTAAATAAGCTATTCCTGAACAGATTAGAGGCTGGTCTGTTCTGGGAGATGATCTCAGCTCGGGGGTGAGTTCTGGAGACAGAGGAACTCTAAGGTTGGGAGGACTGGTCAATTTCAGAAGTGGCATGCCTAAAATGTTTAAGTATGGTTGAATTACTTGTTATTGTGTTGTGTGATTACTGATTGTGGATGTTAATTTACTGCAAAGCTGAAAGTGGTACTCCATACATTTAACAGAATTGTTTAGAAGAACTTAATCCCCTCAATTATGTAGAGTTTTAGGAATAGGAATTATGGAGAAAATCACCCAGAAGCTCTAAACCTATTGCTGGTTTAAATCTGGAGATTTATACTAGTCCCATAATCCATTAAGATTAAAACTTTAATCTTCTTCTATGGAATTAATTATATATGATCTAGGAATCCAGATATCGAATATTATTTATGAAATTGCAGAAACTGTGAACATTAGGTGCTGCACAAAAATTATAGATATAAGTTTTCTGACAGTTGCTTCAAGTGTGAACAGTTACATGAATAGAAACATATGTATTGATTCTAGATCTACAGTTAGTAGCTGAATTTAATGAGTCTAGTTACTAAACTGTGAACAATCATAAGACAGAAACTTTAGGTTAATCCTTAGAGAGGAATGATGTGTAGTAAATCATAATTTATATTCTGGAGTCCTACTAAATAAAAAAAAAGGGGGAAAATGAAATTTACGAAAAGAAATGATAATAAAATTTAACTCTGAATGTCAATACCTTCCGGAATGAGTCAGGATTTTTTAACAGAGCAATAGATATCATTGATATATCTATTGACCAATATAGTTTATGATATATCATTTTTATGCACATGAAAGTTAACATGAAAGGTTATAAAAAAAAAACAAACACACTGCTGACAATATAGACTATACAATGAAAATGAAAAAAGGACAAATTATTTTTATAACAATAGGAAAAATGTATATCTATATTCTGAAATGGCCCGCTGTCCATAGACAACTGTCGAAGGAAAGTACTATTGAAATGAATTATTATTTAGCAAAGTCACCATAAGTATAAACATAAGTATATTTTCAACTGTGGCAGATTGAAAGAAGTTATTGAAATTATGCTTCTGAATTATATAAGAAATTTCTAGCAGAATTCAATTAGACGAAGAATAAAGTCTAAAATTTATGGCTAATAAACATAAGAATGCATATACTGAAAATCTGAAAAGTATTTACTAGAAATTAATACGACTTGAAAAGGATTATTATACCAACCCATAAGCACACCAGACTTCTATTGTCCATGATATAAACCTTTATATAGAGAAACAAAAATCATATACCCCGTAACTAGTAAATAGGCGTACGGAGGTGGAGATATTTAAATATGACTACACTGGCCTCTGCAACTCGAGAGAGTACTCATAAATACTGTAAGTGGTGAATATGGGTATAATCGAAATTATTACAAAGTTAAACAGTCCCAATAGATCATTTACAACATATGCACAGGGTCGGTGTATAGCCGAAAATCTGGAGTCATCAGACTTAACTAATTAAAATACCACAGGAGAAAACAAAGAAATCCTGCGTCAACCCATATGGGAGACCCTAACTTTCAGACGACGCATTCTCTGAAATGAGAGGGTACCGACCTGAGAAATCAAGCCAATACCAAAGTCATTTGATGAAACCATAAGCGACGAGAACCACATCGAATGAGGTTATGCAGTCAGATAGTACCTACAAAACAATAAAACAAAACAAACCAGAGCATGAACAAAATGACACAGATTGAATTATTCCCACATAAAAAAATGAGTATAAATCGAAATCGAATGATTCAATGTATTAATAATACCTGAGGAGTTCAACGCATGTCCTTCTCACTGCAAACCTGGAGGAGAATAGGCGTATTAGAAGAAAATTATTTACCCAAAATTGAAATCGAACCCTAGAGGGTATAAAGAGAACAGAGGGTCGAGTAAAGATCGGAGTTATTCACCAAAGAACAAATAGTTAAAACCAGTGTTGAAGTCGAAAATTCATACCAACGCTCACCGTAAGCTGAGCTAAGTCATGGTGCCTAGTGTCGATTAGACATCCCATTTGGATTCAGTATATGAATGAAATGAAGAGAAATAGATACCATACATGTTGACACTAACTGAGAAATTTCTTAATACAATGCGCATAGGGAGAGGAGTATTACCTGGCAATTCGGCTAGAGGTGATCTCCATAAGGCATACGTAGAAGGCGAACCAAGAAAATGAAGCCTACAGGAGATTTGATTGTGGAACCCTCGACAACTCGAAACAACAAACCAAGAACAGTGACAGGAAGAAACCAAACGAAACCAAATGAAGTTGAATACAGAAAATTTTCAAATAATATAGCACCGGCTAGCTCTAAACCCTAACGCATCCTTACCCTACAGGTGGCGGGATCTACGTAGGGGAGTACTACGTACTAAGGATAGCCGAATAGAAGGTGATACACTTTAATGTAGCCCTGAAACACTTCATGAAAAGCAATCTAGCCTTTTAAATGTGAAACGACGCAATGGTACCCAAATCCGCCTCGAGAAAATACGATTGAGTGTTAAATAATGTGGAAATTAGCTGGAGGATTTTCTCACGTAAGGAAGTACTTAGCAGCCATTAATAAGCATGTGATTCTTCATACAGAAATATCAATGGAATTGACACGTAAATGACCTAGTGATATATATATATATATATATATATATATACATGCCTTGAAATTTGTTATAAGACAAATCGATGCATATGGGGTACATAACATATAAATCGAAATGTTGCATGGTGAAATACGTAAGGGCTATAAAGAGACTTATAGAATGAGTTGTGATATAATATAATTCAATAAGTTGAGTATAGTGTAAGAGCATAATAAGGACCTCGAGGATATTAATAAGGTTAATAATCATGGAGAAATTTTAATAGAAGTTAAACAATGGGAGTTATAAACTCCAAATCTAAAGTATAAATATAGTCTAAAAACAAGTTAAAAATCTCGTTACATAGGTAACAACTCAAATTGTTAATTGGTGTCCTAGTAGAAGTGTAAACTTCAAGGACAGAGTTAACAACGAAATTATAAAACAAAGTAGGGTCAACGTACCTTGTTAATGACTATAGAGATAATGGATCACAATTATTCTTAAGCTGAGAAATAAGAAAAAAAATAAATTTATGTTGTGTGGCAGAGAGACATTACACAGAGCTGACTACCATGGACGAAGAACGAGGTGGTCCTGTCACTTGGATATATTTTTCCAGTCACTACCTAAATAATGAAAGCACTGCAAAGGAAATTCTAAGAAGATTAAATAGCCAATAACAATGTAATTCGAAAAGAACAGAAAAATAGCATTTAACAGGTTTTATATTGTACAAAACTGGAAAAATATGCAAAGAAATGTTTAGACTAATCAGTCGGCTCGAGGAACAGACCCTGAAGAAAAATAAGTATTCAATACCCTTCTTAAATTCAACATGCAAACATTTCAAATATATACCTGTAATTACTGTACTATCTTTACAAAAATGAAAACCCGGAATTTACTCAGTTAGAATTTTGATATAGTATTGATAACGGGTAATAACAAGATATGAGGAAAATTAATGTTAACTGTTCATTTAAAAATATTCCTTACTGTAGAACTAAGCAGCTGCATAAGCATTACAAATAATCACAGAGGAATAATTCCCTAGATAATTCTTAAACAATGAATTCCAGTGCATGGAAATAGTAAGAAAGAGCTATAACCCATAAATAAATAAATATTTATGACCAAAGTCCAGTTTCATATAAACTTGTTCGGTTCAACAAAATTCCAACCGAGTATGAACTCAAAGGAAAGACCATTTTGATATAAAGTCGAGCCTTAAATCCCGTAGAAAATTACACCTTCTACACAGGGTTTATGGATATCTACTATTATTTCTCTTTGGAGATAAAAGAAAAATATCTCTTAAATTGAACAAATTCCAGATCAAATTTAAAGCTCACGACTGCACAACCAGTGCCAAAATCCGTATACAAGAACTCAAACCCAAGAGACTCATTTTGGAATACCTGGAGAGAGTTTGAGCAAAGATTAGCTAAGACCAAAACCTCTGGAGAATGAAAATGCTTTCGACAGCAAGGAGCATACTTGCAACATAAAAAGTAAAAGGGTTAAATGAAGAAACAAAACAAAAAGAATAACGGAATGGTTAGCGTAAGCTAAAGAGATTCACTACATAACTTTTTAATTACAAGACTAAAGGTGAGATGGGAATATTGCCTTACCTGTGGCTAGAGTAATCTCGTGCATGAAGGCCAAATGCTGAGCTACGAAGGAAAGAAACTATAATTACAAATGTAGCAAACCAAATCTTGAATAACATTATAAACTAATATTTGAAAGAGCGGAAAAGAAGAATTAATTACAATATATCTCTTACCTGACATGGAGGAGGGCAACGGGGCTAGAAGTTTGAGTTACTGGAAAATCCTCGAGAAAGGTAGCTACCAGGTAAGCCAAACATCGAATTTGACTGTTGGTAGGGTTAGATTCAGCTTCCCGAGAAGAAATTCCATGGCGGAATGTCTAGCAGAGAACCCATATCAGAGTTAACCCAACAATAGTGGCAGAGCACAAATGATAAGTGTGAGAGTGAGTAATCTCGTTAACCTATCCAAATCCTTCCAAGAAAAGTTTACCATTGATATGATAAAATCAAATAAAGATCGTGAGGGTAGGTGGCCCACACACGGATCCCAAACAAAAACTGATGGCAAAAGAATTAATGAGGAGAGGATGTAATGAGTTACGTCTACCTCCAATCTTAAAGGTCAATATCGTGTCTTTATTTTCAAAGGACAGGGGCCTTTAAGTCAGGTATCTCGGACGATGAACCATAGTTTAATTCTTGTAAAATCCTTGCATTATTTCTCTATGGTAGTTTAACTATAATCATAATTTTTAATATGCGTCTATGATTAATTAAATCGATTATGGGATATATGGTTTAATAAAAAAAAAATTATTTAAATGATTTGGTTATAACGAGTATGAATTATAAGTCCAAATATGACTTATATGATTAGTTATAACAAATATGAATTATATGTATAAGGTACTTAGGATTATGAATATTTAGGATCAAATGTAAGTGTTATATTGAGAGGTCAAATGATCTTGGTAGGGTAAGTAAAAAATAAAATTATATGTAAATTGGATGACTGTTACAACTGGTATCAGAACAACATTCATACGCTGGGACACTAAGGTTCAACTAACAATTTACGCTGTGTATAATTATAGACAGAATATAAGCATAGAAGAAAACATCACGAGAAGGTGAACAACACAACAACCGCCCCAAGACACCGACGAACCCCAAACACAACCAGTTGTGAACCCTAAAATGTGGGTTCAATTAAGTGTTGATCAGCACCAACAAATAAATATACTATTGGAGGAAGAACAACATCAAAAGAGCATAATGTTGAATACATTACAACAACTATGGGAAGATATGGTGCGATTTTGAAGGGATAACGAAAAATTAATGCAAGAGTAAGAAAAGATACCGAAAGATTTGGCAGACAAGTAAAACCATGGAATGGAACACCCCAGTACTAACAGGGGCATGCAAGAGGGTGATGAACAAAAAACAAGAGAAAACACCACTGACAAAGTTGAAAGAAGCCCATCCCAGCGAAGCAACAAGAACACAAATTACAATGAAGTAGAATTATAAAATTTGTCGGATCAACAAGAGGTTAAGAAGCAGAAAGTAGACCTTTAGGGGGTGTTTCGAAAAATAAAACCACCAAAATTTCATGGGGAATCTGAAGAAGTGGTAGAGGCATGGTTAGTAAACATGAATTAATACTTTCAGGTGTATGAATACAGTAGAAATATGAAGGCCAGATTGACCATATATCAGTTAAGGGAGAAAGCCACTCTATGGTGGGAAGAAGTAAAGCATGTTTGAAGCATTGAAGAACAAGATGTCACTTGGGAATCATTCTAGCAATACTTTAAAGACAAGTATTTAACATAATGTTTCTACGATGAGAAAGCTAAAGAGTTTCATGACTTGAGGCTGGGACAGATGACTATGGATGAGTACATCACCAGGTTCACCTACCTGTTAGGTTATGTTATGTACCTTCGAGAGGAAAAGGCTAAGGTGAAAATATTTCTGAGCAGCCTGCCAACAGATATGAAAGAGCGTATTGAATTTGTAAATCCTAGAACCATGGATGAAGCCATTTGTAAGGCACGTATGTGCTATCTGCAGTCCAATGCTAAAGGGGAGGTTGGAAAATGTTGGCAGCCAAGGAAAGGACATAAAAGTAGCACAAATTTCAAAGGTTCCAAAAGCAATAATTTTAAGAATTCTGCATGAAGTTCTGTCTGTAAAAATATTGGCATAAATCATCAAAGAAATCGATGTATAATATAAGAAAAGCCTATAGAGGCATCCAGCAATTTAGAGCAAGGATGGGTGATCAAGCCACCTCTATAGTGTTGGGGGTGTGGTGAGGCAGACTGTTATAAAAACTTCCCACAGTGGGCAAGAAGTGACACGGTTGTAAACTTGCAGGATGCTTCCATAGTAAGCAATGTGCACAAAACATTCCTCGTATCAACGCGGCATTGGGGGATCGATAGGTGGATTATCAACCAATGATGATTGAGTTGGAAGGTAAATTATTGTCTCAATCTGTTTTTATTTTGGTAGACACAGGTGGATTTCTAAGTTATGTTAGTCCCAAAATAGTGGAAATGTGGAAGTTAAAAGAGAAAAAATTTAAAAACTCGTGGCTGGTATAGCTAGCCACAGGAGAAAAATGAAAGGTAACTGCCAAAATTCCAAACTATATTTTGGAAATTTCAGAACAACAGTTAAATGTAGACCTGAACATACTGCCACTAGGGTCCTACTATGTTTTGCTGGGTATGGATTGTCTAGAAAAACATTGGACATAGACTGCAAGGAAAAGATCATTTATTACAGAATGAAAGATGGAACACGCAAGGAGATTGAAGGAATCAAGAAACCACTATAGCTATGTCCAATTACAGCATCCCAAATGAATAAATTGGTAACGAAGGGATTCCATATATATGCTATTTAGGTGGTATATGCTGATTCCAAGGAAAAATCACTTATGCTACGAAACATACCTGTGGTGCAAGATTTCATGGATGTTTTTCTAAAAAATATCCCTGCATTACCACCAAGGCGAGATATTGATTTTACTATTGAACTGATGCTAGGAGCATCACCTGTGTCAAGGGATCCTTACAGAATGAGTGTTCCAGAATTAACTGAATTAAAAATGCAGTTACAGGAACTGCTGGACAGAGGTTACATTCGTTCGAGTGTGTCCCCTTGGGGAGCGCCAGTGTTGTTCATGAAGAAGAAGGATGGAACCATGCAAATGTGCATGGATTATAGACAGCTTAACAAGTTAACAGTTAAGAATAAGTATCCATTGCTCAGGATTGATGATCTATTTGATCAAGTAAAGGGGTTCATGGTGTTTTCAAAGATATATTTAAGATCTCGATATCACCAGATCCAAATCAAGGATGAAGACATTTGTAAGATTGTGTTCCATACCTGGTACGGGCATTATGAATTTTTGGTGTTACCCTTCGGGTTAACAAATGCACCGACAACCTTCATGAGGTTAATGCATGGTGTATTGCATCCTTTCCTTGATAATTTTGTACTGATATTTATAGAATGATATTTTAATCTATTCTAAAAACCAGGAAGAGCATAAGGAGCATTTGAGGATTGTGCTGGAAATATTAAGAAAACACCAGTTGTACGCTAAGTTCAGCAAATTTGATTTCTTTAAAAAGGTAATCTATTATTTAGGCCATGTTATTTCATCAGAAGGATTTTTTTTTGATCCAGAGAAGATCAAGACAATCATGGAATGGCGAGTACCCCAGAATGTGGTAAACATTCGATCCTTCATGGGATTAGCTTGGTACTATCGAAGATTTATTGAAGGATTTTCAAGAATTGATTTTCCTATTACTTCTTTGTATAGAAATGGAAAAGTTTTCAAGTGGACTATTGAATGTTAGAATAGTTTTGAAAAGCTGAAATGGCTTTTTACCACTGCACCAATGTTGAGGGTAGCTGACCCCAACAAATAATTTGAAGTTTGTACAGACGCCAATAAAGAGGGTGTTGGTGCAGTTCTATGCTATAAAGGCCAAGTGGTGGCATCTGAGTCAAGAATGTTGAAGGGTCATGAACAAAGGTATTCAACGTATGATCTAGAATTAACAACAATAGTACATGCGCTCCAAGTATGGAGACACTACTTGCTGGGTAAAAATTTTGTGTTAAAGACATATCATAGCAGCTTGACTAGTTACTTCAAGCAAGCTTATTTAAACTCCAGACAAGCAAGATGGAATTCCTTTCTAAGTGACTTTGATATGGACATCCAACACGTGAAACGTAAGGAGAACCAAGTATTTGATGCTTTAAGTAGAAAAGTGTCTTGTTTTTATGAACTTTATTATAATCAACTGGAAAGTAAATTTTTAGACCAAGTGAAAGAAGAAGCACAAAAAGATCTGGAATATCAATTCCTATGGCGGAAAATGGAAGAGACCAGAAAGAAAGGAAATATTTCTGAATATGGTGTAAATAATGATCAGATTCCCACCTTTAGAGGAAAGGTGTATGTACCAAACCATGTGGACTTAAAAGAGATGATTATGGATGAATACCACAAAAGTAACTATGTGGGTCACTCAGGATATCAGAAAATGTTGACAGCAATTAGAAAAGTATATCTCTTGCCTGGTATGCGTAAAAACATTCATGAATATCTAAATAAATGTCTTTAGTGTCAGCAGGTTAAGGTGTAGCATCGACATCCTGCAGGATTGTTGCAACCCATAATGGTACCTGAATGGAAGTGGGAAGTTATATCCCTGGAATTCATTACAGTTTTTTCGTGGTCGAAGAAGCACAATGACTCCATCATGATGGTAGTTGACATACTGATTAAATCTGCACATTTTATACCTGTGCAATCTACCTACAAGACGGTGCAGATAAAAGACATTTTCATGAGAGAAATTTTCAGACTGCATGGAATTCTAAAGACGGTTATCTTGGACAGGGATGTAAAGTTGACAACATCTTTTTGGAAGACCCCGTTTACTGGTCTGGGGACCCAAATAAACTTTAGTACAGCTTACCATTCCCAGACATATGGTCAAACAAAGTGAGTAAACTAAGTGTTGGAAGACATGTTGCGCATGTACGTGATGCAGCTGCCAACCAAATGGGAAAAGTACTTGCATATGTTTGAATTTTCATATAATAATGGTTATCAGGAATCCCTGAAGATGAGTTCTTTCGAGGCTTTGTATGGAAGCCATTGTCGCACTCCCATAAATTGGAACAGCCCAGAAACAAAATTAATGTTGGGACTTGAGATGCTTGCTGAAATGCAATCAGAAGTAAATAAGATAAGTCAAAACCTAAAGGCTGCATAAGATCGAAAGAATATCTATGCAGCTAAAAAAAGGTCTTATCAGGAATTCGAAGTGGGAGACCATGTGTATGTGAGGATGAAACCCAAGAGGGGTACCTTGCAGTGGACCTCTTGTGCCAATTTGGCTCGCACGTTCTCTAGACCATTCCAAATTTTAGAAAGGGTAGGACCTGTGGCCTATCGGCTGGCTTTACCCAGTCACATATGAGTACACAATGTGTTTCATCTGTCCCTATTGAAGCGTTATTTGCATGATTCATATAATGTAATTCATTGGAAAAATATACAGGAAGGATAGAATTAAAAATCCTAACTTGAAATATGATTTCATTATGATAGGTTGACATGAAACTTTGCTGCTTGCAGGTAGAGCCGGACAGAGATTTCCTGGCCGAGGTGAAACAAATCCTTGATTAGAGGGAAATTATGCTCTGAAAGTGAGTCATCACCCAGGTTAAAGTGTAGTGGAAGAAATTTGGCCCGGATGAGCCTATCTGGGAGGACAAAATATTTATGCGTGAGCCTTACCCAGAGGTCTTTACAGAGCTATACTGAAACACCGAGAATGGTGTTACTTCCAGGGGGAAGTTGTGACAACTGCATTAATGATAACTAGTTGTTAACTAGTTAAAAGACATTTTGTTTAGTTATCGTTTTAATACAATATTGGAATTATTAATGTTTTTTGAAGAGTTATTAATTATAAATAATAAAATTAGTTATGGAAATAACTTCATAAAAAGTAAAAGTTGATGGTAAATGTTTTCCAAGAACTAGAAAGTGGTTGGGGACAGTTGGAAACAATTACCTTCTCCTCTAGGGATAAGAGACTGATCCCAGTGAGTAGTAGGGTTCTTGTTCATGGAGAAAGGGAGAGTGATAATTTTCCAAAGCTAGTAGTGACCAGTGGAAACACTCAGAAAATCCCTATTTATTTATGGTACTGACTAGACTAGGTGTCCTGAGGTCACATCAGAAATATCCACTATTAACCTGTACCGTTTAGGATTGGAGCATGGGGGCAAGAGGAGGACGTAATAACCTCTCCTTAAGGTTGGGAGAACCTCAGTTGTGAAAAATGTTTAACCAAATAAGTATCTATGCATTTTTAAAGTAATCAAAGTACATGTATTTTTTAGTTTTTATTGTAAGCAGGTATTTACATGTTAATGACATAACAATGGTTCTATAAAAGACAGTATTGGTTTGGGATATAAATGATAGTGTTTATACCTGATAATATACTAAGTATATATATATATCAGAAGTTATATTTGAGTACCGAAGCTGTGCTTAATGCTTGTACAATATTTAAGTTTAATAGATGAGAGTATGGTAAAGAATTATACTGCATAAAATCAGCAGAGATATTATGCTGAAGTAGAAATAAAATAAAATGAGTTATGATTTATTACTGTAATGAAATATTTTACTATGTAAATAAGGGGAAAATTGTTAACAAACTGTAGAAGAATAGTGCAGTAAGTCATTCCAATAGGAGGACAATAAATTTTCAATTAAGAGAAGAATATATTGTGAAGTTATGAAATACAAATATATCTTTGCAGGATAAATTATTTAAGGTTAAATTAATTTAGGATGGACCGTTGATCCAGGGAGACAGGTCGAAACCCAACCCTTGACATTTCGTCTCCCAAATCTGGCTATCATGGACGAAGAAGAAGGTGGTCCTGTCACCTGGATATATTTTTCTAGTCACTAGCTAAATAACGAAAGCACTGCAAAGGAAATTCTAAGAAGAGTAAATAGCCAATAAAAATGTAATTCGAAAAGAAAATAAAAATAGCATTTAACAAGTTTTATTTTGTACAAAACTGGAAAATTATGCAAATAAATGTTTAGACTAATCAATCGGCTCGAGGCACAGACCCTGAACAAAAATAAGTATTGAATACCCTTCTTAAATTGAACATTTAAACATTTCAAATATATACCTGTAATTACTGTACTATCTTTAGAAAAATGAAAACCCGGAATTTACTTAGTTAGAATTTTGATATAGTACTGATAATGGGTAATAACAAGCTATGAGGAAAAGTAATGTTAACTATTCATTTAAAAAGAGTCCTTACTGTAGAACTAAGCAGCTGCATAAGCGTTACAAATAATCACAAAGGAATAATTCCTTAGATAATTCTTAAACAATGAATTCCAGTGCATGGAAATTGTAAGAAAGAGCGATAACCCAGAAATAAATAAATATTTATGACCAAAGTCCAGTTTCATATAATCTTGTTTAGTTCAACAAAATTCCAACCGAGTATGAACTCAAAGGAAAGACCATTTTGATATAAAGTCTCGCCTTAAATCCCATAGACAATTACACGTTCTACACAGGGTTTATGGATATCTGCAATTATTTCTCTTTGGAGCTAAAAGAAAACTATCTCTTAAATTGAAAAAATTCCAGATCAAATCTAAAGCTCATGACTGCACAACCAGTGCCAACATCCGTATACAAGAACTCAAACCCAAGAAACTCATTTTGCAATACCTGGAGAGAGTTTGAGAAAAGATTAGCTAAGACCAAAACCTCTGGAGAATTAAAATGCTTTCAACAGCAAGGAGCATACCTGCAACATAAAAATTAAAAGGGTTAAATGAAGAAACAAAACAAAAAGAATAATGGAATGGTTAGGGTAAGCTAAAAAATTTTGCTGCATAACTTTTTAATTACAAGACTAAAGGTGAGATAGGCATATTGCCTTACCTGTGGCTAGAGTAATCTTGTGCATGAAGGCCAAATGCTAAGCTATGAAGCAAAGAAACTATAATTAGAGATGTAGCAAACCAAATCTTGAATAACATTATAAACTAAGATTTGAAAGAGTGGAAAAGAAGAATTAATTCCAGTATATCTCATACCTAACATGGAGGAGGGCGACGGGGCCAAAAGTTTGAGTTACTGGAAAATCCTCGAGAAAGGTAGCTACCAGGTAAGCCAAACATTGACTTTGACTGTTGGTAGTGTTAGATTCAGCTTCCCGAGAAGAAATTCCATGGCAGAATGTCTAGCAGAGAACCCATATTAGAGTTAACCCAACAATAGCGACAGAACTCAAATGATAAGTGTGAGAGCGAGTAATTTCGTTAACCTATCCAACTCCTACCAAGAAAATTTTACCGTTGATTTGATAAGATCAAAGGGAGATCGTGAGGGTAGGTGGCCCACACACGGATCCCAAACGAAAACTGATGCCAAAAGAATTAATGAGGACAGGATGTAATGAGTTACATGTACCTCCAATCTTAAAGGCCAATATTGTGTCTTTATTTTCAAAGGACAGGTGTCTTTAAGTCAGGTATCTCGGACGATGAACCATCATTTAATTCTTGTAAAATCCTTGCATTATTTCTCTATGGTAGTTTAACTATAATCATAATTTTTAATATGGGTCTATGGTTAATTAAATCGATTATGGGATACATGGTTTACTAAAAAAAAATGATTTAAATGATTTGGTTATAACGAGTATGAATTATAAGTTCAAATATGACTTATATGATTAGTTATAACAAATATGAATTATATGTATAAGGTACTTAGGATTATGAATATTCAGGATCAAATGTAAGTGTTATATTGAGAGGTCAAATGATCTTGGTAGGGTAAGTAAAAAATAAAATAATATGTAAATTGGATGAGTGTTACAAGTGGTATCAGAACAACGTTCATACACTGGGACCCTAAGGGTCAACTAACAATTTACGCTGTGTATAATGATGCACATAATAGAAGCATAGAAGAAAATATCACGAGAAGGTGAAAAATGCAACAACCGCCCCAAGACACCGGGGAACGCCAAACACAACCAGTTGTGAACCCTAAAATGTGGGTTCAGTTAAGTGTTGATCAGCACCAACAAATCAATATACTATTGGAGGAAGAACAACATCAATAGAGCATAATGTTGAATACATTACAACAACTATGGGAAGAGATGGTGCGAGTTTGAAGGGATAACAAACAATTAATGCAAGAGCAAGAAAAGATACTGAAAAGTTTGGCAGACAAGCAAAACCAAGGAATGGAACACCCTAGTACTGATAGGGGCATGCAAGAGGGTGATGGACAACAAACAAGAGACAACACCACTGAAAAAGTTGAAAGAAGCCCATCCCAGTGAAGCAAAAAGAACAAAAATTACAATGAAGTAGAATCAGACAATTTGTCGGATCAACAAGAGGTTAAGAAGCAGAAATTAGACCTTTAGGGGGAGTTTCGAAAAATAAACCACCAAAATTTGATGGGGAATCTGAAGAAGTGGCAGAGGCATGGTTAGTAAACATGAATAAATACTTTCAAGTGTATGAATACAGTAGAACTATGAAGGCCAGATTGACCATATATCAGTTAAGGGAGAAAGCCACTCTGTGGTGGGTAGAAGTAAAGAATTTTTGAAGCATTGAAGAATAAGATGTCACTTGGGAATCATTCCAACAATACTTTAAAGACAAGTATTTAACATAATGTTTCTATGATGAGAAAGCTAAATAGTTTCATGACTTGAGGCTGGGACAAATGACTATGGATGAGTGCATCACCAAGTTCACCTCCCTGTTATGTTATGTTATGTACCTTCGAGAGGAAAAGGCTAAGGTGCAAATATTTCTAAGCAGCCTGCCAACAGATATGAAAGAGCGTATTCAATTTGTAAATCCCAGAACCATGGATGAACCCATTTTTAAGGCACGTATCTACTATCTGCAGTCCCATTCTAAAGGGGAGGTTGGAAAAGGTTGGCAGCCAAGGAAAGGACATAAAAGTAGCACAAATTTCAAAGGTTCCAAAAGAAATAATTTTAAGAATTCTGCATGAAGTTCTTTCTGTAAAAAATTTGGTAGAAATCATCAAAGAAATCAATGGCCAATAGAAGAAAAGCCTATAGAGGCATCCAGCAAGTCTGAGCAAGGACGGGTGATCAAGCCACCTCTACATTGTTGGGGGTGTGGTGAGGCAGACTATTATAAAAACTTCCCACAGTGGGAAAGAAGTGACACAGTTGTAAACTTGCAGGAAGCTTCCATAGTAAGCGATGTGGCACAAAACATTCCTCGTATCAATGCGACATTGGGGGATCAATAGGTAGATTATCAACCAGTGATGATTTAGTTGGAAGGTAAATTATTGTCTCAATCTGTTTTTATTTTGGTAGACCTAGGTGGATGTCTAAGTTATGTTAGTCCCGAAATAGTGGAAATGTGGAAGTTGAAAGAGCAAAAAATTAAAAACTTGTTGCTGGTACAGCTAGCCACAGGAGAAAAACGAAAGGTAACTACCAAAATTCCAAACTGTATTTTTGAAATTTCAGAACAACAGTTAAATGTAGACCTGAACATACTGCCATTAGGGACCTAATATGTTTTGCTGGGTATGGATTGGCTAGAAAAACATTGGACGTGGACTGCAAGGAAAAGATCATTTATTACAGAATGCAAGATGGAACACGCAAGGAGATTGAAGGAATCAAGAAACCACTATAGCTATGTCCAATTACAACATCCAAAATGAATAAATGTATAACAAAGGGATGCCATATATATGCTATTCAGGTGGTATATGCTGATTCCAAGGAAAAATAACTTATGCTACGAAACATACCTGTGGTGCAAGATTTCATGGATGTTTTTCTAAAAAATATCCCTGGATTACCACCAAGGCGAGATATTGATTTTACTATTGAATTAATGCTAGGAGCATCACCTGTGTCAAGGTTACAGAATGAGTGTTCCAGAATTAAATGAATTTAAAATGCAGTTACAGGAACTGCTGGACAAAGGTTACATTCATTTGAGTGTGCCCCCTTGGGGAGCGCCAGTGTTGTTCGTGAAGAAGAAGGACGGAACCATGCAAATGTGCATGGATTATAGATAGCTTAACAAGTTAATAGTTAAGAATAAGTATCCATTATTCAGGATTGATGATATGTTTGATCAATTAAAGGGGTTCATGGTGTTTTCAAAGATATATTTAAGATCTCGATATCACCAGATCCGAATCAAGGATGAAGACATTTGTAATATTGTGTTCCGTACCTGGTACGGGCATTATGATTTTTTGGTGTTACCCTTTGGGTTAACAAATGCACCAGAAACCTTCATGAGGTTAATGCATGGTGTATTCCATCCTTTCCTTGATAATTTTGTACTGATAGTTATAGAATGATATTTTAATCTATTCTAAAAACTAGGAAGAGCATAAGGAGCATTTGAGGATTGTGCTGGAAATATTAAGAAAACACCAGTTGTAAGCTAAGTTCAGCAAATGTGATTTCTTTCAAAAAGAAATCTAGTATTTAGGCCATGTTATTTCATCAAAATGAATTGTTGTTGATCCAGAGAAGATCAAGACAATCGTTGAATGGCGAGTAGCCTAGAATGTGGCAAACATTCGATCCTTTATGGGATTAGCTTGGTACTATCGAAGATTTATTGAAGGATTTTCGAGAATTGATTTTCCTATTACTTCTTTGTAGAGAAATGGAAATTTTTTGAAGTGGACTATTGAATGTTAGAACAGTTTTGAAAAGCTGAAATGGTTTTTTACCACTGCACCGATGTTGACGGTAGCTGACCCCAACAAAGAATTTGAATTTTTTACAGACGCCAGTAAAGAGGGTGTTGGTGCAGTTCTATCTTATAAAGGCCAAGTGGTGGCATGTGAGTCAAGAATGTTGAAGGGTCCTGAAAAAAGGTATTCAACATGTGACCTGGAATTAACAGCAGTAGTACATGCGCTCCGAGTATGGAGACAGTACTTGCTGGGTAAAATTATTGTGTTAAAGACAGATCGTAGCAGCTTGACTAATTGCTTCAAGCAAGTTGATTTAAACTCCAGACAAGCAAGATGGAATGCCTTTCTAAGTGAGTTTGATATGGACATCCAGCACGTGAAAGGTAAGGAGAACCAGGTAGTTGATGCTTTAAGTAGAAAACTGTATTGTGTTTATGAACTTTATTATAATCAACTGGAAAGTAAATTTTTAGACGAAGTGAAAGAAGAAGCACAAAAAGATCCAAAATATCATTACCTATGGCAGAAAATGGAATAGACCAAAAAGAAAGGAAATATTTCTGAATATGGTGTAAATAATGATTATATTCCCACCTTTAGAGGAAAGGTGTATGTACCAAACCGTGTGGACTTAAAAGAGATGATTATGGATGAATACCACAAAAGTAACTATGTGGGTCACTTAGGATATCAGAAAATGTTGACAACAATTAGAAAAGTATATTTCTGGCCTGGTATGTGTAAAAACATTGTTGAATATCTAAATAAATCTCTGTAGTGTCAGCAGGTTAAGGTGGAGCATCGACATCCTCCAGGATTGTTGCAACCCATAACGGTACCTGAATGAAAGTGGGAAGTTATATCCCTGGACTTCATTACAGTTTCTTCAGGGTCGAAGAAGAAAAATACTCCATCATGATGGTAGTTGACATACTGATTAAATCTGCACATTTTATACCTATGCAGTCTACCTACAAGACAGTGCAAATAACATACATTTTCATGAGAGAAATTTTCAAACTGCATGGAATTCTAAAGACGGTTATCTTGGACAGGGATGTAAAGTTTTCAACAGCTTTTTGGAAGACCCTGTTTACTGGTCTGGGGACCCAAATAAACTTTAGTACAGCTTACCATCCCAAGACATATGGTCAAACAGAGCGAGTAAACTAAGTGTTGGAAGACATGTTGTGCATGTACGTGATGCAGCTGCCAACCAAATGGGAAGACTACTTGCATATGGTTGACTTTTCTTATAAGTTATTAGGAATCCCTGAAGATGAGTTCTTTCGAGGCTTTGTATGGAAGCCAGTGTCGCACTCCCATAAATTGGAACATCCCAGAAACAAAATTAATGTTGGGACTCGGGATGCTTTCTGAAATGCAATCAGAAGTAAAGAAGATAAGTCAAAAGCTGAAGGCTGCATAAGTTCGATAGAAGATCTATGCAGATAAAAAGAGGTCTTATCAAGAATTTGAAGTGGGAAACCATGTGTATGTGAGGATCAAACCCAAGAGGAGTACCTTGTAGTGGACCTCTTCTGCCAAGTTGGCTTCGAGGTTCTCTGGACCATTCCAAATTTTGGAAAGGTGAGGACCTGTGGCCTGTCGGCTGGCTTTACCCAGTCACATACGAATACACAATGTGTTTCATGTGTTCATGTTGAAGCGTTATGTGCATGATTCATATAATGTAATTCATTGGAAAAATATACAGGTAGGATAGAATTAAAAATCCTAACTTGAAATATGATTTCATTATGATAAGTTGACATGAAACTTTGCTACTTGCAGGTAGAGCCAGAATGGGAGTTCTTGTTCGAGGTGCAACAAATCCTTGATCGGAGGGAAATTATGCTCTGAAAGCGAGTCATCACCCATGTTAAAGTGCAGTGGAAGAAATTTGGCCCGGATGAGCCTATCTGGGAGGAAGAAATATTTACGAATGAGGCTTACCTAGAGGTCTTTACAGAGCTAGATTGAAACAGCGAGAATGGTGTTACTTCCAGGGGGAAGTTGTGATAGCTGCATTAATGATAACTAGTTGTTAACTAGTTAAAAGATTTTTTTTTTAATTATCGTTTTAATAAAAGACTGGAATTATTAATGTTTTCTGAAGAGTTATTAATTATAAATAATAAAATTAGTTATGGAAATAACTTCATAAAAATTAAAAGCTGATGGTAAATGTTTTCCAAGAACTAGAAAGTGGCTAGGGACAGCTGAAAACAATTACCTGCTCCTCTAGGGATAAGAGACTGATCCCAGTGAGGAGTAGGGGTTTTGTTCATGGAGAAAGGGAGAGTGATAATTTTCCAAAGCTAGTAGTGACCAGTGGAAACACTCAGAAAATCCCGAATTATTTCTGGTACTGACTAGACTAGGTGTCCTAAGGTCACATCAGAAAAATTCGCTGTTAACCTGTACCTTTCAGGATTGGAGCAGGGGGGAAATAGGAGGACGTAATCGCCTCTCTTTAAGGTTGGGAGGACCTCAGTTGTGAAAAATGTTTAGCCAAATAAGTATCTATGCATTTTTCAAGTAATTAAAGTACATATATTTTTTAGTTTTTATTGTAAGCAGGTATTTACATGTTATTGACATAAAAATGGTTCTATAAAAGACAGTATTGGTTTGGAATAGAAATGATAGTGTTTATTCCTGATAATATAATAAGTATATATATGTATCACAATTTATATTTTAGTACCGAAGCTGTGCTTAATGCTTTTACAGTATTTAAGTTTAATAGATCAGAGTATGGTAAAAAATTCTACTGCATAAAATCAGCAGAGATATTATGCTGAAGTAGAAATAAAATGAAATGATTTATGATTTATTACTGTAATAAAATATTTTACTATGTAAAGAAGGGGAAAATTGTTAACAAACTGTAGAAGAATAGTGCAGTAAGTCATTCCAATAGGAGGACAATAAATTTTCAATTAAGAGAAGAATAAATTGTGAAGTTATGAAATACAAATATATCTTTGCAGGATAAATTATTTAAGGTTAAATTACTTTGGGATGGACCGTTGATTGAGGGAGACAGGTGGAAACCCAACCCTCGACACATCATCTCCCAGATCTGGCTATCGTGGACGAAGAACAAGGTGGTCCGGTCACCTGGACATATTTTTCCAGTCACTAGCTAAATAACGAAAGTAATTCAAAGCAAATTCTTAGAAGAGTAAATAGCCAATAACAATGTAATTCAAAAAGAAAATAAAAATAACATTTAACAATTTTTATTTTGTACAAAACTGGAAAATTATGCAAAGAGATCTTTAGACTAATCAGTCAACTCAAGGCACAGACCCTGAATAAAACTAAGTATTCAGTACCCTTCTTAAATTGAATACACAAACATTTCAAATATATACCTGTAATTAGTGTACTATATTTACAAAAATGAAAACCTAGAATTTATTCAGTTAAAATTTTGATATAGTACTGATAATGGGTAATAAAAATATATGAGGGAAAGTAATGTTAACTATTCATTTAAAAAGAGTCCTTGCTATAGAACTAAGAAACTACATAAGCATTACAAATAATCAAAGAGGAATAATTCCTTAGATAATTCTTAAACAATGAATTCCAGTGCATGGAAATTGTAGGAAAGAGCTATAACCCAGATGTAAATAAGTATTTACGACCAAAGTCCAGTTTCATATAAACTTGTTCAGTTCGAAAAATTCTAACCGAGTATGAACTTGTAGGAAAGACCATTTGGATATAAAGTCGAGCCTTAAATCCCGTAGACAATTACACCTTCTACACAAGGTTTTTGGATATCAACGATTATTTCTCTTTGGAGCTAAAAGGAAACTATCTCTTAAACTAAACAAATTCCAGATCAAATCCGAAGCTCATGATTGAACAATCAGTGCCAAACTCCATATACAAGAATGCAAACCCATGAAACTCATTTTGGAATACCTGGAGAGAGTTTGAGCAAAGATTAGTTGAGACCAAAAACTCTGAAACAATGAGCATACCTGCAACATAAAAAGTAAAAGGGTTAAATGAAGAAGCAAAACAAAAAGAAAAATGTAATGGTTAGGGTAAGCTAAAGAAATCCGCTACATAAATTTTTAATTACAAGCCTAAACGTGAGATGGGAATATTTACTTACCTGTGGCTAGAGTAATCTCGCGCATGAAGGCTAAATGTTGAGATACGAAGCAAAGAAACTATAATTAGAAATGTAGCAAACCAAATCTTGAATAACAATATAAAATAAGATTTGCAAGTGTGGAAAAGTAGAATTAATTCCATTATATCTCATACCTGACAAGGAGGAGGGAAACGGGGCCAGAAGTTTGAGTTACTTGCAAATCCTTGAGAAAGGTAGAGACCAAGTAAGCCAAACATCGACTTTGACTATTGGTAGGCTTAGATTCAGCTTCGCCGAGAAGAAATGCCATGGCGTAATGTCTGGCAGAGAACGCATATGAGATTTAACCCAACAATGGTGGCAGAACACAAAAGTTAAGTGTGAGAGCGAGTAATCTTGCTAACCTATCCAACTCCCACCAAGAAAATTTCATCGTTGATATGATAATATTAGACGGAGACCGTGAGGGCAGGTGGCCCTCACACAAATCCCAAACGAAAACTGATGGTGAAAGAATTAATGAGGACAGGATGTAACGATTTATGTGTATCTCCAGTCTTAAAAGCCAATATCGTGTCTTTATTTTCAATGGACAAGGGTCTTTAAGTCAGGTATCTCAGACAATGAACCATCATTTAAGTCTTGTAAAATCCTTGCATTATTTCTCTATGGTAGTTCAACTATAATCATAATTTTGAATATGGTTCTATGATTAATTAAATCGATTATGGGATATATAGTTTAATAAACAAAAAATGATTTAAATGATTGGTCATAACGAGTATGAATTATAAGTTCAAATATGACTTATATGATTAGTTATAACAAATATGAATTATTTGTATAAGGTACCTAGGAATATGAATATTTAGGATCAAATGTAAGTGTTATATTGAGAGGTCAAATGATCTTGGTAGGGTAAGTAAAAAAAAAAAAAAATGTGTAAATTGGATGAGTGTTACAAGTGGTATCAGAGGAGCGTTCATATGCTAGGACCCTAAGGGTCAACTAACAATTTACGTAGTGTATAATGATGTTTAGTTAAGTGTCAATTAGCACCAACAAATGAGTATACTGTTGCAGGAATAGCAACATCATATCAGCATAATGTTGAATACAGTACAACAACTACAGGAAGAGATGGTGCGAGTCCGAAGGGATAACAAATGATTAATGTAAGAGCAAGAAAAGATACTCAAAATTTTGGCAGACAAGAAAAACCAAGGAATGGAACACCCCAGTACTGATAGGGGCATGCAAGAGGGTGATGAATAGAAAACAAGAGACAACACCACTGACAGAGTTGAAAGAAGCCCATCCCAGAGAAGCAACAAGAACAATAATTACAATGAAGTATAATTAGACAATATGTTAGATCAACAAGAGATTAAGAAGCAGAAAGTAGAGCTTCAGGGGGAGTTTCGAAAAATAAAACCACCCAAATTTAATGGTGATGTTGAAGAAGTGGCAGAGGCATGGCTAGTAAACATGAATAAATAATTTCAGGTGTATGAATAGAGTAGAAATATGAAGGCCAAATTGGCCTTATATTAGTTAACTGTAATATACCCCAAAATTATTATTATTTTGTTTTTTTTCCTCTTTCGTCATTTTTCGACGATACATCTTTAATAGTTACTTTCATTTATTTTTGACAAAGCCCTTTACCTCATAATCTATAGAAATTTTTTTTCTTTTTCTTCTATCATTATAACTTCTATTTTTCAAATGGACTTACTATAATAATTAATGAAATTTACATTTCATTATAAGTTAATTTGATCCCTTCATATTTCTCTTTTACTAATATAAACCTCATTTAAATATCTAACTTTATCACTACATTGACACATTACATTTGATCTTTGTTTATATGTATATATGTAATACTCTAAATATACGATACCTAAAATGATTTAATTTGCATATATGTTGCCCTTTACATATATCAAACGTGTATCATATGTTAGTGGATAATTCGTATTATCCTTAACAATGTCAACCATAGACTATATCAACGAATTTGAAACGACTTTACCATACATATTGAATATGAGTTGTATGATATTAATGGTTCTCATTTACGAGGCTTCAGGTCTTTTCATGTGTCGACTATTATGCCAGTTGGTACAACCTACTTCAATTCAGTACTTAATTTCTCTTACTCTCGATTTTTGGTTTGATATCTATTACATGCAACTTTTGTTTTGCTTGAAAACCTCGGGATCTTGTAGAAATTTGAATAACTGATATGTTATCCACCGAGATTCTCCTGATCACACACTATTTTAACTTCATGCACAATACAGAATCTCTTCTACCATTGATCATTAATTGCGGAAATAAAAAAACAATTGCATGCGCACATTAAAACCGTAAACAATCACACATATGAACAAAGTATTTTATGGGAAAGGATAAAGCTGAAAACCCCCAAATATCTGTATATTATATGTCATAGATATCATGTAACAATCATCATACAAATCTCCTCACAAGCTGGTACTAATCATCTCCAATTGCTACACACTAATCAAGCTAGATCTAGCAAAACACATGCTCCAATCTATGCCACCTGATAGCCTGCCTGTACTACGCAATCAATGAAGAATGGCTCATAAATAACTTTGAACCACCTGGCTTGTACTGCACAATCCTCATTGGCATCTCCAAGCACTAGTTGTTGCAAATCATGCAACAGTATAGTCACAACTGAGAGCCACGCTGCTCTTTCACCTATCTCTTCACTGGTCTCCACTGAAACTGTCCATGCACTGAAGTTAACTGATGTATTCTTTAGTTTATTAATGATTTTATAATTAGTGAATTAATTAATAATTAATTCATACCACTCTCACTAGTGTATCAATCAGTTAGACTAGATACAACTAGCTCAACTATGTTTAGATTAGTTAAACTGAACACAACTCCATTAACTTCCTCAATCAACTCCACAAAACTCTCTCACATGAGTTCTAACTCAAGTATCCATGCAATAGCTCCACTTAACCCTTAGGAATAGCGTAATTCCTTCTGTCAGCTCATGTGCCACATCTGTGCACTTAACTGAAGTGCTCTAAGAGAATAACATAATGTTTATAGTCCAAATATTATTAAGAGCTAATAATATTTGACATATCTATTTTTAGACTGGCAATCTAAAAATAGATTCCGCCCAATATGTCTAAAAATAGAATTCCATATATGTTTCCAACTTGACCAACCATCCACAAATAGCATCCTGCAGCTTATAGAATATGATCCATATGTCTAAAAATAGACATAGTCTAAAAATAGACTTTGCGCCAAAAATAGCCTGCGGACCCATTTAGTGAAGACGACTTCTTTCCACTAAACTCATCATCTTGCTGCAATATCAACACTCCCTCTCAACAAGATAAGGATTATCTACCACCCCTATCTTGCCTCTGTGGTATTCGAATTTGCTCCTGGTGAGCGCCTTCATCAAGATATCAGCATCCTAATCCTCTATGGGAATGTATGAAAGTAAAATGATCTTCCGCTGCACACAATATCTGATATGATGATACTGGATGTCAATTTTTTTGGATCTATCATGAAATACTGGATTAACCGAGAGTTTAATGAAACTCTGATTATCACAATAAATCACAGTAGGATCTAAGTGTGAACCGAACAACCCGACCAGGATCTTCCTCATCCATATAGCCTCGCATGCAGCCAAAATTGCTGCCATATACTCGGCCTCTGTTGAACAGAGTGCCACGGATCTCTGCTTCCTGTTGTACCAAGAAACTGTTGTCGACCCGATACTGAAAATCCCTCTAGATGTGCTCTTTCTATCCGTTGGGCTCCCTTCCCAATCTGCATCCGTGAAGCCACATAGCTTCACCTCATCCGACTGTCTATACCATAATCCATATCCCGATGTCCCTCTGAGATATCTCAATACATGCTTGCCTGCCTTCCAAAAGAGCTTGGTAGGCTTAGCCATAGCTTGTGAAAGTTGGTTAATAGCATAACATATGTCGGGTCGTGTATTGACTATCGATAAACAGTGGCATTCACTACCTCTGCCGAAGTAGCATCCTCCTTCCTCCATCCACCAGGAAGAGGAGTATCAGCAGGCTTGTAGCCATGCATGCTGAACTTCTCCAGTATCTCCCAGGCATAATTTCGTTGAGAAACAAACAGTCCATCACTGCGCTGCCAAATTTCCAATCACAGGAAATAATGAAGGAGGCCCAAGTCCTTCATCTCAAAATCCTTTGCAAGATCAACCTTGCATGAGTGTATCAACAGTTCATCACCTGTCAAAATAAAATCATCTACATAAAGTACAATGATCAGCAACTTACCCTCCACCACAATCTGGTATAGGTTTGGATCCGCCTCACTCTTAGAGAATCCAAGTCCGGTGAAATAACTGTCTATCCGTGTCTACCAAGCACGAGGTTCTTGTTTCAACCCATACAATGCTCTTTTGAGCCTACACACATGCGACTCGCTGCTGAAGATCTTGAAACCTTCGGGCTTCTCTATGTACACCTCCTCCTCAATCACCCCATTGAAGAACGCAGTCTTCACATCCATCTGATGAATATTCCACCCCATCTGCACTGAGAGAGAAAGAATCGTCCGTATGGAAGAATACCTTGCAACAGGTGCAAAGGTTTCCTCATAATCGATCCCCTCAATCTGTGAGAAGACTCAGGCAGAAAATCTTGCCTTGTACTTCTCCACACTCCCGTCAGCTACTTGCTTCACTTTGTAGATCCATCTCGAACCCACCACTGATTTCCCTTTCGACCTTGGGACAATCTCCCATGCACTGTTTCTGACAATCGAATCATACTCTTCCGCCATGGCATCTACCCATGCGGGATCCTCCACAGCTTCCTCGAAAGAGGATGGCTCTGTCATGATACACTTGATCATAAGAGCCATGTATCCAGTATACCTGTCAGGTGACTGTCTTTGTCTGCGCTGTGATGTAGGTGCTCCTACAACCTTCTCTGCATCTTGAGCCAGTCGCTCAGCTTCTGTAGTGCGCTTCCGCCCTCTGATGGTTGGCGCTGCATGAGTGGTCTCTTCCACTCCATGAAACTCCTCTTGTGGCTGATCCACATCCAGAGACTCATCCTTAGGAACTAATAGCTCCTCATCTGCATGCAAGTGTGGCTCCCTCTAAAGAGAACACTTCATGGCTTTCTCCTCATGAAATTTGATATCCCATCGCACAACAGTCTTGCGATTGTCTGGAAAATACACACGATAGTTGTGGGGTGTATCAGTGTACCCCAAAAATATCCCAACCTCTGCAGTCAGCTCCAGCTTCTTCCTGGCATCCTTCGTCACATGAATGTAAACAGGTGAAAAAAAAATCCTCAAATGGGAAATATCAGGCTTCTTACCAGAAAATACCTCCTCGGGTGTACCCATGCCAAGTATCCTATAAGGACAAAGGTTTTGCACATAAACCGCAGTATTGCATCCCTCAGCCCACAAGTTTATGGGAAGGCCCTAATCATGCAACATTGCTCGTGCAACACCCACGATCATTCTGTTCTTCCACTCCGCAACCCCATTCTGCTGTGGGTTATGAGGTGCTATGAGCTCTCTTCGAATTCCTTCTGCACTGCAAAAGTCCTTGAATTCGCCAGAGATGAATTCATCACAATTGTCGCTCCTAAGAGCCTTCACCTACTTCCCCGATTCTTTCTCAACCAGTGCCTTGAACTCACAGAAATTTGAGTATGTCTCGCTCTTCTTCTGCATGAAGAAGATCCAGCACTTACAAGAAAAAATCATTAACAAATATCACATAGTACCTGTGCTTTGATGTCGAAGCTACTGAGAAAGGTCCACACACGTCTGTGTGAATTATCTCAAGGATATTCATGGTGCGACTACCCTTCTCATGAAAGGTGCCTTTCACAAATTTTCCCAAAGTACATCCCTTGCACTGATTTGACTGCGCAAGTGTACCTTTGGGAAGCCCACTAGAAATCTGCTGCAGTATCTTCAAAGCTCCATGGTGAAGGTGGCCCAATCTCTGGTGCCACAGCTCGCCATCATCCCGATTCACCACTCCTTCTGCCTTGCCTACCATTGCTGCGCAGCCATCTACCTGCAATTGATAAAGGTTCTTAACTCAAACCCCTATCCTTTGGTTCTCACCATTTGCCTTACTACACAGGAAATCCTTTCCCTCGCTAAAGACAACATCATATCCCTTGTCTTCCAACATGGTCACCGAGATCAGATTCTTCTTCAATCCTGGAACATGCATCACTTCCTTCAATACGAAGGGTTTACTAGACTCCCTCTCAAAGGAAATGGTACCGATATCGGTCGCACTATATCTACCATCATCACGCATCTCGATGTGCACTCCAAGATCTTTCTCATCCAGATCAATAAACAAATCTTTGTCTCTGGTCATATGAAAAGACGCACCACTGTCAAGAAACCACACTGAACCCATCACACTTGAGACCAAGCATGCGATCAATGAAAAATCCAACTCAAACTGCGAGGCTAAGGCCTCTCCAGCTGCAGATCCAGCAGCCTGCTTATTCTTCTTCTTCTTTGGAGAATTAGTGGCATAATGTCCGTGTTGGTGACAGTGAAAGCACTTCACCTTGGACATGTCCTGCTTCTTTCCTTTCGCACCGGATTTAGAAGCATTCTTCTTGCTCTTCCCCTTCTTTGCTTTGGAATCCAAAGAAAAATTTTCTTCATCTAAGTTCTTTGATGAAGATCTGTTTCTGGTACTTCGCCTTATCTCCTCCTGCACAAGATCCGACCAAAGTCACTCCCATCCTGGCAATTTATCCCGACCATTGACAGAGTCCTGATAGGAATCCCAACTCTTCGGAAGCCCAAGGAGATCCAATCTCACCAAGTCCTCATCATCAACAGTAACCCCCACACTTACCCGCTCATCCTTGCATTGGATTAACTTCGTGAGGTACTTGGGCATACTGTCGCCTTTCTCCATTTTTATGTTCCTGAGTTTATCCTTGAGCGCCAACTTCCTCTGGTCGCTCTTGCTTTGAAATAAATCTGTCAAAGCTTTCCACATCAGGAATGGAGAAGCTTTACCATGAAAGTTGGACACTATGTGATCCTTCACACCTTCCAACAGAATCCTTCGACACTTTTCTGTCTTATTTTGCCATGCGTCAAGTACGACATCATCGCTAGAAGTAGGTTTTGGAATTTCTACATCTATGAACTCCTTCAACCCATTTTCATCTAGCACCGCCTCCATCCTGTCCTTCCATGAAATATAATTGGAGCTTCCCTCAAGTGCATACTCCAATCGCAATCCGTTTAAAGACATCTCAACTTCGACACCAAGAAAACACTACTGTAAATTCGAATTCCACCAGCTCAAAACTCAACTGCTTCAATGTTTTGCAATTGCTTCGATGATCAATATCGCTCCGATACCATGTAGAAATTTGAATAAATGATATGTTATCCACCGATATTCTCTTGATCGAACACTATTTTAACTTCATGCACAATACATAATCTCTTCTACCATTGATCATTAATTGTGGAAATAAATAAAAAATCGCATGTGCACATTAAAAGCATAAATAATCACACATATGAACACAGTATTTTATGGGAAAGATTAAAGATGAAAACCCCCAACTATATATATATTATATTTCATAGAGATCATGTAAAAATCATCATACAAAGCTCCTCACAAGCTCTCAATACCATCTCCAATTTCTACACACTAATCAAGCTAGATCTGGAAAAACACATGCTCCAATCTCTGCCACCTGATAGCTTGCCTCTACTGCGCAATCAATGAATAATGGCTCATAAATAACTTCATACCACCTGTCTTGTACTGTGAAATTCTCACTGGCATCTCCAATCATAGTTTGTTGCAAATCATGCAACAGTATAGTCACAACTGATAGTCACACTGCTCTTTCACCTATCTTTTCACTGGTTTCCACTGAAACTGTCCATGCACTGAAGTTAATTGATGTATTATTTAGTTGATTAATGAGTTTATAATTAGTGAATTAATTAATAATTAATTCACACCACTCTCACTAGTGTATCAATCAGTTAGACTAGATACAAATAGCTCAACTATGTTTAGCTTAGTTAAACTGAACACAACTCCATTAACTTCCTCAATCAACTCCACCAAACTCTCTCACATGAGTTCTAACTGAAGTATCCATGCAATAGCTCCACTTAACCCTTAGGAATATCGTAATTCCTTCTGTCAACTCCTGTGCCACATTTTTGCACTTAACTGAAGTGCTCCAAGAGAATAAGATAATGTTTATAGTCTAAATATTATTAAGAGCTAATAATATTTGACACATCTATTTTTAGACTGGCAATCTAAAAATAGATTCCGCCCAATATGTCTAAAAATAGAAGTCCATATATTTTTCCAACTTGACCAACCATCCACAAATAACATCCTGCAACTTATAGAATATGATCCATATGTCTAAAAATAGACATAGTCTAAAAATAGACTTTGCGCCAAAAATAGCTTGCGGGCCCACTTAGTGAAGGCAACTTCTTTCCACTAAGCTCATCATCTTGTTGCAATCTCAACAGATCTTGCGTACAATTCGTATAGATATGGTGGATATTTTGGTATCTGTATATTAATGAGATGTACATGGAACGAATTTAATTAGTCCTTTAATTAAATTTACATCGATTCTTTCGACTGAAACAATACGATCAAAGAAGATTGGGACACCTATAGAGTTGAGATTTTTAGGGTTTTGATCATCGGTTTGGTATTTAATATTCATTGTTCATGAGTTACATTATATTTGCTCCTCATTTTATCGAACCCTTGCACTCATACTGGAGTTTCTTCCGCTTCCGCTCTGCAAACGATGAAGGGTTTCTCTGTTGGTGTATAATTCAGTTTATTTGGCCGTGACCTTGTTCACAAGGTAAGTCATTTATCTTTACTTCATCTCTGAAGCTTTTACACAGCGTTTCATAATTTATATTTTTCGCTATGCTTGATTTTCATATAATTATTCAAATGGGTTATCCCTGCAAGTAATTTGTTTAAGGAGCGTACGCTATTAATCTCCTATAGTGGAGTATTATTGTTTTTATAATACATGCGTACTCTATTAATCTCCCACAGTTGTTTTTATAACACATTCTCTATGTTTTATGAGGCCACCATGGAAGAGTATAGGGCGTATATCCATTAAGAATTCTCCACGTTAATGGATCTTCTTTTCAATGAGCATTGTTACGTTTTATCCCATTTTCCTAAACCTTTGGGAGTATTGAAACCCCAGTTCGAAATCTTATTTCTACTGTGTATTCGTTCCACTTGTTTATTCATTTTGTTAATGGTATTTTTCTTATGGGTACTCTTCGATTACCCAAAATTCATTTTTCAAAGGGTTAAAATGATACCCTGTGCATTTAAACCAAGTCGATTTTACTTATGTGATACCACCGGATGCTAATCCGACTAGTTTTTGGATTTTCTCAGGTAATGGTTACAGTATTACTTCGATTTTTATTATCAGTGGGCGTAAATAATTTTAGTTTTAATTTCCTCATTTTAAATTCACTTTTATTGTATGTATGACGCAGGTAATCCCCCATCCCTCTTCTATACGTTGATGTAGATAATTTCTCTGGTTCTCGTCTATTTATCTTCTTGGAATTTGACTCCGTTTTCTCTAAACAGGTCGGTTGATATATTCATCATCGAGTAATACTACTCTGTTACCGTGGTGCTTAAATTGAAATGTTATTGTTATACATTTGGCCATTCATTTCCTTCTGAGCCTCACAACCATTTTAATATAGAGTTAATAGGTTTACTTATTGAACATTTTCTGATATAAAATTTTAACTGTACAATGTACTACATGTGGACTGTAAAATTTTGGTATGATATTTATAATCTGTATTACTGTTTCTTAATAACAATAATTATCTGAGTTTACCTTTTGATTTATACACGTATCCAAAATATCATATTCATTTTATATGATTTTGAACTGATATAAATGTATATATATATTTTTCATATCTAATTATATGAAATTCAATTTCTGCTAATGATATTTATGGTATAAACTATAGACATTTATCTCTAATTATAGAGACTTATTTACTCAGAAATTTCTCTCACTTATTTACATGTCATCACTTATATACCGAGTATAATTTCCAGCTAACTAAATTTACATTGTCATGTAAATAGTTGAATTTAATGAAATTACATCTTATAATATATAATGATTTAGAATAGTTAGAGAGAAAAATAAGGATTCAACTCTTTTAATTCTTAAGAGTATAAATCATCTGATTTGTGTAATTAAACAGTACAGTCATATGTATATACTTTCATCTGTTTTCTTGTCGTCTTTCTATTTTTCTTCAATAATGACTAGTATTATGTTTTTTATTTCTTTAGATTGGAATAATGCTGGTTATTTTAAAATATTTTTCCAGTTTTGTTTTTATTCCAATAAGACTTTATATTTATATTTTTATTAGTTTTCTGAATAAAAATCTGATTTATAACTATACTCTACCTAGCAGCACTTTAATTATAATTCTGCAAATTCTCTTTCAACAATAAGAGAAATAAGTATTTTATTTAATACAGAATAACGATAACTATATCTGAAACTTTCATTCTCTATTAATTTAAATCAATTTTTCAAGTTATAGTTATAATTTACAGGTAGCTAACATAATAGAGTTTCAACAGATTAAATTTATTATTTAATAGTGGCCTCTAGGATTTAAAATGTATATTTGGATTTAAACCAGTATCGGTTTAGAAATTCTGAATGATATTTCCCAATGGTAAATATATTCCTACAACTATACGGATAATGGAGGAGTAACTTCTTTAATTATATTATGTTAAATGTAGGAATTTACTGTGCTCCACATGTCAACTAAAATTTTTCCAGTTCACATAATAATGATAAAATATACTCATTAAACATATAAAACAAAAATTCATAAATCATACGTGCATACCAATATGGTTTTATGACCAATCCACCCAATCTTAGAATTTGTCTATCTCTAGAATTCACCCCTGAGCTGAGATCCTCCCAAGAACAGACCAACCTCAATGTAACACCCCTAGTGTTATGTTTTTTTTCAAAGTTAAACATTTGAACTTTAAACCAAAGGGGAGTGGACTCGAATGGATAAGTATTTTGGTGGATGTAATTAAATATTTAATTATAGAAATTAAATAAAATAATGCTGTGCAGATTGACCAAATGAGAATTGTGAGATCACTTACTAAATCCATGAGGATGGATAGAGGAAAATACTTTCCCCAAAAATCTTTCAAAAAAATCCTTGAAAGAATTTATTTCCAAACTAGATTTTGAGGAAAATCTAGTTTCCCCAATGAGGTGGAGAGTAGTTCGAAAGACGTAAAAAGCTGGGAAAAGCAGAAAGAAGCTTTAAAAATCCCTAAATAAGGGAAGCCTAGGAAAACAGGAAGAAAAGCATCCTGATATTCTGGACGCGGAATTAGAAACATGCTTTGGGAAGAAAAAGCTTAAATAAGCTATTCTTGAACAGATTAGAGGTGGGTCTGTGATGGAGGTGATCTCAGCTCGGGGGTGAGTTCTGGAGATAGAGGGACTCTAAGGTTGGGAGGACTGGTCAAGTACCGAAGTGATATGATCACAGTGTTTATGAATGATTAAATTTAATTATTGTTAGGTATTAAGGTTAATGACTATAGCTACATACTACTTGTAATGTTTTTTTTTTTGGTGCTGGTGTTCTATACATTTACAGAGTTGTAGAGGAATTAAATCCTCTCAGTTCTGCATAGTTGTAGGAACAAGAATTATGGGGAAAAATCAGCCAGAAAATCTAAACCAGTGACTGGTTTAAATCTGGAGATTTATGTTACCTCATAATTCATAATTGTGTAACTTTAATCTGTTTCTGTTAAAAATAGAATTAAATAAAAAAAAAAAACATGTGTGAAGGAGTGATTAAGTACATGCAGTGCAGATCTATCGATTTGTGGAGTAATAGTGTATGTATATCTATAGATTTAACCTCTATAAAAAAGGGATATGGATAAGTACTTTGAATCGAGTTAAAGACATTCAGACCTAAACAGAGCTAAATATGGTTTATTAAACCTGTAACCAAATTTGGCCTAAGAAATAAACATAAACTAGCACATGACCTACCTCCTTTACTGGAGAAGTCTCCAAACTGAATGTACTATTGGAAAATAAATATAAGAAAATTTATATGAAGCGCATGTAAATTTTTTAAGCTGTGAGTAATAACAAATAATGCACATACCAGATCAATATAAAATGTCGGTTGGAAGTGTTAGCTAGAGAATAGGACATACTGAACATGTTATAGAATAAAACAATAATTTCTAGAGTCTATTATTATTTACGCCAGTAAGTAATACTTGGAAATTGTAAGTCAAGAAGCAGAGGTAGAGGTATACTACTAGAGTAGAATAACACATATAACCACATAAACCAGATGTCAAGAATCACTAAATTATTTTATATGTGAATACTCTTGCAGTATAAATATTTATATACAATTATGAAAATAAAATGTGGAGGAAGCAGAAATACAAGATAAGACTAGTAAAATTATCAGTTCTATCTAGTAAATGGAAGCAGACAGATGCAGTAGAAATAAAAATCCTATCATGCGCACCAACAAGAACTAGCAATCTGAAATCACCAGAATATAGCATAACATTGTTTTTGTCAAACAAGAATGGAACACATATATATGCAATTCATATGTAAATTCATGAACCAAAACTAATAAATTATGACAGTCGTGTCCCATGACAAATTAATTGAAAACATGTGGTCTCAGTGACCATCTTAGCAGGATGTTATTAAGACAGAACAAGTCTAGGGAAATCACTATTATTACAGTAGCAAAGAGAAAATTTATGAAAGTAAGACTCGAGTGGTCTGAACAAAAATTATGTATAATAACGATGTGAGAGTCTGGCTTCACTTCGACCAATATGTTGTTGATACCGACCTGAAAGTGCAGGGTGAAGCGAAGTTAAATCCGAGTGAAACAACCATTTCACTGTATCACCGAGAAGGAAATTCGTATGGGATTCGAATTTACCTGAATAAAACAAGAGACGGTGAGAATGCGAATTAATTAGCCGCTATAAATTATATCACAGAAAATAATATATATTAGTACTGTGCATAAAAATAAAGGGATACCTTTCAGATGAGAAACCCTTTACTTCAAAACGACCTGAAAACAAAGATAGCTGAACAGTATTAAAAATTTGAAGACCAGGATATTCACCTTGAACAAAAAAGAAACGGGTTAAATGTTATAATTGAATCAATTACTTGCCTAGGGCATGGATGGCTCGCCGTAAAGGAGACGAGTAGAGTCAAGACATCGCGGAAGGCGATGAGGAATAAGCTCCTATCAATCAATGATGGAGTATTCGTACCAAATATTGTCAACACAAAGATAAACAAAATATAAGAAGAGACATTGGAATAAACAAAAGTAAACGCACTAGGATAGAAAAATCTCCATGAGAGATTGGTCCAACTGACCGAGAAGAGTTCTGGACAGTAAACGATACTATATGAATTTTTTTTTTAACCACAGCTCTCGCACTCTAAGCAGAGCGTATTGCTAGTGGGAAATAATACGTATCAAAGTATATTGCACAGAGGAATAAGGGAAAATTCTCTGATGATTCTGAGGAAGATGATGCTACTAGGCATCAGTGTAAGCAGAAAAAGGAATTACAGGGGGAATTCCGAAAGATGAAACCTCCCTCCTATGATGGGGAAAAGGAGGAAGATGCTGAAGCCTGGTTGTTGAACATGATTAAATAATTCCAGGTCTATGAATATGAAAGAAACTTGAATGCCAGATTAGCTATCTACTAGATACAAGGTAAGGCTACCTTGTGGTGGGAAGAGACGAAAATGATCCATGCCATTGATGAAAAAACTGTGACTTGGGAAGATTTCCAAGTCAAGTTTAAAAACCGCTATTTGAACGAACATTATTATGATGATAAAGAAAAGGAATTCCATGAACTTAGACTGGGACAACTCATTATTGATGAGTTTTTCACCAAGTTTACAAATCTGTTGAGATATGTCCCTTACATTCGGGAAGAGAAGGGAAAGGTACAAAGGTTTTTGAACTATTTTCCTGCAGTGTACAAAGAGAAGATCGAGTTTGATAACCCAAAAACTATGGATGAAGCAGCGAGGAAAGCTAGGTTATGCTACCATAAGTTTAAAGGAAAGGGTGAGCATTGAAAAGGCTGGATAAACAAGGGTGAAATCAAAGGAAAGAAATAGAAACCAGATTATTTAAAGAATTTTGGCATGGATCATCAGTGGAAAAAGTTTAATAAACCAAAAGAAAGCCAAACAGCTCAGTCTCAAATTGGTTCCAAACAACTAGATGGAGAAAATAAGAAGGAAGGCACAGTTAAAATGAGGGAACCTTTGAAATGCTGGGGATGTGGAGAACCTCATCTCTTGAGGGATTGTCCCCACCAAATATTCAGATTATTATGAGAGATCGAGAAGCTACCACAGTAAATGATATAGCAAGAAATATACCCACTATCAGTGCAGCCTTGGAGAATCGACAAGTAGAACACCAAGCTACCATGGTTGAAATGGAAGGTAAGATTGCTGACCAATCTGTTACTATTTTAATTGATCCAGGTGCTTCTTTGAGTTACATTAGTCCACAAGTGGTAGAAAAATGCAATCTCAAAACTGAAAAATTTCAGCATTCTTGGTTGGTACAGTTAGCCACTGAAACCAAAAGGAAAGTAACTCATAAGTTACCCCAAATAGAAATTAAATTAAATGGTTTTGAGACAGAAGTGAATTTAAACATTCTGCCCTTAGGCTCATATGACTTGCTGATAGGAATGGACTGGCTGGAAAAGAGAAAGGCTATGATGAACTATTGGGATAAAACTCTGCATTGCATAGATGAAGAATGGAAACCTTTTATTCTCAAGGGAAAACCAAAACCCATATCTGTAAGACAAATATCAGCACTACAGCTAAAAATAACAGCTAGGAAAGGATATCAAGTGTATGCAGTACATGTTGAAGAAATAGAACAGCAACCTGAAGAAAACCTGCTAGATACTTTGCCAGTGGTGAGAGAGTTTAAGGAAGTTTTTCCAGATGAGATTCTTCATCTTCCCCCCAAAAGAGAGATTGAATTTTCAATCGATTTGGTGCCAGGAGAAGCACCGGTTTCCCGAGCCCTTTATCGAATGAGCCCCCCTGAACTCAGGGAGCTGAAAATGTAATTGCAAGAATTGCTGGATAAGGGTTATATCAGACCGAGTGTGTCTCCTTGGGGAGCACCGGTGCTGTTCGTGAAAAATAAAGATGGAACTTTTAGAATGTGTATTGATTATCGTCAGCTAAATAAGTTGACAATTAAAAATAGATACCCTTTGCCTCGAATTGATGATCTTTTTTATTAGGTAAGAGGAGCTTCAGTATTTTCTAAAATTGATCTAAGGACTAGTTATCACCATCTCAGAATTAAAGAGGAAGACATTAGCAAAACCGCTTTTCGAACCAGGTATGGTCACTACGAATTTGTAGTCCTACATTTTGGTTTGACAAATTCCCCTGCCACCTTTATGTGCTTAATGAACAATGTTTTAAAGAAGTACTTGGATAAATTTGTACTAGTGTTCATAGACGATATTTTAGTTTATTCAAAAAGTAAGGAGGAGCACAAAGAGCACTTGAGAGTAGTGTTGCAAACTTTGAAAGAAAACTAGTTATATGCCAAATTCAGTAAATGTGAATTCTATAAGGACAAGATCCAATACTTGGGTCATATTATTTTTGAACAAGGGTTGGCTGTTGACCCTGAAAAGATAAAAACTATTAGAGAATGGCCGGTGCCAACTGATGTTTCAGCAGTGAGATCATTCATGGGGATTGCAGGTTATTATCGCAGATTTGTGGAAAGATTTTCTACCATAGCATATCCCATAACATCACTACAAGGAAAGAGGGTCAAATTTGAGTGGACTAAAAAATTCCAAAACAGTTTTGAACAATTAAAATTAAAATTCACTACAGCCCCTATACTGAAGATTGCAGATCCTGATAAAGAATTTTTTGTATGTACGGATGCCTGTAGAGAGGGGTTGAGAGGAGTCCTGTTGCAAGAAAATTTAGTTATTGCATATGAGTCTAGGAAACTTAAGACACATGAACAGAACTATAGAGCATATGATTTAGAGTTGGATGTTGTAATTCATGCCTTGAAGATGTGGCGACACTATCTTCTTGGAAAGAAATTTACATTGATGACAGATATTAGTCTTAAATATTTCTTTTCCCAAACTGATTTGAATGCTCGACAAGCTAGATGGCTGTCTTTTCTGAGTGAATTTGATATAGACATAAAACATATCAGAGGGAAAGAAAACAAAATTGTTGACGCCCTGAGCAGAAATATTTGTCAACACATAAAAAACATTGGAAGTAGTGCTAATTTTGATTTAGAAGATCTAGTGAAAAACGTAGCAGACTAGGATCCAAATTATGAGAATCTACAGGTGAAAGTACTAAAGAAGGAGATGGCTGAATACACTCAAAACCAAAACGGGCTGATCTGCTACAAAAATAGATTGTATATCCCCAATGTGGAAACTCTGAAAAAAGAAATCCTAGATGAATATCACAAATAGCCATATGCAGGGCATCCTGGATATCAGAAAATGCTAACAACTTTGAAAAAGAAGTTGTTTTGGCTAGGAATGAAAATAGATGTAGCAGAATATTTAGCTAGGTGCATGGAGTGTCAGTTAGTTAAAGTTGAGCATCAGCATCCTGCAGGACTTCTAAATCCTTTGCCAATTGCAGAGTGGAAATGGGACACCGTTTCTATAGATTTCATAACAGGGCTACCCAAAACCAAATATCAACACGACTCAATGATGGTGTTAGTAGAAACTTTAACAAAAGTTGCGTACTTCACACCTGTGAAATCTACTTTTGGGACAGCCCAAGTAGCGGACGTGTTCCTGAAGGAAGTAGTAAGGCTCCATGGGGTCCCAAAGATGATTGTTTCAGATAGAGATGCTAAGTTCACAGCAGCCTTTTGGAACTGTCTATTTGGGGGCATGGGAACTAAGTTGAATTTTAGTACTGCCTATCACCCTCAGACCGACGGTCAGACAGAGAGAATAAATCAGATTTTGGAGGATATGCTGAGAATGTATGTGATGGATAGGCCATCAAAATGGGAAGACTACTTGCATTTAGCTGAATTTTTCTATAATAACAGCTATCAATCCTCCATCAAAATGAGTCCGTTTGAAGCACTCTATGGAAGAAAATGTCATACTCCTTTGAGCTGGAGCCAACCTGAGGATAAGCTAAATTTGGGACCAGATGCTTTACAAGAGATGGAAATAATTGTTAAACAAATACAAAGAAACATCAAGACAGCACAAGATCGCCAGAAAAAGTATGCTGATAAGAAGAGGGTAAATCGAGAATTTAAAGTGGGGGAACATGTGTATTTGCGTATTAAACCCAAAGATAGCACACTTTATGCGGGAAGTTGTGCAAAAATGGCTCCTATATATTGTGGGCCTTTTGAAGTGTTAGAGAGGGTGGGACCTGTGGCTTATAAGCTGGCCTTACCGCCCCATTTTAAAGTTGATGATGTGTTTCATGTTTCATTATTAAAAAGATATGTACATGATGATTCTGACATTGTTGATTTGAAATGTGATACAGGTGGAACCAGAAGGGGAGTTCCTTCCAGAGCCGCTTCAAATATTGGAGCGGGAAGAAATTGAATTGAGGAATCGAACGATAGAAAGAGTAAAGGTGCAGTGGAAGCACTTTACTGCTGAAGAATCTACCCGGGAAAGAGAAGATGAGATGATGGAAAAATATCCATTTTTGTTTGAAAAATTAACTCTAGTAGTAGATATCAACACCGAGGACGGTGTTTACTTTCAGAGGGGGAATATGTAACACCCCTAGTTTTATGTTTTTTTTTCAAAGTTAAACATTTGAACTTTAATCCAAAGTGGAGTGGACCCTAATGGATAAGTATTTTGGTGGATGTAATTAAATATTTAATTGTAGAAATTAAAGAAAATAATGCTGTGCAGATTGACCAAATGAGAATTGTGAGATCACTTGCTAAATCCATGAGGATGGATAGAGGAAAATACTTTCCCCAAAAATCTTTCAAAAAAATCCTTGAAAGAATTTATTTCCAAACTAGATTTTGAGGAGAATCTAGTTTCCCCAATGAGGTGGAGAGTAGTTGGGAAGAGGTAAAAAGCTGGGAAAAGCAGAAAGCAGCTTTAAAAATCCCTAAATAAGGGAAGGCTAGGCAAAGAGGAAGAAAAGCATCCTGATATTCTGGACGCAGAATTAGAAATAGGCTTTGGGGAGAAAAAGCTTAAATAAGCTATTCCTGAACAGATTAGAGGTTGGTCTGTGATGGAGGTGATCTCAGCTCAGGGGTGAGTTCTGGAGATAGAGGGACTCTAAGGTTGGGAGGACTGGTCAAGTAATGAAGTGGTATGATCACAGTGTTTATGAATGATTAAATTTAATTATTGTTAGGTGTTAAGGTTAATGACTGTAGCTGCATACTACTTGTAATGTTTTTTTTTGGTGTTGGTGTTCCATACATTTACAGAGTTGTAGAGGAATTAAATCCTCTCAGTTCTGCATAGTTGTAGGAACAAGAATTATGGGGAAAATCAGCCAGAAACTCTAAACCAGTGACTGGTTTAAATCTGGAGATTTATGTTACCTCATAATACATAATAGTGTAACTTTAATCTGTTTCTGTTAAAAATAGAATTAAATCAGAAAAACGAAACATGTGTGAAGGAGTGATTAAGTACGTGCAGTGCAGATCTATCGATTTGTGGAGTAATAGTGTATGTATATCTATAGATTTAACCTCTATAAAAAAAAAGGGAGATGGATGAGTAATTTTAATTGAGTTAAAGACATTCAGAGCTAAAAAGAGCTAAATGTGGTTTATTAAACCTGTAACCAAATTTGGCCTAAGAAATAAACATAAACTAGCACATGACCTACCTCCTTTACTGGAGAAGTCTCCAAACTGAATGTACTGTTGGAAAATAAATATAAGCAAATTTATATGAAGTGCATGTAAATTTTATAAGCTGTGAGTAATAACAAATAATTCACATACTAGATCAATATAAAATTCCGGTCGGAAGTGTTAACACATATAACCACATAAACCAGATGTCAAGAATCACTAAATTATTGTAGATGTGAATACTCTTGCAGTATAAATATTTATATGAAATTATGGAAATAAAATGTGGAGGAAGCAGAAATACAAGATAAGACTAGTAAACTTATCAGTTTTATCCAGTAAATGGAAGCAGACAGATGCAGTAGAAATAAAAATCTTATCATGCACACCAACATGAACTAGCAATCTGAAATCACCAGAGTATAGCATAACTCTGTTTTTTTCAAACAGGAATCGAATACATATATATGAAATCCATATGTAAATCCATGAACCAAAACTAATAAATTACGACAGCCGTGTCCCATGAAAAATTAATTGAAAATATGTGGTCTCAGCGACCATCTTAGCAGGATGTTATTAAGACAGACGAAGTCTAGGGAAATCATTATTATTACAGTAGCAAAGAGAAAAATTATGAAAGTAAGACTCGAGTGGTCTGAATAAAAATTATGTATAATAACGATTTGAAATTTTGGCTTCAATTCGACCAATATGCTGTTCATACCGACCTGAAAGTGCAGGGTGAAGCAAAGTTAAATCCGAGTGAAACAACCATTTCAATGTATCACCGAGAAGGAAATTCGTATGGGATTTGAATTTACCTGAATAAAACAAGAGATGGTGAGAATGCGAGTTAATTAGCCGCTATAAATTATATCACAGAAAATAATATATATTAGTACTGTGCATAAAAATAAAGGGATACCTTGCAAATGAGAAACCCTTTACTTCAAAACGACCTGAAACAAAGATAGTTGAACAATATTAAAAATTCGAAGACTAGGATATTCATCTTGAAAAATAAAGTAATGGGTTAAATGTTATAATTGAATCGATTACTTGCCTAGGGTATGGATTTCTCGCCGTAAATGAGACGAGTAGAGTCAAGACATCGCCCCTCGAACAACATCAGTAAAGTCAAGGAAGGTGATGAGGAATAAGCTCCTATCAATCAATGATGGAGTATTAGTACCAAACATTTTCAACAGGAACATAAACGAAATATAAGAAGAGACGTTGGAATAAACAAAAATCAACGCACTAGAATAGAAAAATCTCCATGAGAGATTGGTCCAACTGACCGAGAAGAGTTCTCAACAGTAAACGAAACTATATGAAAAAAAAAATTTAACCACAGCTCTCGCACTTTAAGCATAACGTATTGCTATTGGGAAAGAATACGTATCAACGTATAGTGCACAGAGAGTAAGCCTCACAGTTAAGATAGTGAAATGCGAAGAATTTCATACCTGAAATACAATACGATGAGGAGATAGATACGCCAGAAGCCTAGGCGAGCCGACGCTTCGTTTCTCCAATGTGCAGAGTCTCGACACTGGGAGGTGATCAAAACAAATTAAGGGCGCAAGAACCGTTTCAATAATAACACAGGGATTAATACAAATGTCTCAAATCAAAAACCAACGAAACCCTAATGGATAGGAACAATCTCCATCATCGAAGTGGCCTTGGATCAATGGCCTATACACGGATCGATTGCGTGAAATTGGCATTTAATACATAGCAGCCCAACACATAAATGTAGATCTATGAAATCGATCCCACAGTACTCCCGATAATGTCATATGGCCAGCGTAATTAACAGAAATGCCTCACAGCTAAGATAGTGAAATGCGCAGAATTTCATACCTGAAATATAATATGATGAGGAGATAGATACGCCAGAAGCCTGGGCTAGCCGACGCTTCGTTTCTCCAACGTACAAAGTCTCGACACCGGGAGGCGATCAGAAAAAATGAAGGGCGAAAGAACCATTTCGATAATAACACGGGGATTAATACAAATGTCTCAAATCAAAAACCAATGAAACCCTAATGGATAGGAAAAATCTCCACCGTCCAAGTGGCCTCGGATCGATGGCCTATACACAGATCGATTGGGTGAAATTGGCATTTAATACATAGCAGCCCAACACATAAATGTAGATCTATGAAATCGATCCCACAGTACTCCCGATAATGTCATATGGCCGGCGTAATTAACAGAGCATACTGGCATGGCATATTATAACTAAAAAAATAGATACATACAACCTTGCGCCTAGACGTAATGAGAGCTAACGATATTGAAAATCAACAGAGTGCCATCGAATAAAGTGACGTGGAGATTGGAAATAGGTTACAATTGCCAATTACATTAAGCCAACTTTGCCAACGAGGCATAACGAGTACACTTAATTTAAATGTGCCTATCTCCAAAACAAACTCCTCATAAGTGAAATGTACGTGAGACATCAATGATGCTATGGTAACGCTCATTACACATTGGAAACAGTGGCCACAAAACTATAATAAATTCATATAAATGACATTAGTGTTAAATAGGAATAGACCATTTGGTACCTTGAATAACTATAAATTCAAACATAGGGTTATAACTCTTGGAGTTATACGAATATATAAACCCAACGAATAATATATTCAACCTACAATCCATAAGAGTATGCTATCAAACTCTGAAGCGTAGGTATGGTGAGCCCTACAACTGTTGCATGTAAACGTTAATGAATAGATCGAAATGTGGGAGTAAATGTATGCATAGATAGAAATGCATAGGAGTAAATGAAACCATATAAAAATTGTGTGTGAACAATATATATATATATGGTGATAAATATATATGTATTTAACATAAGCCACAAACATTAGTGGAAGAGAACAATAAAATTATACATATAAGAGTAATAGGAGGAATAGGAACCCTATTCCATAGAAGATCATAATTGATGAAATTCGAAAGTAGAATTGAACAGCTGTGGCCAATAGAATCACAGAATTAAACTATAAATAGAAAAAAAAAAATGGTTGGAAAGGAAGAGACGTTACAAATGGTATCAGAGCCAAGTTAGAAAAACTGGGCTATTGTTGTTGTGCCCACTGTATAAATTATTTTTGTTGAATTTTTTTTTTTTATTACTGATATGTGTTGTTTAGTGTACAGTGTTGCTGAAACAGAAAATTCAAATGGCTGGAAGTGATGAAATTTATGTTGATCTGCTTGATGAAGATAATACACCAGATCCCAATGCTCTGGTGATGGCTATGTTGCACAATTTGCAACGAGAGATGGCTGAGCTAAGAAGCCAGAATGACAGACTGTCATTAGCCAGTGAGGAGCAGGAAAAGCTCCTCAGAGAATTAACTTCGTGGAACAACCAAGAAGGTGAAGGTTCCAGAAAGAGGAAGAAGGGAAAAATCTCTAATGATTCTGAGGAAGATGATGCTACTAGGCATCAGTGTAAGCAGAAAAAGGAATTACAGGCGGAATTCCGAAAGATCAAACCTCCCTCCTATGATGGGGAAAAGGAGGAAGATGTTGAAGCCTGGTTGTTGAACATGATTAAATATTTCCAGGTCTATGAATATGAAAGCAACTTGAAGGCCAGGTTAGCTGTCTACCAGCTACAAGGTAAGGCTACCTTGTGGTGGGAAGAGACGAAAATGATCCATGCCATTGATGAAAAAACTATGACTTGGGAAGATTTCCAAGTCAAGTTTAAAAAATGCTATTTGAACGAACGTTATTATGATGATAAAGCAAAGGAATTCCATGAGCTTAGACTGGGACATCTCATTATTGATGAGTTTTTCACCAAGTTTACAAATATGTTGAGATATGTCCCTTACATTGGAGAAGAAAAGGCAAAGGTACAAAGGTTTTTGAACTGTTTCCCTGCGGTGTACAAAGAGAAGATCGAGTTTGATAACCCAAAAACTATGGATGAAGCAGTGAGGAAAGCTAGGTTATGATACCAGAAGTTTAAAGGAAAGGGTGAGCATGGAAAAGGCTGGATAGACAAGGTTGAAATCAAAGGAAAGAAACAGAAACCATCTTATTTAAAGAATTTTGGCAGGGATCATCAGCGGAAAAAGTTTAATAAACGAAAAGAAAGCCAAACATCTCATTTCCAAGTTGGTTCCAAACAACTAGATGGAGAAAATAAGAAGGAAGGCACAGTTAAAATGAGGGAACCTTTGAAATGTTGGGGATGTGGAGAACCTCATATCTTGAGGCATTGTCCCCACTGAAATATTCAGATGATTATGAGAGATCGAGAAGCTACCACAGTAAATGATATAGCAAGAAATATACCCACTATCAGTGCAGTCTTGGAGAATCAACAAGCAGAACACGAAGCTACCATGGTTGAAATGGAAGGTAAGATTGTTGACCAATCTGTTACTGTGTTAATCGATCCAGGTGCTTCTTTGAGTTACATTAGTCCACAAGTGGTAGAAAAATGAAATCTCAAAACTGAAAAATTTCGGCAGTCTTGGTTGGTACAGTTAGCCACTGGAACCAAAAGGAAAGTAACTCATAAGTTACCCCAAACAGCAATTAAATTAAATGATTTTTAAACAGAAGTGAATTTAAAAATTCTGCGCTTAGGCTCATATGACTTGCTGATAGGAATGGACTGGCTGGAAAAGAGAAAGGCTATGATGAACTGTTGGGATAAAACTCTGCATTGCATAGATGAAGAAGGGAAACCTTTTATTCTCAAGGGAAAACCAAAACCCATATCTGTAAGACAAATATCAGCACTGCAACTAAAAAGAACATCTAGGAAAGGATATCAAGTATATGCAGTACATGTTGAAGAAATAGAACAACAACCTGAAGAAAACCTGTTGGATACTTTGCCAGTGGTGAGAGATTTTAAGGAAGTTTTTCCAGATGAGATTCCTCATCTTCCCCCCAAAAGAGAGATTGACTTTTCAATCGATTCGGTTCCTGGAGCAACACCGGTTTCCCAAGCCCCTTATCGCATGAGTCCCCCTGAACTCATGGGGCTGAAAATGCAATTGCAAGAATTGCTGGATAAGGGTTATATCAGACCGAGTGTGTCTCCTTCGGGAGCATCGGTGTTGTTCGTGAAAAATAAAGATGGAACTTTTAGAATGTGTATTGATTATCGTCATATGAATAAGTTGACAATTAAAAATAGATACCCTTTGCCTCGAATTGATGATATTTTTGATCAGGTAAGAGGAGCTTCAGTATTTTCTAAAAGTGATCTAAGAACTGGTTATCACCAGCTCAGAATTAAAGAGGAAGACATTAGCAAAACAACTTTTCGAACTAGGTATTGTCACTACAAATTTGTAGTCCTACCTTTTGGTTTGAAAAATGCCCCTTCCACCTTTATGTGCTTAATGAACAGTGTTTTAAAGAAGTACATGGATAAATTTGTACTAGTGTTCATAGACGATATTTTAGTTTATTCAAAAAGTAAGGAGGAGCACAAAGAGCACTTGAGAATAGTGTTGCAAACATTCAAAGAAAACCAGTTGTATGCCAAATTCAGTAAATGTGAATTCTATAAGGACAAGATCCAATAGTTGGGTCATATTATTTCTGAACAAGGGTTGGCTGTTGACCCTGAAAAGATAAAAGCTATTAGGGAATGGCCGGTGCCAATTGATGTTTCAGCAGTGAGATCATTCATGGGGATTGCAGGTTATTATCGCAGATTTGTGGAAATATTTTCTGCCATAGCATATCCCATAACCTCACTACAAAGAAAGGGGGTCAAATTTGAGTGGACTGAAAAAATGCCAAAATAGTTTTGAACAATTAAAATCAAAACTCACTACAGCCCCTATACTAAAGATTGCAGATCCTGATAAAGAATTTGTTGTATGTACGGATGCCTGTAGAGAGGGGTTGGGAGGAGTCCTATTGCAAGAAAATTCAGTTATTGCATATGAGTCTAGGAAACTTAAGACTCATGAACAGAACTATAGTGCATATGATTTAGAGTTGGCTATTGTAATTCATGCCTTGAAGATGTGGCGACACTATCTTCTTGGAAATAAATTTACATTGATGACAGATCATATTAGTCTTAAGTATTTCTTTTTCCAAACTGATTTGAATGCTTGACAAGCCAGATGGCTGTCTTTTCTGAGTGAATTTGATATGGACATAAAACATATCAGAGTGAAAGAAAACAAAATTGCTGATACCCTGAGCAGAAATGCTTGTCAACACATAAACAACATTGGAATTAGTGCTAATTTTGATTTAGAAGATCTAGTGAAAAACGTAGCAGACTAGGATCCAAATTATGAGAATCTACAGGTGAAAGTACTAAAGAAGGAGATGGTTGAATACACTCAAAACCAAAACGGGCTGATCTGCTACAAAAATAGATTGTATATCCCCAATGTGGAAACTCTGAAAAAATAAATCCTAGATGAATATCACAAATAGCCATATGCAGGGCATCCTGGATATCAGAAAATGCTAACAACTTTGAAAAAGAAGTTGTTTTGGCTAGGAATGAAAAGAGATGTAGCAGAATATTTAGCTAGGTGCATGGAGTGTCAGTTAGTTAAAGTTACATCAAAGACCGTGAGACTTCAATCCTTTGAAGGAATTCATGGGAGTGGAATGTATACCGTTTCAGAGTCCCGAAGCACAGGCTACCTAAAACCAAATATTAACACTACCCAACAGATGGTAAATAGAACTTAGCTAAAGTTAATTTTACATCAGAATGACGTTAATGCCTATGACGCATTTTAAACTCAAGGAAGTATACCTAAATCTACATTATTTTCATAGATGTTTAAGCCTGCCATGTTTTTATACTGCCTAATAAAGGGTTCAAGTTGAATTTAGGAATGCCTAGTCACCCTCAATTAATAATAGATAATAAATTGATTTGAGAGAGGCCTAGAATGGCATAAGACACAGCCACCAAACAATATCATTTGGCTGAATAATTTTTCTAATATTGTACTAATAGACCTACCAAATGAGTCTGCCAGCAATTTTATGAAGAAAATTGTCACACTTTTCACAGAGCTGAGCTAAATCAGGGTAAGCTAAAGTTAATTGACACAGAGATGGAAAATATTTACAATAAAATAATAAAGAACATCTGGGGACAAACAGACTGTAAATCATGACAATAAGATAAATCGAGAATTTAAAGTGGGGGAACATGTGTATTTGCGTATTAAACCCAAAGATAGCACACTTTATGCGGGAAGTTGTGCAAAAATGGCTCCTAGATATTGTGGGCCTTTTGAAGTGTTAGAGAGGGTGGGACCTGTGGCTTATAAGCTGGCCTTACCGCCCCATGTTAAATTTCATGATGTGTTTCATGTTTCATTATTAAAAAGATATGTACATGATGCTTCTCACATTGTTGATTGGAATTTGATACAGGTGGAACCAGAAGGGGAGTTCCTTCCAGAGCCGCTTCAAATATTGGAGCGGGAATAAATTGAATTGAGGAACCGAACGATAGCAAGAGTAAAGGTGTAGCGGAAGCACTTTATTGCTGAAGAAGCTACCTGGGAAAGAGAAGCTGAGATGATGGAAAAATATCCATTTTTGTTTTAAAAATGAACTCTAGTAGTAGATATCAACATCGAGGACAGTGTTTACTTTCCGAGGGGGAATATGTAACACCCCTAGTTTTATGTTTTTTTTCAAAGTTAAACATTTTAACTTTAATCCAAAGGGGAGTGGACCCCAATAGATAAGTATTTTGGTGGATGTAATTAAATATTTAATTATAGAAATTAAATCAAATAATGTTGTGCAGATTGACCAAATCAGAATTGTGAGATCACTTGCTAAATCCATGAGGATGGATAGATGCAAATACTTTCCCCAAAAATCTTTCAAAAAAATCCTTGAAAGAATTTATTTCCAAACTAAATTTTGAGGAAAATCTAGTTTCCCCAATGAGGTGGAGAGTAGTTGGGAAGAGGTAAAAAGCTTGGAAAAGCAGAAAGCAGCTTTAAAAATGCCTAAATAAGGGAAGCATAGGCAAACAAGAAGAAAAGCATCCTGATATTCTTGACGCAGAAATAGAAACAGGCTTTGGGGAGAAAAAGCTTAAATAAGCTATTCCTGAACAGATTAGAGGTGGGTCTGTGATGGAGGTGATCTCAGCTAGGGGGTGAGTTCTGGAGATAGAGGGACTCTAAGGTTGGGAGGACTGGTCAAGTATCGAAGTGGTATGATCACAGTGTTTATTAATGATTAAATTTAATTATTGTTAGGTGTTAAGGTTAATGACTATAGCTGCATACTACTTGTAAAGTTTTTTTTTTGGTGCTGGTGTTCCAAACATTTACAGAGTTGTAGAGGAATGAAATCCTCTCAGTTCTGCATAGTTGTAGGAACAAGAATTATGGGGAAAAATTAGCCAGAAACTCTAAACCAGTGACTGGTTTAAATCTGTAGATTTATGTTACCTGATAATTCATAATTCTGTAACTTTAATCTGTTTCTTTTAAAAATAGAATTAAATCAGAAAAAAAAAACATGTGTGAAGGAGTGATTAAGTACGTGCAGTGCAGATCTATCGATTTGTGGATTAATAGTGTATGTATATTTATAGATTTAACCTCTATAAAAAAGGGAGATGGATGAGTACTTTTAATTGAGTTAAAGAAATTCGGACCTAAACAGAGCTAAATATGGTTTATTAAACCTATAACGAAATTTGGCCTAAGAAATAAACATAAACTAGCACATGACCTACCTCCTTTACTAGAGAAGTCTCCAAACTGAATGTACTATTGGAAAATAAATATAAGCAAATTTATATGAAGCGCATGTAAATTTTATACGCTGTGAGTAATAAAAAATAATTCACATACCAGATCAATATAAAATTACAGTTGGAAGTGTTAGCTAGAGAATAGGACATACTGAACATGTTATAGAATAAAACAATAATTTCCAGAGTCTATTATTATTTACACTAGTAAGTAATACTTGGAAATTTGTAAGTCAAGAAGCAGAGGTAGAGGTATACTACTAGAGTAGAATAACACATATAACCACATAAACCAGATGTCAAGAATCACTAAATTATTGTAGATGTGAATACTCTTGCAGTATAAATATTTATATACAATTATGAAAATAAAATGTGGAGGAAGCAGAAATATAAGATAAGACTAGTAAACTTATCAGTTCTATCCAGTAAATGGAAGCAGACATATGCAGTAGAAATAAAAATCTTATCATGCGCACCAACATGAACTAGCAATCTGAAATCACCAGAGTATAGCATAAATCTGTTTTTGTCAAACAGGAATGGAACACATATATATGAAATTCATATGTAAATTCATGAACCAAAACTAATAAATTAGTTCAGTCGTGTCCCATGACAAATTAATTGAAAATATGTGGTCTCAATGACCATCTTAGCAGGATGTTATTGAGACAGACCAAGTCTAGGGAAATCATTATTATTAAAGTAGCAAAGAGAAAATTTATGAAAGTAAGACTCAAGTGGTCTGAACAAAAATTATGTATAATAAAAATATGAGAGTCTGGCTTCACTTCGACCAATATGCTGTTGATACCGACCTGAAAGTGCAGGGTGAAGAAAAGTTAAATCCGAGTGAAACAACCATTTCACTGTATCACCAAGAAGGAAATTCGTATGGGATTCAAATTTACCTGAATAAAACAAGAGACGGTGAGAATGCGAGTTAATTAGTCACTATAAATTATATCACAGAAAATAATATATATTAGTACTGTGCATAAAAATAAAGGGATACCTTGCATATGAGAAACCCTTTACTTCAAAACGACCGGAAAACAAAGATAGTTGAACAGTATTAAAAATTAGAAGACCAAGATATTCACCTTGAACGAAAAAGCAACGGGTTAAATGTTATAATTGAATCGATTACTCGCCTAGGGTATGGATGGCTCACCGTAAAGGAGACGAGTAGAGTCAAGACATCACCCCTCGAACAACATCAGTAAAGTCACATAAGGCGATGAGGAATAAGCTCCTATCAAGCAATGATGGAGTATTAGTACCAAATATTGTCAACGGGAAGATAAACGAAATATAAGAAGAGACGTTGGAATAAACAAAAATCAACACACTAGGATAGAAAAATCTCCATGAGAGATTGGTCCAACTGACCGAGAAGAGTTCTCAACAGTAAACGAAACTATATGAAATTTTTTTATTTAACCACAGCTCTTGCACTCTAAGCAGAGCGTATTGCTAGTGGGGAAGAATACATATCAAAGTATAGTGCACAAAGAGTAAGCCTCATAGTTAAGATAGTGAAATGCACATAATTTCATACCTGAAATAAAATACGATGAGGAGATAGATACGACAGAAGCCTAGGCGAGCCGATGCTTCGTTTCTCCAACGTGCAGAGTCTCGACACCGGGAGGCGATCAGAACAAATGAAGGGTGAAAGAACCATTTCGATAATAACACAGGGATTACTACAAATGTCTCAAATCAAAAACCAACGAAACCCTAATGGATAGGAACAATATCCATCGTCCAAGTGGCCTCGGATTGATGGCCTATACATAGATCAATTGGGTGAAATTGTCATTTAATACATAGCAACCCAACAGATAAATGTAGATCTATGAAATCGATCCCACAGTACTCCCGATAATGTCATATGGCCAGTGTAATTAACAGAGCATACTGGCGTGGCATATTATAACTAGAAAAATAGATGCATACAACCTTGCGTGTGGACGTAATGAGAGCTAAAAAAATTGAAAATCAACAGAGTGCCATCGAATAAAGTGACGTGGAGATTTGAAATAGGTTACAATTGCCAATTACAATAAGCCAACTTTGCCAACGAAGCATAACGAGTACATTGAATTTAAATGTACCTATCTCCACAACAAACTCCTCATAATTGAAGTGTATGTGAGACATCAATGAGGCTATGGTAACGCTCATTACACATTGGAAACAGTGGCCACAAAACTATAATAATTTCATATCAACGACATAAGTGTTAAATAGGAATAGACCATTCGGTACCTTGAATAACTCAAAATTCAAAAATAGGGTTATACCAATATATAAACCCAGCGAATAATATATTCAACCTAAAATCCATAAGAGTATGCTATCTAACTCTAAAGCGTAGGTATGGTGAGCCCTACAAGTGTTGTGCGTAAACGTTAATGAATAGATCGAAATGTGGGAGCAAATGTATGCATAGATAGAAATGCATAGGAGTAAATGAAACCATATAAAAATTGTGTGTGAATAATATATATATATATATATATATATGGTGATATATATATGTATTTAACATAAGCCACAAACATTAGTGGAAGAGAACATTAAAATTATACATACAAGAGTACTAGGAAAAATAGGAACCTTATTCCATAGCAGATCATAATTGACGAAATTCGAAAGTAGAATTGAACAGCTGTGGCAAATAGAAGCACATAATTAAACTATAAATAGAAAAAAAAAAAAAAATGTGTGGAAAGGAAGAGATGTTACACTCAATCTGTTTTGAAGTAGCTTATTTAAGCTATGCTCACCCCAAAGCCTGTTTCGAATTCTGCGTCGAGAATTTCAGGATGATTTTATTCTTGTTTGGCTAGGCTTCCCTTATTTAGGGACTTTTAAAGCTGCTTTTTGCTTTTCCAGCTTTTTACCTCTTCCCAACTACTTTCCTCATCATTGGGGAATTTAGAATTTTCCTCAAAAATCTAAATTAGAAATAATTTATTTCAAGGTTTTTTGAAAGAATTTGGAGAAAGTATTAACCTCTTTCCATAACCTCATGGATTAGGCAATTGATCTCAATTTCTTATTTGGTCATAATGCACACAACATCTTATTTATTTTTCGTTAATAAATAAAATCAATTAAATCCACACAATAACTATCCATTGGGGTCCACTCACCTTTGGACTTATGTTCAAATGTCTAACTTGAAAATAATAAAAACTAGGGGTGTTACATATTCCCCCTCTGAAAACAAACACCGTACTCGGTGTTACCAGCTAACTACTAGGGTTTATTTTGAAAATAAAAATGGAGATTTTTCCATCATCTCAGCTTCTCTTTCCCACGTAGCCTCTTCAGCAGTAAAGTGCTTCCACTGCACCTTTACTCTGGCTACTGTTCAATTTCTCAATTCAATTTCTTCCCGCTCCAATATTTGAAGCGGTTGTGGAAGGAACTCCCCTTCTGCTTCCACATGTATCGTATTCCAATCAACAATATGAGAAGCATCATGTACATATCTTTTTAATAACGAAACATGAAACACATCATGATTTTTAACATGTGGAGGTAAGGCCAGTTTATAAGCCACTGGTCCCACCCTTTCTAACACCTCAAAAGGCCCACAGTATCTAGGAGCCAATTTTGCACAGCTTCGAGCATAAAGTGTGCTCTTTTTCGGTTTAATATGCAGATACACATGATCACCCACTTTGAACTCTTAGTGAACTCTCTTCTTATCAGCATAGCTTTTCTGTCTATCTTGTGCTGTCTTGATGTTTCTCTATATTTGTTTGACAATCCTTTCCATTTCTTATAGAGTATCTGGCCCATGTACTAGCTTATCTTCAGGTTGGCTCGAACTTAAAGGAGTACGACACTTTCTTCCATAGAGTGCTTCAAATGGAATCATTTTGATGGAGGATTGGTAGCTATTGTTATAAGAAAATTCCACTAAATGTAAGTAGTCTTCCCATTTTTATGGGCTATCGATCACATACATTCTCAACATATCCTCCAAAATCTGATTTGTTCTCTCTATTTGACCATCCGTCTGAGGGTGATAAGCAGTGCTAAAATTCAATTTAGTGCCCATGCCCCCAAACAGACCTTTCCAGAAGGCTGCTGTGAACTTAGCCTCTCTATCTAAAATAATCATCTTTGGGACCCCGTGTAGCCTTACTATTTCTTTTAGGAACACATTTGCTACTTGGGTTGTCCCAAAATTAGATTTTACAGGTATGAAATGTGCAGCCTTTGTTAAGGTATCTACCACTACCATCACTGAGTCATGCTGGTACTTTGTTCTGGGTAACAAGGTTATAAAATATATAGAAACAGTGTCCCATTTCCATTCTGCAATTGGTCAGGGGTTTAAAAGACTAGGTGGATGCTGATGTTCAACTTTGACTAGTTGACACTCCATGCATCTGGCTAAGTAGTTGGCTATGTATTTTTTCATTCCTGGCCAAAACAATTTCTTTTTCAAGGCTGTAAGCATTTCCTGACATCTAGGATGTCCTGAATATGGTTGTTTATGATATTCATCTAGGATTAATTTTTTTAAAGAATCCACATTGAGGATGTACAATCTGTTTCTATAGCAGATCAACCCTTTCTGCTTTTGGGTGTATTCAACCATTTCCTTTTTCAGCATTTTCACTTGTAGATTATCATAGTTGGGATCATGATTTGCTACCCTTTTAACTAATTCTTCTAAGTCAAAACTAGCACTACTCCCAAGGTTGTTTATGATTTGACAAGCATTTCTGCTTAGAGCATCAACAATTTTGTTTTCTTTCCCTTTGATATGTTTTATGTCCATATCAAATTCACTCAGAAAAGACAGCCATCTAGCTTATCGAGCATTCAAATCTGTTTGAGAAAAGAAATACTTGAGACTGATATGATCTGTCATCAATGTAAATTTTTTTCCAAGAAGATAGTGTCGCCACATCTTCAAGGCATGAATTACAGCAGCCAATTCCAGATCATATACACTGTAATTCTATTCATGTTTCTTAAGTTTTCTAGATTCATATGTAATGACAGAATTCTCTTGCAGTAGAACTCCTCCCAACCCCTCTCTACATGCATCCGTACACACGAAAAACTCTTTATCAGGATCTACAATCTTGAGTATAGGTGCTATGGTAATTTTTAATTTCATTTGTTCAAAGCTATGTTGGCATTTTTCAGTCCACTCAAATTTGGTGCCTTTCCTCTGTAGTGAAGTTATGAGATATGCTATTGCAGAAAATATTTCCACAAACCTTTGATAATAACCTGAAATCCCCATAAATGACCTTACTGCTGATACATCAATAGGCACAGGCCACTCTCTTATGGCTTTTATCCTTTCAGGATCAACAACCAATCCTTGTTCAGTAATGATATGGCCCAGATATTGAATTTTATCCTTATAAAATTCATATTTTCTAAACTTGGCATATAACTAATTCTCCTTAAGAGTCTGTAACACAATTCTAAGGTGTTCCTTATGTTCTTCCTCACTCTTTGAATAGACTAGAATATCGTCTATGAACACTAGTATGAATTTATCTAAGTACTTGTTCAAAACACTGTTCATTAAGCACATAAAAGTGGCAGGGGCATTTGTCAAACCAAAAGGCAGGACTACAAATTTGTAGTGACCATGCCTAGTTCGAAAAGTTGTTTTAATGATATCTTCCTCCTTAATTATGAGTTGGTGATAACCAATCCTCAAGTCAATCTTAGAGAATACTGAAGCTCCTCTCACCTGATCAAAAAGGTCATATATTTTGGGAAAAGGATACCTATTTTTGATTGTCATCTTATTCAGTTGACAGTATTCAATGCACATTCTGAAGGTTCCATCCTTCTTTTTCATGAATAGCACCAGCGCTCCCCAAGGGGATACACTCAGTCTGATGTAACCTTTATCCAACAATTCTTGTAATTGCATTTTTAACTCCATGAGTTTATGAGGGCTCATCCGGTAAGGGGCTCTAGAAACTGGTTTTGCTCTTGGCACCAATTCGATTGAAAAATAAATCTCTCTTTTGGGGGGAAGATGAGGAATCTCATCTGGAAAAACTTCCTTAAATTCTCTTACCACTGGTAAAGTGTCTAGCAATTTTTCTTCAGGTTGCTATCCTAATTCTTCAACATGTACATCATATACTTTCTATCCTTTTCTAGCTGTTCTTTTTAGCTGAAGGGCGGAGATTTTCCTTACAGAAATAGGTTTCGGTTTCCCTTTTAGTATGAATGGTTTTCCTTCATCATCTATGCACTGCAGAGTTTTGTCCCAACAATTCAGCATGGTCTTTTTCTTTTCTAGCCAATCCATTCCTATCAATAAATCATAAGAACCTAATGGCAGAATGTTTAAATCAACTTCTGTTTGATATTCATTCAATTTAATAGATATTTTAGGTAGCTTATGAGTTACTTTGCATTTAGTTCCAGTAGCTAATTGTACGAACCAAGGCTATTGAAAATTTTCTGTTTTGAGTATACATTTTTCTACAACTTGCGGACTAATATAACTCAAAGAAGAACCCGGATGAATTAAGATACTAATAGATTTATCAGAGATTTTACCTTCCATCTCTACCATGCTAGATTGATGTTCTGCTTGTCGGTTCTCCAAGGCTGCATTGATAGTCGGTATGTTCCTTGCTATATCATTCACTATGGTAGCTTCTCTATCTCTCAGAACCATCTAAATATTTATGTGTGGACAGTCCCTTAACAGATGAGGTTCTTTGCAACCCCATAATTTCAAAAGCTCTCGAATTTTAATTGTTCCTTCCTTCTTATTATCCCCATCTATTTTATTTGAACTAACTTGGGATTGAGCAGTTTGAATTTCCTTTGGTTTGTTAAATTTCTTCCGCTGATGATCCCTACCAAAGTTCTTCAAGTAAGCTGGTTTCTGTTTATTTCCTTTGAATTCACCCCTGTTTATCTAGCTTTTCCCATGTTCACTCTTTCCTTTAAACTGCTGGTAGCATAATCTATCTTTCCTCACCACTTCGTCCATATTTTTTGGATTATCGAACTCTATTTTCTCCTTGTACATAGTAGGCAAACAGTTCAAAAGCCTTTGCACCTTTTCTTTCTCTTCACGAATATAAGGAACATACCTTAATAGATTTGTAAACTTGGTGACAAACTCATCTATGGTGAGTTGTCCCAATCTGAGTTTGTGAAACTCCTTTGCTTTATCATCATAATAGCATTTGTTCAAATAACAATTTTTAAACTTGACTTGGAAATCTTCCCAAGTCACTATTTTTTCATCAATGGAATGAACCATTTTTGTCTCCTCCCACCACAAGGTAGCCTTACCTTGCAACTGGTAGATAGCTAATCTAGCCTTCAGATTGCTTTCATATTCGTAGACCTGAAAATGCTTAATAATATTCAACAGTCATGCCTCGACATCTTCCTCCTTATCCCCATCATAGGAGGGAGGTTTAATTTTTCGGAATTCACCTTGTAATTCCTTCTTCTGTTTAGACTGATCTCTAGTAGTGTCATCTTCCTTAGAATCATTTGAGAACCTGCCTTTCCTCCTCCTTCCAAAACCTTCACCTTCTTGGTTGTTCGGCGAAGTCAGTTCTCTTATTAGTTTTTCTTACTTCTCACTGGATAAGGATAACCTGTCATTCTGGCTTCTTAGCTCGGCCATATCCCATTGCAACCTGTGCAACATAGCCATTAAAGGAGCATTGGGATCTGGTTTATTATCTCTACCACCCAGATCAACATAGAGTTCATCTTCTTCAGCCATTATCTTTTCAGATTAGTACCTTTTTACACTAAAACAAAATAACATCACTAACATTTAAAAATAAATAAAAATAATAATATGAATTTATATAGTGAGCATAACAACAACGACCCAGTTTATCTAACATGAGCTCTGATACGATTTCTAATATACCCCAATTTTTTTTTTCTTTTTTTTTCCTCTTTCGTCATTTTTCGACGATACATCTTTAACAGTTACTTTCATTTATTTTTGACAAAGCCCTTTACCTCATAATCCAAAGAAAAAAAAATTATTTTTCTTCTATCATTATAACTTCTATTTTTCAAATGGACTTACTATAATAATTAATGAAATTTACATTTCATTATAAGTTAATTAGATCCCTTCATATTTCTCTTTTACTAATATAAACCTCATTTAAATATCTAACTTTATCACTACATTGACACATTACATTTGATCTCTGGTTATATCTATATATGTAATACTCCACATATACGATACCTATAATGATTTAATTTGCATATATGTTGCCCTTTACATATATCAAACATGTATCATATGTTAGTGGATAATTCATATTATCCTTAATGATGTCAACCATAGACTATATCAACGAATTTGAAACGACTTTACCATACACATTGAATATGAGTTGTATGATATTAATGGTTCTCGTTTACGAGGCTTCAGGTATTTTCATGTGTCGACTATTATGCCAGTTCGTACAACCTACTTCAATTCAGTATTTAATTTCTCTTACTCTTGATTTTTGGTTTGATATATATTACATGCAACTTTCGTTTCCCTTGAAAACCTCGGGATCTTGCGTACAATTCGTACAGATATGGTGGATAGTTTGGTATCTATATATTAATGAGATGTACATGGAATGAATTTAATTATTCCTTTAATTAAATTTACATCGATTCTCTTGACTGAAACAATACGATCAAAGTAGATTGGGAAACCTGTAGGGTTGAGATCTGTAGGGTTTTGATCATTGGTTTGGTATTTAATATTCATTGTTCATGAGTTACATTCTATTTTCTCCTCATTTTATGGAACCCTTGCACTCATACTAGAGTTTCTTTCGCTTCCGCTCTGCAAACGATGGAGGGTTTTCTCTGTCGGTGTATAATTCAGTTTATTTGGCCATGACCTCATTCATAAGGTAAGTCATTTATCTTTACTTCATCTCTGAAGCTTTTACACAACGTTTCATAATTTCTATTTTTCGCTATGCTTCATTTGCATACGATTATTCAAATGGGTTATCTTTGCAAGTAATTTGTTTATGGAGCATACGCTATTAATCTCCCATAGTGGAGTATTATTGTTTTTATAATACATGCGTACTCTATTAATCTCTCACAGTTGTTTTTATAACACATTCTCTGTGTTTTATGAGGCCACCATGGCAGAGTATAGGGCATATTTCTGTCAAGAATTCTCTACATTAATGGATCTTCTTTTCTATTTTAAAACACAGGTAATATTTTCAATGAGCATTCTTACGTTTTATTTGATTTTCCTAAACTTTTGGGAGTATTGAAACCCCAGTTCGAAATCTTATTTCTAGTGTGTATTCGTTCCACTTGTTTTATGATTTTGCTAATGGTATTTTTCTTATGGGTACTCTTCGATTACCACAAATTCGTTTTGCAGAGGGCTTAAATGGTACCCCATGTGTTTAAACCAAGTCGATTTTACTTCTGTGATACCACCAGATGCTAATCTGACTAGTTTTTGGATTTGCTTAAGTAATGGTTACAGTCTTACTCGGATTTTTATTATCAGTGGGCGTAAATAATTTTAGTTTGAATTTCCTCATTTTAAATTCACTTTTATTGTATGTATGATGTAGGTAATCCCCCATCCCTCTTCTATACGTTGATGTAGAGAATTTCTCTGGTTCTCATCTATTTATCTTCTTGGAATTTGACTCCATTTTCTCTAAACATGTCGATTGATATATTCATCATCAAGTAATAATACTCTGTTACCGTGGTGCTTAAATTTAAATGTCATTGTTATACATTTGGCCATTCGTTGCCTTCTGAGCCTCATGGCCATTTTAATGCAGAGTTAATAGGTTTACTTATGGAACATTTTCCGATATAAAATTTTAACTGTACAATGTACTACATGTGGACTGTAAAATTTTGGTATGATATTTATAATCTGTATTACTGTTTCTTAATAACAATAATTATCTGATTTTACCTTTTGATTTATACATGTATCTAGAATATCATATTCATTTTATATGATTTTCAACTGATATAAATGTATATATATATTATTTTTACCAATATATATAGATATATATATATATTTTAACCATTGGTATTATTTTGCATATCTAATTATATGAAATTCAATTTCTGCTAATGATATTTATGGTATAAACTGTAGACATTTATCTCTGATTATAGAGACTTATATACTCAGAAATTTCTCTCACTTATTTACATGTCATCACTTATATACCGAGTATACTTTCCAGCTAGCTAAATTTACATTGTCATGTAAATAATTGAATTTAGTGAAATCACATCTTAATATAATGATTTAGAATAGTTAGAGAGAATAATAAGGATTCAACTCTTTTAATTCTTAAGAGTATAAACCATCTGATTTGTGTAATTAAACAGTACACTCATAGGTATATACTTTCATCTGCTTTCTTGTCGTCTTTCTATTTTTCTTCAATAAGAATTAGTATTATGGTTCTTATTTCTTTAGATTGGAATAATGTTGGTTACTTTAAAATATTTTTCCAGTTTTTTTTTTATTCCAATAAGACTTTATATTCATATTTTTATTAGTTTTCTGAATAAAAATCTGATTTATAACTGTATTCTACCCAGCAGCACTTTAATTATAATTCTGCAAATTTTCTTTCAGCAATAAGAGATATAAGTATTTTATTTAATACATAATAACGATAACAATATCTGAAAATTTCATTCTCTATTAATTTAAATCAATTTTTCCAGCTATAGTTATAATTTACAAGTAGCTAACATAATAGAGTTTCAACAGATTAAACTTATTATTTAATAGTGACCTCTAGGATTTAAAATGTATCTTTAGATTTTAACCAGTATCGGTTTAGAAATTCTGAATGATATTTCCCAATGGTAAATATATTCCTACAACTATACAGATAATGGAGGAGTAACTTCTTCAATTATATTCTGTTAAATGTAGGAATTTACTGTGCTCCTCATGTCAACTAAAATTTTTCCAATTCACATAATAATGATAAAATATACTCATTAAACATATAAAACAAAAATTCATAAATCGTATGTGCATACCAATATGGTTTTATGACCAATTGACCCAACCTTAGAATTCTTCTATCTCCAGAATTCACCCCTGAGCTGAGATTCTCCCAAGAACAGACCAACCTCAATCTTTTCTGGAGTAGCTTATTTAAGCTATGCTCACCCCAAAGCCTGTTTCCAATTTTGCGTCCAAAATTTCAGGATGCTTTTATTCATGTTTGCCTAGGCTTCCCTTATTTAGGGACTTTTAAAGATGGTTTTTTCTTTTCCATCTTTTTACCCCTTCCCAACTACTTTCCTCATCATTGGGTAATTTAGAATTTTCCTCAAAAATCTAAATTAGAAATAATTTCTTTCAAGGTTTTTTTGAAAGAATTTGGGGAAAGTCTTAACCTCTTTCCATAACCTCATGTATTAGGCAATTGATCTCAATTTCTTATTTGGTCATAATGCACACATCTTATTTACTTTTCATTAATAAATAAAATCAATTAAATCCACATAATAATTATCCATTGGGGTCCACTCCACTTTGGACTTATGTTCAAATGTCTAACTTGAAAAGAATAAAAACTAGGGGTGTTACGTTAACTGAGAAAGCCACTCTATGGTGGGAAGAAGTGAAGAATGTTTGAAACATTTAAGAACAAGATGTCACTTGGGAATCATTCTAGCAATACTTTAAAGACAAGTATTTAACAGAACGTTTCTATGATGAGAATGATAAAGAGTTTCACAACTTGAGGCTGGGACACATGACTATGTATGAGTACATCACCAATTTCAACTCCCTGTTACGTTATGTTCCATACCTTCGAGAGGAAAAGACTGAGGTGAAAATATTTCTGAGCAGCCTGCTAACAGATATGAAAGAGCATATTGAATTGTAAATCCCAGAACCATGGATGAAGCCATTCATAAAACACGAATGTGCTATGTGTAGTCCAATGCTAAAGGGGAGGTTGGCAAAATTTGGCAGCCAAGGAAAGGACATAAAATTAGCACAAATTTCAAAGGTGCCAAAAGCATTAATTTTAACAATTCTGCACGAAATTATTTCAGTAAAAAATTTGGGAGAAATCATCAAAGAACTTGATGGCTAGTAGAAGAAAAGCCTATAGAGGCATCCAACAAGTCTGAGCAAGAACAGGTGATCAAGCCACCTCTACAGTGTTAGGGGTGTGGTGAGGCACACTATTATAAAAAGTGCCCACAGTGGGCAAGAAGTGACATAGTTGTAAACTTGCAGGAAGCTTCCATAGTAGGTGATGTGGCGTAAAACATTCCTCGTATCAACGTAACATTGGGGGATCGACAGGCAGATTATCATCCAACGATGATTGACTTGGAAGGTAAATTACTGTCTCAATCTATTTCTATTTTGGTAGACCTAGGTGGATGTCTAAGTTATGTTAGTTCCAAAATAGTGTAAATATGAAAGTTAAAAGAGCAGAAATTTAAAAACGCATGGCTGGTATAGCTAGCCACAGGAGCAAAATGAAAGGTAACTGCCAAAATTCCAAACTCTATTTTGGAAATTTCAGAACAACAGTTAAATGTAGACCTGAACATACTGCCATTAGGGTCCTACAATGTTTTTCTCGGTATGGATTGGCTAGAAAAAATTGGACCTTAGTGGACTGCAAGGAAAAGATTATTTATTACAGAATGCAATATGGAACATGCAAGGAGATTGATGGAATCAAGAAACCACTACAACTACATCCAATTACAACATCCCAAATGAATAAATGTATAAGGAAGGGATGCCAGATATATGCTATTAAGGTGGTATATGTTGATTCCAAGGAAAAATCACTTATGATGCAAAACATACATGTGGTGCAAGATTTCATCGATGTTTTTATAAAAAATATCCCTGGATTACCACTAAGGCGAGATATTGATTTTACTATTGAAATGATGCTAGGAGCATCACCTGTGTCAAGGGATCCTTACAGAATGAGCATTCCAGAATTAAATGAATTAAAAATGCAGTTACAGGAACTACTGGACAAAGGTTACATTCGTCCGAGTGTGTCCCCTTGGGGAGCACCAATGTTGTTCATGAAGAAAAAGGACAAAACCATGCAAATGTGCATGGATTATGGACAACTTAACAAGTTAATAATTAAGAATAAGTATCCATTATCTACGATTGATGATATGTTTGATCAAGTAAAGGGGGCCACTGTGTTTTCAAAGATATATTTAAGATCTGGATATCACCAGATTCGAATCAAGGATGAAGAAATTTATAAGACTGTGTTCTATACCTGGTACGGGCATTATGAATTTGTGGTGTTACCCTTCGGGTTAACAAATGCACTAGCAACCTTCATGAGGTTAATGCATGGTGTATTCCATCCTTTCCTGGATAATTTTGTATTGATATTATATAATGATATTTTAATCTATTCTAAAAACCAGGAAGAGCATAAGGGGAATTTGAGGATTGTGCTGGAAATGCTAAGAAAACACTAGCTGTATGCTAAGTTCAGCAAATGTGATTTCTTTAAAAAATAAATCCATTATTTAGGCCATGTTATTTCAGCAGAAGGAATTTTTGTTGATCCAGAGAAGATCAAGAAAATTATGGAATGGAGAGTACCTCAGAATGTGGAAAACATTCGATCCTTTATGGGATTAGCTGGGTACTATCTAAGATTTATTGAAGGATTTTCCAGAATTTATTTTCCTATTATACTTCTTTTCAGAGAAATGGAAAAGTTTTCAACTGGACTATTGAATGTCAGAACAGTCTTGAAAAGCTGAAACATCTTTTGACCACTGCACCAGTGTTCAGGGTAGTTGACCCCAACAAAGAATTTGAAGTTTGTACAGACGCCAGTAAAGAAGGTGTTGGGGCAGTTCTATCTCAGGAAGGAAAAGTGGTGGCTTGTGAGTCAAGAAAGTTGAAGGATCATTTACAAAGGTATTCGACATATGATCTGGAATTAACAAAAATAGTACATGCGCTCCGGGTATGGAGACACTACTTGTTGGGAAAAAAATTTGTGTTAAAGACAGATCATAGCAGCTTGATGAGATACTTCAAGCAAGTTGTTTTAAACTCCAGACAAGCAAGATGGAATGCCTTTCTAAGTGAGTTTGATATGAACATCCAGCACGTGAAAGGTAAGGAGAACCAGGTAGTTGATGCTTTAAGTAGAAAAATGTGTTGTGTTTATGAACTTTATTATAATCAACTGGAAAGTAAATTTTTAGACCAAGTGAAAAAAGAAGCACAAAAAGATCCGGACTATCAATTCCTATGGAAGAAAATGGAAGAGACCAGAAAGCAAGGAAATATTTCTGAACATGGGGTAAGTAATGATCATATGCTCACCTTTAAAGTAAATGTGTATGTGCCAAACCATGTGGACTTAAAAGAGATTATTATGGATGAATACCACAAAAGAAACTATGTGGGTCACTTAGGATATCAGAAAATGTTGACAGCAATTAGAAAAAGTATATTTATGGCCTGGTATGCATAAAAAAATTGTTGAATATCTAAATAAATGTTTGGAGTGTCAGCAAGTTAGGGTGGAGCATTGACATCCCACAGGATTGTTGCAGCCCATACCAGTACCTGAATGGAAGTGGGAAGTTATATCCATGAACTTCATTAGAGGTTTGCTGCGGTCGAAGAAGCACAATGAATCCATCATGGTGGTATTTGACATATTGAGTAAATCTACACATTTTATACCTATGCAGTTTACCTACAAGATGGTGCAGATAACACACATTTTCATGAGAGAAATTTTTAGACTACATGGAATTCTGAAGACGGTTATCTTGGACAGGGATGTAAAGTTTACAACAACTTTTTGGAATACCATGTTTACTGGTTTGGGGACCCAAATAAACTTTAGTACAACTTATCATCCCCAGACAGATGGTCAAACAGAGCGAGTAAACCAAGTGTTGGAAGACATGCTGCGCATGTACGTGATGTAGCTGCCAACCAAATGGGAAGACTACTTGCATCTGGTTGAATTTTCTTACGATAATGGTTATCAGGAGTCCCTGAATATGAGTCCTTTTGAGGCTTTGTATGGAAGATAGTGTTGCACTCCCATAAATTGGAACAGCCTCGAAACAAAATTAATGTTTGGACCCGAGATGCTCGCTGAAATGGAATTAGAAGTAAAGAAGATAAGACAAAACTTGAAGACTCCAAAAGATCGGCAGAATATCTATGTAGATAAAAAGATGGCGTATCGGGAATTCGAAGTGGGAGACCATGTTTATGTGAGAATCAAACCCAACAGGACTACCTTGCAGTGTACCTCTTGTGCCAAGTTGGCTCCTAGGTGTTCTGGACCATTCCAAATTTTGGAAAGGGTAGGAACTGTGGCCTATCGACTGGCTTTACCCAGTCACATACGAGTACACAATGTGTTTCATTTATCCCTGTTGAAGTGTTATGTGCATGATTCAAAGAATAGAATTCATTGGCCAAATATACAGGTAGGATAGAATTAAAAATCCTAATTGAAATATGATTTCATCATGAGAAGTTGACATGAAACTTTGTTGTTTAGAGGTAGAGTCGGATGGCGAGTTCCTGGTCAAGCCACAACACATACTTGATCGGAGGGAAATTATGCTCCGAAAGCGAGTCATCACCCAGGTTAAAGTGTAGTGGAAGAAATTCGGCCCGGATTAGGCTACTTGGGAGGAAAAAAGATGTGTTCGTGAGGCTTACCCAGAGCTCTTTTCAGAGCTAGAATGAAACACTAAGAACAGTGTTACTTCCAGGGGGAAGTTGTGACAGCTGCATTAGTGATAACTATTTGTTAACTAGTTAAAAGACATTTTGTTTAATTATTGTTTTAAGAAAAGAATGGAATTATTAATTTCTGCTAAAGAGTTATTAATTATAAATAATAAAATCAGTTATGGAAATAACTTCATAAAAAGTAAAAGCTGATGGTAAATTTTTTCCAAGAAGTGGAAAGTGGTTGGGGACAATTGGAAACAATTACCTGCTCCTCTAGGGATAAGAGACTGATGCCAATGAGGAGTAGGGCTTTTGTTTATGGAGAAATGGAGAGTGATAATTTTCTAGAGCTAGAAGTGACCAGTGGAAACACTCAGGAAACCTCGAATTATTTCTGTACTGAATGGAGTAGGTGTCCCGAGGTCACAACAGAGATATCCACTGTTAACTCATACCTTTCAGGATTAGAGCACGAGGGCAAGAGGAGGACATAATCGCCTCTCTTGAAGGTTGGGAGGATCTTAGATGTGAAAAATGTTTAACTAGATAAGTATCTATTCATTTTTAAAGTAATTAAAGTAAAAATATTGTTTAGTTTTTATTGTAAATAGGTATTTACTTGTTAATGACATAACAATGGTTCTATGAAAGATAGTTTTGGTTTGGGATAGAAATGATAGTGTTTATACCTCATAATATAATAAGTATATATGTGTATCACAAGTTATATTTGAGTACTGAAGTTGTTCTTAATGCTTGTACAATATTTAAGTTTAATAGATGAGAGTATGGTAAAGAATTCTACTACATAAAATCGACAGATATATTATGCTAAAGTAGAAATAAAATAGAATGAGTTATGAGTTATTACTGTAATGAAATATTTTACTATGTAAACAAGGGGAAAATTGTTAACAAACTGTGGAAGAATAGTGCAGTAAGTCATTCCAATAGGAGGATAGTAAATATTCAATTAAGAGAAGAATAAATTGTTAAGTTATGAAATACAAATATATCTTTGTAGGATAAATTATTTAAAGTTAAATTACTTTGGGATGGACCGTTGGTCAAGGGAGAAACCCAACCCTTGACACATCGTCTCCCAGATCTGGCTATCATGGACGATGAACAAGGTGGTCCGGACACCTGGATAGATTTTTCCAGTCACTAGCTAAATAATGAAAGTACTGCAAAGGAAATGCTAAGAAAAGTAAATAACCAATAATAATGTAATTCGAAAAGAAAATAAAAATAGCATTTAACAGTTTTTATTTTGTACAAAACTGGAAAATTATGCAAAGAAATGTTTAGACTAATTGGTCAGCTCAAGGCATAGACCCTGAAGAAAACTAAGTATTCAATACCCTTCTTAAATTGAATACGCAAACATTTCAAATATATACCTGTAATTACTATACTATCTTTACAAAAATGAAAACCCAAAATTTACTTAGTCAGAATTTCGATATAGTACTGATAATGGCTAATAACAAGATATTAGGAAAAGTAATGTTACCTATTCATTTAAAAAGAGTCCTTACTGTAGAACTAAGCAGCTGCATAAGAATTACAAATAATCACAGAGGAGTAAATCCTTAGATAATTCTTAAACAAAAAATTCCAGTGCATGGAAATAGTAAGAAAGAGCTATAACCTAGAAATAAATAAATATTTACGATCAAAGTCCTGTTTCATATAAACTTGTTAAGTTCGACAGAATCCCAACCAAGTATGAACTTGGAGGAAAGACCATTAGGATATAAAGTCGAGCCTTAAATCCCGTAGACATTTACACCTTCTACACAGGGTTTCTGGATATCTACAATTATTTCTCTTTGGAGCTATAAGAAAACTATCTCTTAAAGTAAACAAATTCTAGATCAAATCCAGAGCTCATGACTGCACAACCAGTGCCAAAATCCATATACAAGAACACAAAGCCAAGAAACTCATTTTGGAATACCTAGAGAGAGTTTGAGCAAAGATTAGCTTAGACCAAAACCTCTGGAGAACGATAATTATTTCAACAGCAAGGAGCATACCTGAAACATAAAAATTAAAAGGGTTAAACGAAGAAACAAAACAAAAAGAATAATGGTATGGTTAGTGTAAGCTAAATAAATCCGCTACATAACTTTTTAATTACAAGCCTAAAGGTGAGATGGGCATATTTCCTTACCTGTGGCTAGAGTAATCTCGTGCATGAAGGCTAAATGATGAGCTACGGAGCAAAGAAACTATAATTAGAAATGTAGCAAAAGAAATCTTGAATAACAGTATAAACTAAGATTTGCAGGTGCAGAAAAGAATAATTAGTTCCAGTATATCTCTTACCTAACACGGAGGAGGGCGACGGGGCCAAAAGTTTGAGTTATTGGAAAATCCTCGAGAAAGGTAGCTACCAGGTAAGCCAAACATAAACTCTGAATGTTGGTAGGGTTAGATTCAGCTTTTCCAAGAATAAATGCCATGGAGAAATGTCTAGCAGAGAACCCATATCAGAGTTAACCCAACAATCGCGGCAGAGGACAAATGATAAGTGTGAGAGCGACTAATCTCGTTAACCTATCCAACTCCCGCTAAGAAAAGTTCACCGTTGATCTGATAAGATTGGATGGAGACCGTGAGGGCAAGTGGCTTGCACATAGATCCCAAACAAAAATTGATGGCGAAAGAATTAGTGAGGAAAGGATGTAATGAGTTACTTGTACCTCCAGTCTTAAAGGCCAATATCATGTGTTTATTTTCAAAGGACAAGGGTCTTTAAGTTAGGTATCTTGGAGGATGAACCATCGTTTAAGTCTTGTAAAATCCTTGAATTATTTCTCTATGGTAGTTCAACTATATCATAATTTTGAATATGGTTCTATGATTAATTAAATCGATTATGGGATATATGGTTTAATAAACAAAAAATGATTTAAATTATTGGTTATAACGAGTATGAAATATAAGTTCAAATATGACTTATATGATTAGTTATAAAAAATATGAATTATATGTATAAGGTACTTAGGATTATGAATATTTAGGATCAAATGTAAGTGTTATATTGAGAGGTAAAATGATCTTGGTAGGGTAAGTAAAAAAAAAATTAGATGTAAATTGGATGAGTGTTACAAGTGGTATCATAGCAGCGTTCATACACTGAGACCCTAAGGGTTAACTAAAAATTTACGTTGTGTATAATGATGCATAGAATAGAAGCATAGAAGAAAACATCACGAGAAGGGGAACAATGCAACAACCACCCCAAGACACCGGGGAACCCCAAACACAACCAGTGGTGAACCCTGAAACGTGGGTTCAGTTAAGTGTCGATTAGCACCAACAAATGAGTATACTGCTGGAGGAACAGCAACATCAAACCAACATAATGTTGAATACAGTACAACAACTGCAAGAAGAGATGGTGCGAGTTCAAAGGGATAATCATCGATTAATGCAAGAGCAAGAAAATATACTCAAGATTTTGGCAGACAAGAAAAACCAAGAAATGGAACACCCCAGCGCTAACAGGGGCATGCAATAGGGTGATGAACAAAAAACGAGAGATAACACCAGTGACAGAGTTGAAAGAAGCCCATCCTAGCGAAGCAACAAGAACAAAAATTACAATGAATTAGAATCAGAAAATTTGTCAGATCAACAAGAGGTTAGGAAGCATAAATTAGAGCTTTAGGGGGGGTTTTGAAAAATAAAACCACCAAAATTTGATGGTGAAGCTGAAGAATTGGTAGAGGCATGGTTATTAAACATGAATAAATACTTTTAGGTGTATGAATATAGTATAAATATGAAGGCCAAATTGGGAATATATCAGTTAAGAGAGAAAGCCACTCTGTGGTGGGAAGAAGTAAACAATGTTCGAAGCATTGAAGAACAAGATGTCAAATGGGAATCATTCTAGAAATACTTTAAAGACAAGTATTTAACAGAATGTTTCTATGATGAGAAAGGTAAAGATTTTCATGACATGAGGCTGGGACAGATGATTATGGACGAGTACATCAACAAGTTCACCTCCCTGTTACGTTATGTTCCGTAGCTTCGAGAGGAAAAGGCTAAGGTGAAAATATTTCTGAGCAGCTTGCCAATGCATATGAAAGAACGTATTGAATTTTTAAATCCCAGAACCATGGACGAATCCATTCGTAAGGCATTAATGTGCTATTTGCAGTCCAATGCTAAAGGGGAGGTTGGAAAAATTTGGTAGCCAAGGAAAGGACATAAAAGTAGCACAAATTTCAAGGGCACCAAAAGCAATAATTTTAAGAATTATTCACAAAGTTGTGTCAGTAAAAAAATTGGCAGAAATCATAAAAGAACTCGATGGCCAGTAGAAGAAAGGCATATAGAGGCATCCAACAAGCCTGCGCAAGGACATGTGACCAAGCCACCTCTACAGTGTTGGGGGTGTGGTGAGTCACACTATTATAAAAACTGCCCATAGTGGGTAAGAAGTGATATAGTTGTAAACTTGTAGGAAGCTTCCATAGTAGGCAATGTGGCCAAAACATTCCTTGTATCAACGCAGAATTGGGGGATCGGTAGGCAGATTATCAGCCAACTATTATTGAGTTGGAAGGTAAATTACTATCTCAATATGTTTCTATTTTGGTAGACCGAAGTGGATGTCTAAGTTATGTTAGTCCCAAAATAGTGTAAATGTGGAAGTTAAAAGAGCAAAAATTTAAAAACTCGTTGCTGGTACAGCTAGCCACAAGAGAAAAATGAAAGGTAACTGCCAAAATTCCAAACTGTATTTTGGAAATTTCAGAACAACAGTTAAATGTAGACCTGAACATACTGCTGTTAGGGTCCGACGATGTTATGTTGGGATTGGGTAGAAAAAAATTGGACCTTAGTGGACTACAAGAAAAATATTATTTATTACAGAATGCAAGATGGAACACGCAAGGACATTAAAGGAATGAAGAAACCACTATAGCTACGTCGAATTAAAGCATCCCAAATGAGTAAATGTATAAGAAAGGGATGCTAGATATATGTTATTCATGTGGTATATGCTGATTCCAAGGAAAAATCACTTATGATGCAAACATACCTGTGGTGCAAGATTTCATGGATGTTTTTCTAAAACATATCACTGGATTACGACCAAGGAAAGATATTGATTTTACTATTAAACTGATGCTAGGAGCATCACCTGTGTCAAGGGATCCTTATAGAATGAGCGCTCCAAAATTAACAGAATTAAAAATGCAGTTATAGGAACTGCTGGACAAATGTTACATTCGTCTGAGTGTGTCCCCTTGGGTAGCCCCAGTCTTGTTCGTAAAGAAAAGTGATGGAACCATGAAAATGTGCATGGATTATAGACAACTTAAGAAGTTAACAACTAATAATAAGTATCTTTTACCAAGGATTGATGATATGTTTGATCAAGTAAAGGGGGCCACGGCGTTTTCAAAGATATATTTAAGACCTAGATATTAGTAGATCTGAATCAAGGATGAAGACATTTGTAAGACTGCGTTCCATACCTGGTATGAGCATTATGAATTTGTGGTGTTACCCTTCAGGTTAACAAATGCACCAACAACCTTCATGAGGTTAATCCATGGTGTATTCCATCCTTTCCTAGATAATTTTGTACTGATATTTATAGAATGATATTTTAATATATTATAAAAGCTAGGAAGAGCATAAGGAGCATTTGAGGATTGTGCTGGAAATGCTAAGAAACACCAGCTATATGCTAAGTTCAGCAAATGTGATTTCTTTAAAAATTAAATCCAGTATTTAGGCCATGTTATTTCAGCAGAAGGAATTTCTATTGATCCAAAGAATATCAAGACAATCATGGAATGGCGAGTACCCCAGAATGTGGCAAACATTCGATCCTTTATGGGATTTTCTAGGTACTATCGAAGATTTATTAAAGGATTTTCCAGAACTATTTTCCTATTACTTCTTTACAGAGAAACAGAAAAGTTTTCAAGTGGACTATTGAATGTCAGAACAGTTTTGAAAAGCTTAAACAACTTTTGACCACTGCACTAGTGTTGAGGGTAGTTGACCCCAACAAAGAATTTGAAGTTTGTATAGACACCAGTAAAGAGGGTGTTGAGGTAGTTCTATCTCAGGAAGGAAAAGTGGTGGCATGTGAGTAAATAAAGTTGAAGGATCATGAACAAAGGTATTCAGCATATGATCTAGAATTAGCAGAAGTAGTACATGCGCTCTGGATATGGAGACACTACTTGCTGGGTAAAATTTTTGTGTTAAAGACAGATCATAGCAGCTTGAATAGTTAGTTCAAGCAAGCTGATTTAAACTCCAGAAAAGCAAGATGGAATGTCTTTCTAAGTGAGTTAGATATGGACATCCGGCACAATAAGGAGAACCAGGGAGTTGATGCTTTAAGTAGAGAACTGTATTGTGTTTATGAACTTTATTATAATCAACTGGAAAGTAAATTTTTAGACCAAGTGAAAGAAGAAGCACAAAAAGATCTGAAATATCAATTCCTATGGAAGCAAATGGAAGAGACCAGAAAATAAGAAAATATTTCTAAATATGGATTAAATAATGATTAGATGCTCACCTTTAGAGGAAATGTGTATGTACCAAACCGTGTGGACTTAAAAGACCTAATTATGGATGAATACCACAAAAGAAACTATGTAGGTCACTCAGGATATCAGAAAATGTTGACATCAATTAGAAAAGTATATTTCTACCCTAATATGCCTAAAAATATTGTTGAATATCTAAATAAATTGTTGGAGTGTCAGTAGGTTAAGGTGGAGCATTGACATCCCACAGGATTGTTGCAACCCATACCGGTACCTGAATGGAAGTGGGAAGTTATATCCTTGGACTTCATATAGGGTTGTCGCAGTCGAAGAAGCGCAATGAATCCATCATGGTAGTAGTTGAAATATTGACTAAATCTGCACATTTTATACCTGTGCAATCTACATACAAGACGATGTAGATAACAGACATTTTCATGAGAAATTTTCAGACTATATGGAATTTTGAAGATGGTTATCTTGGACAGGGATGTAAAGTTTATAACAACTTTTTGGAAGACCCTGTTTACTGGTCTGGGGACCCAAATAAATTTTAGTACATCTTATCATCCCGAGAGAGATGGTCAAATAGAGTGAGTAAACCAAGTGTTGGAAGACATGCTATGCATGTACGTGATGCAGCTGCCAAACAAATAGGAATGCTACTTACATCTGGTTGAATTTTCTTATAATAATGGTTATCGAGAGTCCCTGAATATGAGGCCTTTCAAGGCTTTGTATGGAAGGCAGTGGCCCACTCCCATAAATTGGAACAGCCCCGAAACAAAATTAATGTTAGGACTTGAGATGCTTGCTAAAATGGAATCAGAAGTAAAGAAGATGAGACAAAACCTGAAGGTTGAACAATATCAGCAGAAGATCTATGCAGATAAAAAGAGGTCTTATCAGGAATTTGAAGTGGGAGACCATTTGTATGTGAGGATCAAACCTAAGAGGAGTACCTTGCAGTGGGCCTCTTGTGCTAAGTTGGCTCCTAGGTTCTTTGGACCATTCCAAATTTTGGAAAGGGTAGGACCTGTGGCCTATTCGCTGGCTTTCCCCAGTCACATACAAGTACACAATGTGTTTAATGTGTCCCTTTTGAAGGATTATGTGCATGATTCAAAGAACATAATTCATTGGAAAAATATATAATTAGCATAAAATTAAAAATCCTAACTTGAAATATGCTTTCATTATGAGAATTTAACATGAAACTTTATTGTTTACAAGTATAGCCGCACGACGAGTTCCTCGTCGAGATGCAACACATACTTGACCGGAGGGAGATTATGCTCCGGAAGCGAGTTGTCACCCAGGTTAAAGTGTAGTGGAAGAACTTCGTCCCGGATGAGGCTACTTGGGAGGACGAAAGATTTGTGCATGAGACTTACCCAGAGCTCTTTTCAGAGCTAGACTAAAACACCGAGAATGGTGTTACTTCCAGAGGGGAAGTTGTGATAGTTGCATTAATGATATCTAGTTGTTAACTAGTTAAAATACATTTTGTTTAATTATTGTTTTAAGAAAAGACTGCAATTATTAATGTTTTCTGAAGAGTTATTAATTATAAATAATAAAATCAATTATGGAAATAACTTCATAAAAAGTAAAAGCTGATGGTAAATGTTTTCCAAGAACTGGAGAGTGGTTGGGGAGAGTTTGAAACAATTACCTACTCCTCTGGGGATAAGAGACTAATCCTAGTGAGAAGTAGGGGTTTTGTTCATGGAGAAAGGGAGAGTGATAATTTTCCAAAGCTGGTAGTGACCAGTGGAAACACTCAGAAAATCCTGAATTATTTCTGGTACTGACTGGACTAGGTGTCCTGAGGTCACAACAGAAATATCCACTGTTAACTCGTACCTTTCAGGATTGGAGCACGGGGGAAAGAGGAGGACGTAATCGCCTCTCTTGAAGGCTGGGAGGACCTCAGCTGTGAAACATGTTTAACTAGATAAGTATCTGTGCATTTTTCAAGTAATTAAAGTACATATATTGTTTAGTTTTTATTGCAAACATGTATTTACCTGTTAATGACATAACAATGTTTCTATGAAACACAATATTGGTTTCGGATAGAAATGACTCTGTTTATACCTGATAATATAATAAGTATATATATGTATCACAAGTTATATTTGTGTACCGAAGTTGTGCTTAATGCTTGTACAGTACTTAAGTTTAATAGATGAGAGTATGGTAAAGAATTCTACTGCATAAAATTAGTAGAGATATTATGCTGAATATAAATAAAATAAAATGAGTTATGAGTTATTATTGTAATGAAATATTTTACTATGTAAACAAAGGGAAAATTGTTAACAAATTGTGGAAGAATAGTGCACTAAGTCATTCGAATAGGAGGACAGTAAATTTTCAATTAAGAGAAGAATAAATTGTGAAGTTATGAAATATGAATATATCTTTGCAGGATAAATTATTTAAAGTTAAATTACTTCAGGATGGACTGTTGTTCGAGGGAAACAGGTGGAAACCCAACCCTCGACACATCATCTCCTAGATTTGGCTATCACGGACGGAGAACAAGGTGGTCCGGTCACCTGGATAGATTTTTCGAGTCACTAGCTAAATAACAAAAGTACTGCAATGGAAAGGTTGAGAAGAGTAAATAGCCAACAACAATGTAATTCGAAAAGAAAATAAAAATAGCATTTAACATTTTTTATTTTGTATGTACTATCTTTACAAAAATGAAAACCTAGAATTTACTCAGTTAGAATTTCGATATAGTACTGATAATGAGTAATAACAAGATATGAGGAAAAGTAATGTTAACTATTCATTAAAAAAGTGTCCTTACTGTAGAACTAAGGAGCTGCATAAGCATTACAAATAATCACATAGGAATAATTCCTTAGATAATTCTTAAACAACGAATTCCAGTGCTTGGAAATAGTAAGAGAGAGCTATAACCCATAAATAAATAAATATGTACCACCAAAGTCCAGTTTCATATAAAATTATTCAGTTCAACAGAATTCCAACCGAGTATGAACTCGGAGGAGATACCATTTGGATATAAAGTCGAGCCTTAAATCTAATAGACAATTACACCTTCTACAGAGGGTTTTTGGATATCTACAATTATTTCTCTTTGGAGCTAAAAGAAAAATATTCTGGATCAAATCCCAAGCTCATGGCAGCACAACTAGTGAGAAACTCTGAATACAAGAACACAGACCCAAGAAACTCGTTTTGGAATACCTGAAGAGAGTTTGAGCAAAGATTAGCTGAGACCAAAACCTCTAGAGAACGACAATTCTTTTGACAGCAAGGAGCATACATGCGACATACAAAGTAAAAGGGTTAAACGAAGAAAAAAAACAAAAAAAATAATGGAATGGTGAGGGTAAGCTAAAGAAATCAGTTACATAACTTTTTAATTACAAGCCTAAAGGTGAGATGGGCATATTGACTTACTTGTGGCTAGAGTAATCTAGCGCATGAAGGCCAATTTCCGAGCTACGAAGAAAATAAAAGAGCATTAGAAATGTAGCAAATCAAATCTTGAATAATAGTATAAACTGAGATTTGCAGGCGCAGAAAAGAAGAATTAATTCCAGTATATCTCTTACCTGAGACAGAGGAGGGCGACGGGGCCGGAAGTTTGAGTTACTGGCAAATCGTCGAGAAGGGTAGCTACCATGTAAGTCAAACATCGACTCTGACTATTGGTAGGGTTAGATTCAGCGTCGCTGAGAAGAAATGCCATGTGGAAATGTCTAGCAGAGAAGCCATATCAAAGTTAACCCAGCAATCGCGGCAGAGCAAAAATGATAAGTGTGAGAATGAGTAATCTCGTTAGCCTATCCAACTCTTGGCAAGAAAAGTTCACCATTGATCTGATAAGATTGGACGGAGACCGTGAGGGCAGGTGGCCCGCACACGGATCCCAAACGAAAACTGATAGCGAAAGAATTAATGAGAACAGGATGTAAAGAGTTATGTGTACCTCCAGTGTTAAAGAGCAAGATCGTGCCTTGATTTTCTAAGGACAGGGGTCTTTAAGTCAGGTATCTCGGATGATGAACCATCGTTTAAGTCTTGTAAAATCCTTGCATTATTGCTCTATGGTAGTTCAACTATAATCATAATTTTGAATATGGGTCTATGATTAATTAAATCGATTATGCGATATATGGTTTAATAAACCAAAAATGATTTAAATGATTGGTTATAACGAGTATGAATTATAAGTTCAAATATGACTGATATGATCAGTTATAACAAAGATGAATTATATGTATAAGGTACTTAGATTATGAATATTTAGGATCAAATGTAAGTGTTATATTGAGAGGTCAAATGATCTTGGTAGGGTAAGTAATATTTTTTTATATGTAAATTGGATGAGTGTTACAATTAATTAAAAGATAACTTAAATTATTGTAAACGTTTAATGTTCAGATCCAATTCATTTCGTGTCGTTTCCAGTTTCAATTGCTTGACGGGTTGCATCAGGCTATGGTTTTCAGTTACAGTCGTTTCAATTGCTTGACATGTAGCATCTAGCTATGTCCATTTGTTTCTAGCATGCAAGATTAATTTCAGGTTTGGAGGTTTCTTTCCAACAATCTTGCATTAACACAAAGCCCTAATTGTTGGCCTTTGTATTTCTGGCTACGATTGCAAATGTAAATTCATTATGTTAATTCCATCAAAAGGTCTACGCAAGGAAAAAATAATTTCACAAGGAATTAAATGTCTCGTCCCATGAGTTACTAGAAAGTATAATACTTATTTCTTCACTATAATTTTTTGATCCGTCGATTTTAGTTAATATGATTTTTTTGAGCCATCGCAGCTGTCGTTCTGCTTGCAAATTTTCTTCCACAAATAATCACAGTTCTCATTGTATCAACCATCATCAGTACTATTAATGAGAAAATATTTGACCAAAAATTTCAATATAGATATTTTATTCTTCAACATAGATTTTCATATATAAGAGAGTAAGTTGCCATCATATTTTCTTAGCTCATTTTTTTATGACATGTGTTATATGGTTTCTAAATTAAAATAATTTCAATATAGATCTTTGTCAATGTATATTTTTCATCGTAGGCATTCCTATATCAACCCTAGGTGGATTGGGCGTCATTGACTTTATTTTTATTTTTTGAATGAATGGCGTAAATTTATTGTCAATGAAATATGCTAGTAGATGCTTCGTCTGAGTTGCAGATCTATGGCTCACGTACGAGAGAGCGTGAATCAATGCAGTTTCTTGAGTGCTTCATTTACCCGTCCTCGTGGATGATCCATATCGCCACTAGTAACATGGCTTTGAGGATACCTAAAGGCATTTCGTTGATAGAACAAATGTGGCCATGTAATCTGAAATTCCATGCCATGCCTCGGATCCACTGCTGGTTTTATGATACACTAGTTTTATGAAGGTTTTTTAAATTGAAACGCCATTTCTCCACTTGTGGGATTGTATTGTACCAGGTATTGGATTGGATTGAGATCGTTGTTCGCGTTTGCGCAACAGGCTAAGCATATGTCCTGCGCGTCTATTATCAAACAGGTATCAAAGTCCCAACATAATCACCCCTCGCCTGGATTTGCATGGTCGGGACATGGATCCGCGCAGAGTCCAGGAACATTTAGAGCACTTAGTTGAAGACATTTTCGAGGAGCTCAACAAGTTAGGGGTGATCGAAAACCTAAATAATTGTGATAACCTAGCAGATCCCATGGTCGAAAATGTTGACGTCTAGTTTAGAGAAGAAGAATAGGCAGGTAGGTAGGTAGGTTTTATTATGGTCGACCGATTATTGTTAATTTTTCCCACTTACGGATTTTCGTGAAGCTACGCGTCGGAAGTTTGAATAAAATAAGTGCAACAGAGGTCGTTATTACAATTTCATGCATGTCAAGAAGATAAATAAGGATTCGCGGAAAAATCTGTTCGGCTGCTTTCAGAGGTTCACAGGTGTCTGTAGCCCAAGTAGGAGCCGAAATTTGATTCCTCCTCACCCCGCCCTCTTCCGTCTCGTTGGTATGATGACCGCGAGAAAGCGGGGGAGTTACGACTATCGAGATTATAGAAGAAGCGATCGAGATGTGCGGTGAGATGGTGTTGGAAGGATGTGGAGCTGCACCTCAAGACGGAATCAAAGCCTAGTTAGAGATGGGAGTGTAGACAGGAGGTCCATAATCAAATAATGGAATAGGTAAAGGGAAGAACAAGATACACAGTTTTCTTACAATTATATCTATCAATGAATTCACTCCTTTGTTATTTAGGGTTTTTGAAACAGTGTACACAAGTTTTTTATGTTTGAAAGGGGTTTGTATTTGAAATTATTAGATTGCGGGGTTGGATGGCATTCATTAGTTTTGGGAATCGCTTCCGTTTACAGGTTACAGTAAACCATTGATCTTTTATTGAGATGCAAGTTCCGACACTAACCATGCTTATTGTTTGTGCATAAATTCTAGCATTGAATGTGATAGATTTACTTAACTCTCATTGAGTTTATATAGATTCCCTATTTGAATTTTATATACCTTGAAAAAAGCGTTTTCTCTATAGCATAATATTAAACTAGGTTTTTTTGGTCGTTGCGTTAATTCTACCTTCCATGTTTTGCTACTGTGTTTTGTTATCTGTCGACACTGAAAACCGCATGCTTGGAGATGAGGCTATAAGTATCAAATTTTAATGATAATTAACCTTTACTCACATTTCCTTTCTTGAAACCTAAACATATCTAACATTTATAATGTTATTAATATTTCTTTTATGAAATGTAATGTAGAAATATTTTGCAGCAGGGTACACGAAGACACTCAATAGGGATTGTCTGATCATGGAAATGGCACACATTGTTAATATATGTTTCCTGATCATCGTAACGAGTGACAAAACTAGTTTTATTCACTGATTATTATAATAAATAGAGTAGTCTCGATGGCTTTGATGAAATATTCAAAAAGACTATACGACAACACTTTCGTGATGAAATTCAGTGTAAATTCCTTTGTAAGAGAGAAAATATATGAGAAAGAAAATCTTGTATGGTGGAAATCCACTTTAAACAAGATCATAAGATCCGTCAAATTACTAAAATCTTCACCCAAAATAGTTGAGTTTCTCGTTATTATTTTTATAACTAGCTAATGTGCCCAAGCAAATGTTTGTTAGAAATTACCGATGACTTGATTTAATACAATGATATTCTTAATATGCTTCCAATAACAGCAACAAAGGTTGCAAGTTCGTTGTAACCACAATATGGCCACAAATCCTTTAACTACTTATCAAATCCAAAATGCACTAAGTTTCATTGACAAATTCATAGGAGAACTAAAATATAAAAGTGTTCATATTTCATTTATTAGCAATTTAATTAATAAATGTGTTTTTAATTGGAGTTTAACATGATTTATAATTTTTTATTATTTGAATTTAAATATATAAATAAATTTATCAATTTAAAAATTCTTTAAAACATTGAAATTTTAAAATTTTCACAACTTAAAAAGTATTTGAAAAAAATTTAACCAAATCCAAAAAAGCAAAACACTACTTAGAATATGACATTCTACTGATATTTTCATTGTAAAGCTCATGATCCAATAACGTTTTAAACATTAAAACTTGTTACAACTTACCATAAGGTGTCTTTACGCATTATTAGTATTATTCGTGAATATTTTTTCACTTTCTTTTTAGCGAGTCGTTGCATTTAGTTCATATAGAGGACATATTTTAGTGACACGTTTATCTTTTATGATTATTGATGTAAATTTTCCTCCATTTCCCTCACTTTTTTCAGTGGAGTCGTGCATTTGGGTGATGTTAAGCACATATTTTAATGAAAAATCTGTCCATATTTTTGAATACTATCTATGTGAGTTTAATCACTTTATTTCACGACTGGGGCCTTGAATTTGAGTGATATAACGCTACTTAAACGAAATTTTGTTTCTTTTCAAGTTTGAGTATCTTTTAAGAATTTCACAACTGTATTTTTAATTTTTTTTTTTTTAATTTAAAATATATGTATGTTTAGATATTTTCCCATTTGTAATAGAACATTTGGATTGCGTGAGATATTTACCAATTGTGTGAGTATATTTGGATTGAGTATTAAAACAAGCATGGAATGTTTTAAATGTTTGAGTATATTTGGATTGAGTATTGAAATTAGTATACAATGTTTTAAATGTTTGATTTTCGTTATGGGTATCTAGTGAAATATTTTGTTATTTAAAATATGATAATTTTGAATTATTATTCTAAATAATTATGTTTTAAAGAATATATTATTTTAATTATCAATAAAATTTTCCCTTAAGAAAAATTCATCACATGGGATAATAATATCAATCTATTGGGTTCATATTTCTGGGGTTTAATATTATTTGCTTAGCTTTTTAATCTCTTGGTTTTTTAGTATTAATTTCTAGGGCTTATTAATCCCTTGACTTGATAATACCAATCATAGTCAACCATGGTTCAATGTCACATTGTGACAAATATTCTGTCGATTTGAAAATCAATCATGGTCAACCATTGTACAATGTCACATTGTGACAATGATTTTCTCAATAGGAAAATAAACCATCGTCAATCATGGTAAACAATATTTAGTTTAGTGTTTATAATATTTATCTTAGGGTTTATATACCGTAGGTTTATAATCATGGTCAACCATGGTCCAACTTCACATTGTGAAAATTTTTTTCTCAATATGAAAATTAACCATGGTCCAACATCACATTTTGATCAAGATTGTCTCGATATGAAAATCAAACATGGTCAATCATGGCCAACCATGGTCCAACATTACTTTGTGACCAAGATTGTCTCGATATGAAAATCAATCATAGTGACAACAATTGTGACAGGAATTGTCTCAATATGGAAATCAACAATGGTCAACCATGTTTATTTTATGGTTTATAATATTTAACTTATGGTTTATATACCTTTGTTTTATAATTTTTATCCCTTGTGTTTATTATCCCCTTAGGTTTATAATATCAATCCCTTGGGTTTATTAATCTAAGAGTTCATATTCCTAGGGTTTAGTATTATTCCCTTAGGCTTATAGTACCTTGGGTTTTTAGTACTAATCCCTAGGGTTTACTATTCCCTTGGGTTTATAATATCATGCATGGTCAACCATGGTAAATAATTGTCAACAATGGTCCAACGTCGCATTGTGACAAAGATTTTCCTAATATGAAAATCAATCATTTTCTTAACTATGGTCCAACATGGCATTATGAGAAATATTGTCTCAATATGATAATCATGCTCAACCAAGGTCAATCATGGTCAACCTTGGTCAACCATGGTCCAACGTCCCATTGTGACAAAGATTGTCTAAATATGAAAATGAGTCATTGTCTCAACTATGGTCTAACATCGTATTAATACAAATATTGTCTTAATGTGATAATCATGGCCAACCATGGTCAACAATGGTTAATCATGGTCAATCATGGTCAACCATAGTCCAACGTCCCATTGTGAAAAATATTGTCTCAATATGAAAATCAATCATTGTCTCAACCATGGTTAAGCATAGTCAACCATGATACCTCGTCAGATTGTAACAAGGATTGCCTCAATATCAAAATCAATCATGGTCAACCATATCCAACCATGTTTATATTAGTGTTTATAATATTAGTCCCTAGGGTTTAATATTAGTTAACCATGTTCAACCATGTTTTATAAAATCAATCATGGTCAACCATGGTTATTCATGTTTAACCATGGTCCAATGTTGCATTTTAACAAATATTGCTTCAATATGAAAATCAATGATTGTCTCAATTATGGTCAAACGTTCCATTATAAGAAAGGTTGTCTGAATAACATAATCATTGTCAACCAGGGTCAATCGTGGTCAACCTTGGTCAGCCTTTGTCCAACGTCACGTTGTGACAATTTTCTCAATATGAAAATCAATCATTGTTTCAACCATGGTACAACATCGTATTATGAAAAATATTATCTAAATATGATAATCATGGTCAACCTTGGTCAACCATGTCCATACATGCTCAATCATGGTCAACCATGATCGAACGTCACATTGTGACAAATATTGTCTTGATATGAAAGTCAACCATGGTTAAGCATGGTCAGCTATGGTCCAATGCCATATTGTAATAACGATTGTGTTGATCTAAAAATTAACCATGATTTATCATAGTCAACCATGTTTATTTTATGTTTTATAGTTTTTATCTCAGGGTTTATATACCTTGGGTTTATAATTTTTATCCCATGTGTTTATAATATCAATCCTTTGGGTTTTTAAATCTAAGGTTTCATATTCCTAGGGTTTAATATTATTTTCTTAATATTATGTTACATTGTAACAAAGGTTCTATCGATTTGAAAATAAATGATCATGGTCAACCATGGCACAATGCCGCATTGTGACAAGGATTGTCTCAATATGACTATCATCCATGGTCAACCATGTTTATTTTAGTGTTTATAATATTTATCTAAGGCTTGATATACCTTAGGTTTATAATATTAGTCCCTTGGGTTTGTTCAATTATGGTCAACCACAGTCAACCGTGTTTTATAAAATCAAACATGGTCATCCATGGTCAATAATGGTCAACCATGGTCGAACATCGCATTGTGTCAAAGATTGTTTTGATATGAATATCAAGCATGGTCCAACATCTCATTGTAACAAGGATTGTCTCAAAATGAAAATCAACCATAGTCAACCATGTTTATTTCTGTGTTTACAATATTTATATTAGGGTTTATATACCTTGGGTTTAAAGTATTATTCCCTTGGGTTTAACATTATTCCCTTGGGTTCATAATACCTTGGGGTTTTAGTATTAATCCTTTGGGTTTATAATATCAATCCCTTATGTTTATTACTCCCTACGGTTTATAGTATCAATCCCTTGGGTTTATTATTATTCCCTTGTGTTTATAATACCAATCATGGTCAACCATGGTCGAATATCACATTGTGCCAAATATTGTCTCAATATAAAAATTAACCATAGTAAACCATGGTCCAACATCATATTGTAACAAGGATTGTCTCAATATGAAAATCAAACATGGTCAACCATATTCAACCATGTTTATTTTAGGGTTTATAATATTTATCTTAGGGTTTCTATACCTTGGGTTTATAATCCTAGTCCCTTGGGTTTAATATTATTCCCTTGGGTTCATAATCCCTTGGGGTTTTAGTATTAATCCCCTAGGTTTATAATATTAATTCCTTATGTTTATTACTCACTTGGGTTTATAATATCAATGCCTTCAGTTTATTATTCCCTTGTGTTTATAATACCAATCATGGTCAACCATAATTAAATGTCGCATTATGCCAAATATTGTCTCAATATACAAATCAACCATAGGCAACCATGGTCCAACGTCACATTGTGAGAAATATTGTCTTGATATCAAAATCAATCATGGTTAAACATGGTCACCAATGGTCTAACTTCACATTGTGAAAAGGATTGTATTAATATGGAAATCAACCATGGTAAACCATGTTTATTTAAGTTTTATAATATTTATCTTAGGGTTTATATACCATGGGTTTGTAATATTTATCTTAGGGTTTATATACCTTTGGTTTATAATATTTATCTTAGGGTTTATATATCTCAGGTTTATAATATTAGTCCCTTGGACTTAGAAAATCATGGTCAACCATGTTTTATAAAATCAAACATGGTCATTCATGTTCAATCATAGTCAACCATGGCCGAAAGTCGCATTGTGAAAAGATTGTCTTGATATGAAAATCAACTATGGTTAGCCATGGTCAAGCATTTTCCAATGTCAGATTGTAACAAGGATTGTATTGATATCAAAATCAACCATGGTCAACTATATTCCACCATATTTGTTTTACGGTTTATAATATTTATCTTAGGGTTTATATACCTTGGGTTTAAATTTTTTTTCCCATGTTTTTATAATATAAATCCTTTGGGTATTTTAATCTAAGGGTTCATATTCCAAGGGTTTAGTATTTTTCTCTTAGTATTATGTCACATTATGACATAGATTCTCTCAATTTAAAAACAAATCATGGTCAACCATGGCTCAACATCACATTGTGACAAGGATTGTCTCAATATGAAAATCAACCATGGTCAACAATGTTTATTTTAGTGTTTATAATATTTATATTTGGGTTTATAATATTAGTACCTTGGGTTTAGTGAATCATGGTCAACCATATTTTATAAGATAAAAAATGCTCATCCATGGTTAATCATTGTCGACCATGGTCGAACATCACATTGTTATAATTGTCTTGATATGAAAATCAGCCATGGTTAACCATGGTCAACCATGGTCCAACGTCTCATTGTAGCAAGGATTGTCTCAATATGAAAATCAACCATGGTCAACCACATTTATTTTCATGTTTAAAATATTTATCTTATGTTTTATATGCCTTGGGTTTATAATCTTACTCACTTGGGTTAATATTATTCCCTTGGGTTCATAATCCCTTGGGGTTTTAGTATTAATCCCTTGGATTTATAATATCAATCCCTTATTTTTATTACTCCCTTGGTTTTATAATATCAATCCCTTATATTTATAATACCAAACATAGTTAACCATGGTCGAATGTCACATTATGCCAAGTATTTTCTCAATATAAATATCAACCATAGTAAACCATGGTCCAATATCACATTGTGAGAAATATTGTCTTCACATCAAAATCAACCATCGTTAAGCATGGTCTCCCATGGTCTAACTTCTCATTATGACAAGGATTGTCTTAGTATGGAAATAAACCATGGTCAACCGTTTTGAACCATTTTTATTTTAGGTTTTATAATTCTATCTTAAGGTTTATATACCTTGGGTTTATAATTATGGTCAACCATGGTTAACCATGCTCTAACATCACATTGTGAAAAATATTTTCTCAATATGAAAATCAACCATGGTCCAACATCACATTGTGACCAAGATTGTCTCGATATGAAAATAAATCATGGTCAATCATGGTCAACCATAGTCCAATGTAGCATTGTAAAAAGAATTATCTAAATATGGAAATCAACAACGGTCAACCATGTTTATTTTAGGGTTTATAGTATTTATCTTATGGTCTATATACCTTGGTTTTATAATTTTTATCCATTAGGTTTATAATATCAATCCCTTGGGTTTATTAATCTAAGGGTTCATATTCCTATAATTTAGTATTATTCCCTTAGGTTTATAGTCCCTTGGATTTTTAGTATTAATTCCTAGGGTTTATTATTCCATTGGGTTTATAATATCAAGCATGGTCAACCATGGTCCAACATCGCATTATGACATCGCATTATGACAAAGATTGGCTCAATATGAAAATCAATCATTGTCTAAAATATGGTCCAATGTCGCATTATGAAAAATATTGTCTCAATGCGATAATGATGGTCAACCTTGGTCAACCATGGTCCAACCTCACATTGTGACAAATATTGTCTCAATATGAAAATCAATCATTGTCTCAACTATAGTCCAACATCACATTATGACAAATAGTTTCTCAATATTATAATCATGTTCAACCATGGTCAACCATTGTCAACCTTGGTCAACCATGTTCGAACGTCACATTGTGAGAAAGATTGTCTCAATATGAAAATCAATCATTGTCTCAATGACGGTCCAACATCGCATTATGAAAAACATTGTATCATTATGATAACCATTGTCAACCTTGGTCAACCATGGCCATCCATGGTCAATCATGGTAAACCATGGTCGAACATCGCATTGTGACAAATATTTTGTTGATATGAAAATCAACCATGGTTAAGCATCGTCCACCATGGTCCATCATCAGATTGTAACAAGGATTGTCTTAATATGAAAATCAACCATGGTCAATCATAGTCAACCAAGTTTATATTAGTGTTTATATACCTTGGGTTTATAATATTGGTCCCTTAGGTTTAATATTATTCAACCATGGTAACCCATGTTTTATAAAATCCATCGTGATCAACCATGGTCCAATGTTGCATTATCACAAAGATTGTCTCAATATGAAAAACAATCATTATCTCAACTATGGTCCGACGTTCCATTATGAAAATTTTTATCTCAATATCATAATCATAGTTAACCATGGTCAATCTTGGTCAACATCGGTCCAATGTTACATTGTGACAAATATTGTCTCAATATGAATACCAATCATTGTGTCAACCATGGCCCAACATCGTATTCTGGAAAATAATTTCTCAATATGATAATCATGGTAGAACATTGTCAATCATGGTCAACCTTGGTAAACCATGGCCATCCATGGTCAATCATGGTCAATCATGGTCGAACGTCACATTGTGACAAAGATTGTCTTGATATGAAAATCAACCATGGTTAAGCATGATGAATCATGGTCCAACGTCATATTGTAACAAGGATTATCTGAATATGAAAATTAACCATGGTCAATCATAGTCAACCATGTTGATTTTAGGGTTTATAATATTTATCTTATGGTTTACATACCTTGGGTTTATAATTTTTATCCCATGGGTTTATAATATCAATCCTTTGGGTTTATTAATCTATGGGTTCATATTCCTAGGGTTTAATATTATTCACTTAATATTATGTCACATTGTGACAAATATTCTCTTCTTTTGAAAATCAATCATGGTCAACCATGGTCCAATGTCACATTGTGGCAAGGATTGTCTCAATATGAAAATAAACCATTTTTATTTTAATGTTTATAATTTTATCTTAGGGTTTATATACCTTGGGTTTATAATATTAGTCCCTTGGGTTTAGTCAATCATGGTAAACCATAACCCAACATGTCATTGTAACAAGGATTGTCTCAATATGAAAATAAACCATGCTCAACCATATTTATTTTAGTGTTTATAATATTTATCTTATGGTTTATATACCTTGTATTTATAATCTTAGTCCCCTAGGTTTAATATTATTCCCTTAGGTTGATAATCCCTTGGGGTTTTAGAATTAATCCCTTCAGTTTATTATGTCGTTCTGTTTAGAATACCAATCATGTTCAACCATGGTCAATAATAGCCAACCATGGCTAACCACAGTCGAATGTTGCATTGTGCCAAATATTGTCTCAGTTTAAAAATCAAACACAATCAACCGTGGTCCAATGTCGCATTGTGTCACATCTCCTAATTTCACACCCAACAAAAAAAATTTTGTCATGAACTCAGATTTGTAAGTATGGATTTATTATGACATTTCACCTTTTTATCATTATGCTTGTCATTCTCATATATTGTCGCAATTAAATCCTCTGATCTTACTTCTTACCTTATGTTAAATTTATCTCAAGGGTGCACATATTTATCATGTCTTGGACCTTTACACATCCTCGCCTACCCTTGCAATTTCACCTTGGTCTTGAGGTTCACCTATTTCATTTATCGAATTGGTAAATCTAGTGGTAAATTATATGGCACGTATAATCAAATAGAAATCAAACGAACTTTGGGTCAACCACAAGTTCGACCCTTCGACACATAATTATGATTACTCTGCTATGTGTTTTGGTATAGCTTTGAGGGAATTGATTTCTATTTTATATTTATATGGTTTGACATAATATTGATTTGCATCAGTCCTCATGTACGCTGGGTTTATATGACACTTATTATGTTCCGTAAGATTTTCCAATCGCCTTCAGATGTTGTACTGCAAATTGAAATCCATGTACACGTAAGGCGTATGGTCAAAATAGATTGTTATTGTTTGGTTATCACTGCGTAGCCACTTGTGACCACGTCAGGTGTTATAGCGAACAACTGGGAGTGGGATAGTTGTGTAGTTTTCCGCACCCCTCAACCCGCCGGTCTAGTGAGTCCACGTCCATGGGCTAGCTCAATACGCTGGATGTACAGCAACCCTACCCACACAGGTGGCGGACCTTTCGACTGGAATTTGGATTTAAACTCCATTAATGCGACACGCAAATCTTAACTCACCTCGGCTACTCTCGATCTGTGGCTTGGCCTCCACGATTCCGCCAAGTGGACGATGGTGATCTTGTTTGATTAGGGTTAAGGCAGTTATTCATGAGTTATAAAAGTCTTCTGAATTGAGCTGAGTCGAGTTTCTGCATTCTCCCGCTCATGGTTCATCTCTGCGTTTGCCAATTTCTACATTTGGCCGAGGGTTTGTGACTTCTCTGTTGCAGATCTCAGGTAATTTCCTCGGCATTGAGTTTAATGTTGTTGTATGATTAAATGATTCAGGACGATTGTTCCACTCTGGTCGTGCGCTAACTCTGAGTATGTGTTCAGTCCTTAGTAAAATATATGCCTCTTGTTTCAGGCGACACGTCGCATACTCTCAGCGCTAATTGGGTTGGAGTTTCGATTTCAGGGTCATCGTCAAACCTACTCCTGCGAGTTCATAGGATGAGACTCATGCGTGTTATGCCTCTGGTGTATTGGCTGCGCGTCCTATCCAACAAGCGTCTACCATTTCGTGGATTATCATGAGGTAAATTCTCATGTATCTCGCCTCTGTTTTGAAATTGCAATTTCCTTTTTATGTTGAAGGTATGGCGTGTTAATCCCTCTCTGCACGCAAATTTGTTTCAGGAACCTATGTATCTGTATCTTGCGTTCCATAGGTATGGTTTTAACCTCTTTAACAATTTCGTTCTTCACTTATGTCCCCACGCTACTTCAAGTCGACTAATCCCCTCTCGTTTTTGTTGCATTTGTTGTTTGCAGGTAACCAAATGATTATGGCAGGTTCGTAAACACAGCACATACTCTTTTTCACCGTGAGGGTTACTAACGTTGACCTCTTGGCCATCCAGGTCGGTATGATTGTGGGATTTATTGCTCTTCACCTGTTGCGTCGTTCTCATGGCGTCGAAATCTGATATCGACCTCCTGTCTTGTTGCACAGAAGGCGCTTGTTTAAATTTATTCTGTTGAAGTAGGCACGTTTAATACTCTAGCCTGAAAGGATCCTCATGTATTTTGACATTTGGGATATATATATATTCTAGGCTGCTAGACGAGATTTCGATATACTATGCCACCGTGTCATGTTACTGGGACTGTATAAATCGTGCATATAATCTCATACCATGTTAATTGGCTTTGTTTTATTTGTTCGTCTGAACTTATTTTGTTCTCTGGAAATGCTATTGAAATTTCCGATTTCTAAATTACATACTTCAGAATTTATAGGGTGTTATGTATGTTATTTATTTGTTCCTCTAATGTGCTTCGTTCACTCTTTTCCGTGTAATTCTTTACTCTGGTATTCATAGCAAAATTACAGTGGCCTCTGCTCCTGGTTATACTGAACTGGTTTTATGCCTGACTATCGAGACATATGAACAACTTATTGGACATTTACGAGACCATTTTATCCATAGATGATTACTATATATGAAAGTTTATAATTTATAATTTCTCATTTTTCAAATGTATGCCAGCATAGTTCTATTCTCCAGTTCCATCTCATTTTATTTTACATCTAGTTACAGCTCATGTGTACCTGTGCTCATGGTAATAACTGTATCTAAAGGCTGGTTAAGGGATTAGAACTCATTTTATTTTCTTTTCTGTTGCTACATGGAATATAGTGATTACATAAAGATATTGTACATACAGCTTGAAATAGTTTAACTCTTTTCCAATGTAGTTCTCAACTGCTTATACATAGTTATTACCTTATATGGAATCAATCCTTGAGATCTAATATTAGAGTGGTTATCAGGAGACTAGGGTTTTTGTTTCATGTTGTTTATAAATAGGTACTACTTTCCTCCCCTAGGCAAAGTCCCTCATGCACAACCTGGTTGATTTGAATTATTAAATGCTCTGGAATTATAACAGACTTTCTTGGCTGAACTTGAGATCAATTTACTTATTTTCTTTCTCTAAGTCTTTCATCAACCATATAAGTCTTAATTTATACCCTACTATAGTTCTGGTATACTATAGTGAATTTCATTTCTCTCTAGGGTAGCTGTAATTAAAATTATTCTATGAAACAGAAGCAGATTAAAACTAAATTCACAGTGTTTCCTAAAAGAACAAGGTTTCCTCAGATTTAACCCCACCCTGTGTTAAACATTCTGTGGAATTCCACTTTACAGGTTATTCTTCTACAACTATACAGAATGACCAGGTTACTACCTGGTGGCTACATTCTGTTAAATGTAGACTAATAATATGAACTAACTTAGAAGTAAACTTTGTTTTTATATGTAGCCAATTCATACTATAACAAACAATAAGACAAATTTTCTCAGAGACATACCACTGGTGCAGTAGACCAACCTCCCAACCTTAGAGCTCGTTTGTCTCCCAGAACTCACCTCCGAGCTGAGATCACCTCCTATAGCAGATTAACCTCTAATATGTACAAGAGCAGCTTATTTAAGCTATTTTTCCCCAAAGCATGTTTCTAATTCTGCGTCCAGAATCTCAGGATGCTTTTCTTCCTGTTTGCCTAGGCTTCCCACTTAGGGATTCTTTAAAGCGTTTTATGTTTTTCCTCAGCTTTTCCAGCTTTTTACCTCTTCCCAACTACTTTCCTCATCATTGGGGAAATTCAGATTTTTCCTCAAAAATCTAAATTTAAAACTTACTATCTTTCAAGGATTTTTGAAAGGTTGTGGGGAAATATTTTCCTCATCCATCCTCACAGATTTAGCAAGTGATCTCATCATCTAATTTTTGGTCAATCTGCACCACAATAATTTATTCATTTCCTCAATTAAATGTTTAATTACATTCACAAAATAATTATCCTTTGGGGTCCACTCCCTTTAGGATTTGAAGTTCAAGTATCTAACTTTAAAATGCAATCACATGAATTGGGGATGTTACATATTCCCCCTCTAAAAATAAACACCGTCCTCGGTGTTTTTTTTCAACTACTAGAGTTTATTTTGCAAATAAAAATGGATATTTTTCCATCATTTCAGTCTCTCGTTCCCAGGTAGCTTCTTCAGCAGTAAAGTGCTTCCACTACACCTTTACTCTGGCTACTGTTATGCTTCTCAATTCAATTTCTTCCCGCTCCAATATTTGAAGCGGTTCTGGCAGAAACTCCCCTTCTGGTTCCACCTGTACAACATTCCAATCAACTATGTGAGAAGCATCATGCACATATCTTTTTAACAATGAAACATGAAAGACATCATGAACTCTAACATGGGGTGGTAAGGCCAGCTGGTACGCCACTGGTCCCACCCTTTCTAATATTTCAAAGGGACCACAGTATCGTGGGGAAAATTTTGCACAACTCCCAGCATAAAGGGTGCTCTTTTTGGGTTTAATACGCAGATATACACGCTCCCCAACTTTAAATTCTCTATGCACTCTTTTCTTATCTGCATAACTCTTTTGGCGATCCTGTGCCGTCTTGATGTTCTTTTGTATCTGTTTGAGAATTCCTTCCATTTCTTGTAAGGCATCGGGTCCCAACATTAGTTTGTCTTCTGGCTGACTCCAACTCAAAGGGGTGCGACACTTCCTCCCATACAGTCCCTCAAACGGACTCATTTTAATGGAGGATTGGTAGCTGTTATTATAGGCAAATTCAGCTAAATGTAAGAAATCTTCCCACTTTGAGGGTCTATCCATCACATACATTCTCAGCATGTCCTCCAAAATTTGATTAGTTCTTTCCGTTTGACCATCAGTCTGAGGGTGGTAGGCGGTGCTAAAATTTAATTTAGTGCCCATTCCTCCAAATAACCCCTTCCAAAAGGCTGCTGTAAACTTAGCATCCCTATCAGATACAATCACCTTAGGAACTCCATGGAGCCTTACTATTTCCTTCAGAAACACATTCGCTACTTGAGCGGTTCCAAAGGTAGATTTCACTGGTATAAAGTGAGCAGCTTTGGTTAAAGTGTCTACCACTACCATTACAGAATCATGCTGGTATTTGGTTTTGGGTAATCCGGTAATGAAATCCATGGAAACGGTGTCCCACTTCCATTCTGCAATGGGAAAAGGGTTCAGAAGACCAGCAGGATGCTAATGTTCCACCTTAACTAATTGACATTCCATGCATCTACTTAAATATTCTGCTACCTCTCTCTTCATTCCTGGCCATAACAGCTTCTTTTTCAGGGCAGTCAACATTTTCTGATACCCTGGATGGCCTGCATAGGGTTGTTTGTGGTAATCATCCAGAATTTCTCTTTTTAAAGCCTCTACATTGGGAATATACAATCTGTTTTTATAACAAATCAGCCCTTTTAGGTTCTGGGAAAAGTCAGTTTTCTCCTTTTTCTGTAATTTCACCAAAATTGTTTCATAATTTGGGTCTTGGTTGGTAGCCTTACTCACCACCTCTTCAACATCTATTTGAGCACTACTTCCAACATTATTGATATGCTGACAAGCATTTCTGCTCAATGCATCAGCAACTTTATTCTCCTTCCCTTTAATATGTTTTATCTCCATGTCAAACTCACTTAAGAAGGATAGCCATCTGGCTTGTCTGGCATTCAATTCAGTTTGAGAAAAGAAATATTTAAGGCTAATATGATCAGTCATCAATGTAAATCTTTTTCCAAGAAGATAGTGCCGCCACATTTTTAAATCATGAATAACAGCTGCTAACTCTAAATCATAGGCACTATAATTCTATTCATGTACTTTCAGTTTCCTGGATTCGTAGGCAATCACTGAGTTCTCCTGCAAAAGAACTCCTCCCAATCCTTCTCCGCATGCATCTGTACATACTACAAATTCCTTATTAGGATCTGCAATCTTCAGTATAGGGGCTGTGGTAAGTTTCAGCTTTAATTGGTTAAAATTGTTGTGGCATTTTTCAGTCCATACAAACTTAACACCCTTCCTCTGTAAGGAAGTGATGGGGTGTGCTATGGCAGAAAATCTCTCCACAAATCTGCGATAATAGCCGACAATCCCCATGAATGATCTAACTGCTGAAACATCAGAGGGTACTCGGCATTCTTTTATAGCCTTTATCTTCTCCGGATCAACAGCAAGGCCTTGTTCAGAAATAATATGACCCAAGTATTGGATCTTGTCCTTATAAAAATCACATTTGCTAAATTTAGCGTACAACTAATTTTCCTTTAGAGTTTGCAATACTATCCTCAGGTGTTCCTGGTGTTCCTCTTCACTGTTTGAGTAAACTAAAATATCATCTATGAACACAAGGACAAATTTATCCAAATACTTGTTTAACACACTGTTCATTAGGCACATGAATGTGGCAGGGGCGTTTGTCAAACCAAAAGGTAGAACTACAAATTCGTAGTGGCCATACCGGGTTCTAAAGGCTGTTTTGCTGATGTCTTCCTCTTTAATTCTGAGCTGGTGGTAACCAGTTCTTAAGTCAATTTTGGAGAATACTGAAGCTCCTCTCACCTGATCAAAAAGATCATCAATTCTAGGCAAAGGATATCTATTTTTAATGGTCTACTTATTTAGTTGCCTATAATCAATGCACATCCGGAAAGTTCCATCTTTCTTTTTCACGAACAACACTGGTGCTCCCCAAGGAGACACACTTGGTCTTATATACCCTTTGTCTAGCAGTTCTTGCAGTTGCATTTTCAATTCTATAAGTTCAGGAGGACTCATTCGATAAGGTGCTCGTGAAACAGGTGTTGCTCCTGGCACCAGATCGATTGAGAAGTCAATCTCTCTTTTGGGGGGAAGATGAGGGATTTCCTTTGGAAAACTTCCTTGAATTCTTTTATTACTGGTACAGTATCCAGTAATTCTTCTTCAGTTTTCTGTTCTGTCTCTTCCACATGCACTGCATAAACCTGATATCCCTTCCTAGCTGTTCTTTTCAATTGTAAGGCTGAAATTTGTCTGACAGAAATTGGTTTTGGTTTCCCTTTGAGAATGAAAGGTTTCCCTTCCTCATCTACACAGTGCAAGGTCTTATCCCAGCAATTCATCAAAGCTTTCTTATTTTCCAGCCAGTCCATTCCTATCAATAAATCATATGACCCTAAGGGTAAAATGTTCAAATTTACTTCTGTTCGGAACTCATTTAATTTGATTTCTGTTCTGGGCAGTTTATGTGTTACCTTTCTTTTTGTTCCAGTGGCCAGCTGTACTAGCCATGACTGTTGAAATTTTTCAGTTTTTAAGTTACATTTTTCTAAAATATTTGGATTAATGTAACTCAAAGAAGCACCTGGATCAATCAGAACAGAAACAGGTAGGTCATAAATCTTACCCTCCATTTCCACCATGGTTGCTTGATGCTCTGCTTGTCAATTTTCCGGGGCTGCACTGATAGTTGGTATGTTTCTGGCTATATCATTTACTGTTGTCGCTTCCCGATCCCTCATGAGCATATGAACATTTCTATGGGGGCAGTCCCTCAAAAGATGGGGTTCTCCACAGCCCCAACATTTCAAGGGCTCCTTCATTCTGACTGTTCCCTCCTTTTTACTGTCTCCCTCTATTGGTTTTGATGCCACTTGAGACTGTGCAGTTTGACTTTCCTTGGGTTTACCAAACCTTTTCCTCTGATGATCTCTGCCAAAATTCTTCAAATAGGCTGGTTTCGGTTTTCTCCCTTTGAATTCATTCTTACTTACCCAACTTTTTCCTTGATCAGTTTTTCCTTTGAACTGTTGGTAACACAATCTAGCCTTTCTAACAACTTCGTCCATTGTTTTTGGGTTGTCAAACACAATTTTCTCTTTGTATACCATAGGCAAACAATTCAGAAACCTCTGTACCTTTGCCTTTTCTTCCCTTATGTAAGGTACATATCTTAATAGATTGGTAAATTTAGTGACAAACTCATCGATAGTGAGCTGTCCCAATCTAAGCTCATGAAATTCTTTTGCTTTGTCATCATAGTACCGTTCATTCAAGTAGCGATTCTTGAATTTAGTCTGGAAATATTCCCAAGTAACTGTCTTTTCATCTATGGCATGCACCATCTTGGTCTCCTCCCACCACAAGGTAGCCTTACCTTGTAGCTGGTAGACAGCTAATCTGGCCCTCAGATTGCTTTCATATTCATAAACCTAGAAATACTTAATCATATTTAGCAACCAGGCTTCTGCATCCTCCTCCTTTTCTCCATCATAGGAGGGAGGTTTGATTTTTCGGAATTCCCCCTGCAATTCCTTTTGATGCTTATTCTGATGTCGAATAGCATATTCCTCATCAGATTCATCAGTTTTCCTCTTCCCGGAACCTTCGCCTTCGTGGCTATTCCGTGAGGTTAATTCTCTGATGAGCCTTTCCTGCTCCTCACTGGCTAATGACAATCTGTCATTCTGGCTTTTTATCTCAGCCAATTCTTGTTGCAAATTCTGCAACATAGCCATCATGGCCGCATTAGGATCTGGCTCACCCTGCAGATCTACATAAATTCCACCACCTTCTTCCATTCTATCACCTCACTGTACACTACATAGCACAGGTCAGTGAACAGAAAAACAAAACAATAAAAAACAGAACTTTTGCTACAGCAATAAAATTACACAGTGAGTACACAAAAATCGTGAGCACAAAGTCACCAGCCCAGTTTTATAACTTGGGCTCTGATACCATTTGTCACATCTCCTAATTTCGCACCCAAAAATTTTTTTCGTTATGAACTCAGACTTGTAAGTAGGGATTTATTATGACCTTTCACCTTTTTATCGTTATGCTTGTCGTCATCATATACTGTCGCAATTAAATCCTCTGCTCTTATTTTCTACCTTATGTAAATTTCATCTCAAGGGTGCACATATTTATCATGTCTTGAACCTTTACACATTCTCACCTACCCTTGCAATTTCACCTTGGTCTTGAGGTTCACCTATTTCATTTATCGAATTGGTAAATATAATGGTAAATTATATGGCACGTATAATCAAATAGAAATCAAACGAACTTTGGGTCAACCACAAGTTCGACCCTTCGACACATAATTATGATTACTCCGCTATGTGTTTTGGTATAGCTTTGAGGGAATTGATTTTTGTTTTATGTTTATATGGTTTGACATAGTATTGATTTGCATCAGTCCTCATGTACGCTGGGTTGATATGACACTTATTACGTTCCATAAGATTTTCCAATCGCCTTCAGATATTGTACTGCGAATTGAAATCCATGTACATGTAAGGCGTATGGTCAAAATAGATTGTTATTGTTTGGTTATCACTGCGTAGCCACTTGTGACCATGTCAGGCGTTATAGCGAACAACTGGGAGTGGGATAGTTGTGTAGTTTGCCACACCCCTCTACCCGCCGGTCTAGTGAGTCCACGTCCATGGGCCAGCTCAATACGCTGGATGTACAGAAACCCTACCCACACAAGTGCCGGACCTTTCGACTGGAATTTGGATTTAAATTCCATTAATGCGACACGCAAATCTTAACTCACCTCGTCTACTCTCGATCCGTGGCTTGGCCTCCACGATTCCGCCAAGTGGACGATGGTGATCTTGTTTGATTAGGGTTAAGGCGGTTATTCATGAGTTATAAAAGTCTTCTGAATTGAGCTGAGTCGGGTTTCTGCATTCTCCCGCTCGTGGTTCATCTCTGCGTTTTCCAATTTCTGCATTTGGCCGAGGGTTTGTGACTTCTCTGTTGCAGAGGAAGCCATGCCGCCTCAGTGCTAGCCACCAGATCTCAGGTAATTTCCTCGGAATTGAGTTTAATGTTGTTGTATGATTAAATTATTCAGGACGATTGTTCCACTCTGGTCGTGCGCTAACTCTGAGTATGTGTTCAGTCCTTAGTAAAAGATATGCCTCTTGTTTCAGGCGACATGTCGCATACTTTCAGCGCTAATTGGGTTGGAGTTTCGATTTCAGGGTCATCGTCAACCCTACTCCTGCGAGTTCATAGGATGAGACTCATGCGTGTTATGCCTCTGGTGTATTGGCTTCGCGTCCTATCCAACAGGCGTCTACCATTTCGTGGATTATCATGAGGTAAATTCTCATGTATCTCGCCTCTGTTTTGAAATTGCAATTTCCTTTTTATGTTGAAGGTATGGCGTGTTAATCCCTCTCTGCACGCAAATTTGTTTCAGGAACCTATGTATCTGTATCTTGCGTTCCACAGGTATGGTTTTGACCGCTTTAACAATTTCGTTCTTCACTTATGTCCCTACGCTACTTCAAGTCGACTAATCCCCTCTAATTTTTGTTGCATTTGTTGTTTGCAGGTAACCAAATGATTATGGCAGGTTCGTAAACACAACACATACTCTTTTTCACCGTGAGGGTTACTAACGTTGACCTCTTGGCCATCCAGGTCGGTATGATTGTGGGATTTACTGCTCTTCACCTGTTGCGTCGTTCTCATGGCGTCGAAATCTGATATCGACCTCCTGTCTTGTTGCGCAGAAGGCGCTTGTTTAAATTTATTCTGTTGAAGTAGGCACGTTTAATACTCTAGCCTGAAAGGCTCCTCATGTATTTTGACATTTGGGATATATATATATTCTAGGCTGCTAGACGAGATTTCGATATACTATGCCACTGTGTCATGTTACCGGGACTGTATAAATTGTGCATATAATCTCATACCATGTTAATTGGCTTTGTTTTATTTGTTCGTCTGAACTTATTTTGTTCTCTGGAAATGCTACTGGAATTATAACAGACTTTCTTGGCTGAACTTGAGATCAATTTACTTATTTTCTTTCTCTAAGTCTTTCATCAACCATATAAGTCTTAATTTATACCCTACTATAGTTCTGGTATACTATAGTGAATTTCATTTCTCTCTAGGGTAGCTGTAATTAAAATTATTCTATGAAACAGAAGCAGATTAAAACTAAATTCACAGTGTATCCTGAAAGAACAAGGTTTCCTCAGATTTAACCCCACCCTGGGTTAAACATTCTGTGGAATTCCACTTTACAGTTTATTCTTCTACAACTATACAGAATGACCAGGTTACTACCTGGTGGCTACATTCTGTTAAATGTAGACTAATAATATGAACTAACTTAGAAGTAAACTTTGTTTTTATATGTAGCCAATTCATACTATAGCAAACAATAAGACAAATTTTCTTAGAGACATACCACTGGTGCAGTAGACCAACCTCCCAACCTTAGAGCTCGTTTGTCTCCCAGAACTCACCCCCGAGCTGAGATCACCTCCTATAGTAGATTAACCTCTAATCTGTACAAGAGCAGCTTATTTAAGCTATTTTTCCTCAAATCATGTTTCTAATTATGCGTCCAGAATCTCAGGATGCTTTTCTTCCTATTTGCCTAGGCTTCCCACTGAGGGATTCTTTAAAGCTGTTTTATGCTTTTCCTCAGCTTTTCAGCTTTTTACCTCTTCCCAACTACTTGCCTCATCATTGGGGAAAATTAGATTTTTTTTCCTCAAAATCTAATTTTAAAACTTACTATCTTCCAAGGATTTTTGAAAGATTGTGGGGAAATATTTGCCTCATCCATCCTCAGATTTAGCAAGTGATCTCATCATCTCATTTTTGGTCAATTTGCACCACAATAATTTATTCATTTCCTCAATTAAATGTTTAATTACATTTACCAAATAACTTTCCTTTGGGGTCCACTCCCCTTAGGATATAAAGTTCAAGTATCTAACTTTGAATTGCAATCACATGAATTGGGGGTGTTACACATTGTGAGAAACATTGTCTTGATACCAAAATAAATCATGGTCAAGCAGGATCACCCATAGTCCAACTTTACATTGTGACAACAATTATCTTAATATGGAAATTAACCATTATCAACCATCATCAACCATCTTTATTTTAGGGTTTACAATACTTATCTAAGGGTTTATATACCTTGGGTTTATGATATCAATCATTGTCCACAATGGTAAACCATGATCTAATGTCACATTGTGAGAAATATTCTCTCGATTTGAAAATAAATAATGGTCAACCATAGGTAACCATGGTCCAATGTCACATTGTGTCAAGGATTGTCCTAATATGAAAATCAACCATGGTGAACCATGGTCAACCATATTTATATTATTATTTATAACATTTATCTTAGGGTTTATATACCTTGGGTTTATGATATTAATCTCATGGATATAATATCATTCAACCATGGTCAACAATGGTCCAACATCACATTGTGACAAGGATCGTCTCAATACGAAAATCAACCATGGTAAACCATTTTTATTTTAATGTTTATAATATTTATCTTAGGTTTCATTTAACTTGGGTTTAGTCAATCATGGTCAACCATGTTTTATAAAATTTAACATGGTCATCCATGGTCAATCATGGTCAACCATGTTTTATAAAATCAAACATGGTTATCCATGGTCAATAATTTTCAACCATGTTTGAACATCGCATTGTGACAAAGATTGTCCTGATATGAAAATTAACCGTGGTTAAGTATGGTCAACCATGGTCCAACATCACATTCTAACAAGGATTATCTCAATATCAAAATCAACCATGGTCAACCATATTTATTTTAATGTTTATAATATTTATCTTAGGGTTTATATACTTTGGCTTTATAATCTTAGTCCCTTGGGTCCATAATCCCTTGGGGTATTAGTATTAATCCCTTGGGTTTATAATATCAATACATTGGGTTTATTATTCTCCTGTGTTTATAATATCAATCATTTGGGTTTATTATTCCCTAATATTTATAATATCAATCATGGTCAACCATCATCAATCATAGCCAACCATGGTCAACCATGTTCAGATGTCGCATTGTGATAAATATTGTCTCAATAGAAAAATCAACCACAGTCAACCATGGTCCAACATCAAATTGTGAGAAATATTGTCTTGATATCAAAATCAATCATGTTCAAAAATTGTCATCCATGGTCCAAATTCGCATTGTGACAAGGATTGTCTTAATATAGAAATCAACCATGGTCAACCATTGTCAACCATGTTTATTTTAGTGTTTTTAATATTTATCAAGTATTTTTTATAATATCAATCATGGTCAACCATGGTCCAATGTCACATTGTGACAAGGATTGTATCAATATAAAAATCAACCATGGTGAACCATATTTATTTTAGTGTTTATAATATTTATCTTAGGGTTTATATACCTTGTTTTTATAATATTAGTCCCATGGGTTTAATATACCATGTATAGTGTTGCATTGTGACAAATATTGTATCGATATGAAAATCAATCATGGTCACACATGGTCATCCATGGCCCAAATTCCTATTGTGACAAGGATTGTCTCAATATGAAAATAAACCATAGTCAATCATGGTCAACCATTTTTATTTTAGGATTTATAATATTTATCTTAGGGTTTATATACCTTAGGTTGATAATATTAATCTCTTGGGTTTGATATTATTATATTCGTTTTATACTCCCTTGAGGTTTTAGTATTAATCCCTTGGGTTTATAATATCAATCCCTTGGGTTTATTAATATAAGGGTTCATATTCATAGGGTTTAATATTATTTCCTTGGATTTTTTTATCAATAATATAAATAATACCTTGGTTTTGTAAGATTAATCCTAAGGGCCTATAATAATTATCCTTTGGATTTATAATATTACTCCCTAAGGTTTATAGTCTAAATAACTTGGGTTTAATATTAATTAATATATAATAATATAATAATATTTAAATGAATATTTATTAATATAATATTTTTTTAATGCATAATTAGCTTGAGTGGGCCTAATTGTTAAGAGCATGTGCTTCCTCCTAGTAGGTCATGGGTTCAAAACCAGAGGGGGGTAGAGTATGTATGTCTTTGTAGACTTAGTATTCAAATCGTTGCATGGAGGTGGGTCCCTTGTCCGACAAACAAGGGGGTATCATACACCAATTTGGTGTCTAGTTTGTTTGTGATCTTAAAATTGGATAATAATAACAATAATAATAGTAATAATAATATTTAATATTAGGGTTTATAATATACGTTTTCTAATTATGACTTATAATATTGGTTTCGTATTATGGTTTATAATATTAATTTTAAAATATAGCATATATTAATTTGATGCTTATATCAATCACATTTATTAATGTGGTTGTGCTAGTATATACACAACGAATAATATAGCTTTATTTTTAAGCTCATTTATTATTTATAATTAGAAAATTAAAATAAAAAAGATTCAACAATTTTAAGGCTCTTCATTTTCTTAAGATTATTTAATATTTATGATGAGAAATATTAAAGTAAAAAATATTGAACAATTTTAAGACTCTTCGTTTTCTTAAGTGACATAAAAGTTTACATTACTCTTATTGATGCATAGTTTGGTTTTTCAAGCAATGAAATATTTATTTATTCTGTAATTCCAATGAGGGAAAATTTTAACGATGGAAATTTATCTCAACATTTAGAAACCTTGGTGAATCTCACTAGTCCATGATATGCCATATATAAAAATTTTGGTAGTATTTATGTAAAAATATTCAAGTTTATAATAATTTTATATAGTCTCTATATAAAATTTTACTGATTTTTAAGGTAAAATAATTTTATACTATAAAGTTTGGGCTAAAAATATTTACAAAGAAATAGAAATCAACCAATATTTTTTTGGGAAAAGCATGGAAAACAATTTTATTAATTTTGATTTCTTTCGTTTTTAAATCTAGCAATACTATATGTAGACATTTCTAATAAACCAAATGAATTCATGAACACGAATGATAAATATTAAAAACCTAAGGGATAAGGCCAAGGGATCAATTTTAAAAGCAGAAGATATTAATAAACCCTAATAATTAATATTTTAAACTCAAAAATGTAAGAAATTAGTAAACCATAAGAATCGATATTTTAAACTCAAGAGATTAATAAACCCAAAGGATTATTAATATTATAAACCAAAATAACTAATAAACCCAAGGGTTTAATATTATAAACCAAAGGAATGAGTGAGCCCAAGGGAAAAATATTAAAAACCAAAGTGATCAATAAGGTGAAGTGATCAATACTAAAAACACAAGAGATTAATAAACCCTAAGAATTAATATTTTAAACTGAAGATATTAATAAACCCAAGGGATTATTAATATTATAAACCAAAAGAACTAATAAATCAAAGGGTTTAATATTATAAAATAAAGGAATTGGTGAACCCAGGGGATAAATATTAGAAACATAATGGATCAATAAGGTAAAGGGATTAATATTAAAAACACAAGATACTAATAAACCCTAAAATTTAGTATTTTAAACTAAAAAACCTAAGAAATCAATAAACCCTAAGAATTAATATTTTAAATTCAAGAAATTAATAAACCCAAGGGATTATTAATATTATAAACCAAAAGAACTAATAAACCTAAGGGTTCAATATTATAAAGCAAAGGAATTCGTGAACCCAAGGGATAAATATTAAAAACCTAATGGATCAATAAGGCCAATGGATCAATATTAAAAACACAAGATATTAATAAACTCTAAGAATTAATATTTTAAACTCAAAAACCCAAGAAATTAATAAACCATAAGAATCAATATTTTAAACTCAAGATATTAATAAACCCAACCGATTATTAGTATTGTAAGCCAAAAGAACCAATAAACTCAAGGGTTTAATATTATAAACCAAAGGAATCTATGAATCCAAGGGATAAATATTAGAAACCTAAGGGATCAATAAGAGAAAGGGATCAATATTAAAAATAAAAGAGATTAATAAACCCTAAAATTTAATATTTTAAACTAAAAAAAGTAAGAAATTAGTAAACCCTAAGAATTAATATTTTAAACTCAAGTGATTAATAAACCGATGGGATTATAAATATTATAAACCAAAATAAGTAATAAACCCATCGGTTTAACATTATAAAATAAAGGAATCTGTGAACCTAATGGATATATATTAATATTATAGACCAAGAAATTAATAAACCCCGAGAATTAATATTTTAAACTCAAGATATTAAGAAACGCTAAGAATAAATATTTTAAACCCAAAAATTCAATAAATTAATAAAACCTAAGAATTAATATTTTAAACTCAAGAGACTAATAAACCCAAAGGATTATTAATAATAAAAATGAAAAAAACTAATAAACCCAAGGGTTGAATATTATAAACCAAAGGAATTGGTGAAACCAAGGGATAAATATTAAGGACCTAAGGGATCAATAAGGTCAAGGGATCATTATTAAAAATAGAAGAGATTAATAGACCCTAATAATTAATATTTTAAACTCAAAAACCTAAAAAATTAATAAATCATAAGAATCGATATTTTAAACTTAAGAGATTAATAAACCAAAGGGATGATTAACATTATAAACCAAAAGAATCAATAAAACCAATGGTTTAGTATTATAAACTAAAGGAATTGGTGATACTTAGGAATAAATATTAAAAACATCAGGGTTCAATAAGGCCAGGGGATCAATATTAAAAACACAAGAGATTAAAAACCCTAAGAATTAATATTTTAAACTCAAAAACTTAAGAATTTAATAAACCCTAATAATTAATATTTTCAAATTAGTATATTAATAAACACAAGGGTTTAATAGTATAAACCAAAGGGATTATTAATATTATAAAGTTAACGAAAAAATAAATCGAAGCGTTTAAAATTATAAATCTAAGAAATCAGTAAACCTAACGGAAAAAATATTATAAATCTAAGGGATAAATATTAATCTATAAACCAAGAAATTAATAAAACCATAAGAATTAACATTTTAAACTCAAGAAATTAATAAACCCCATGAATTAATATTTTAAACCCAAAATCTTATGAAATTAATAAACCCAAGGAATTATTAATAATATAAACCAAAAGAAATAATTAACCCAATAGTTTAATATTATAAACCAAAGGAATTGGTGAACCCAATGGAAAGATATTAAAAACCTAAGGGATCAATAAGGCCAAGGTATCAATATTAGAAACACAAGATATTAAAAAACCCTAACAATTAATATTTTAAACTCAAAAACCTAAGAAATTAATAAACCATAAGAATCAATACTTTAAACTCAAGAGATTAATAAACCCAAGGGATTGCTAATATTATAAACCAAAAGAACTAATAAAACCAAGGGTTTAATATTATAAAAAAATGAATTGGTGACCCCAAAGGATAAATATTAAAAAAATAAGGGATCGGTAAGTCCAAAGGATCAATATTAAAAGCATAAGAGATTAATAAACCCTAAGAAATAGTATTTGAAACTCAAAAAACTAAGAAATTAATAAACCCTAAGAATTAATATTTTAAAATCAAAATATTAATAAACCCAAGGGATTATTAATATTGTGAGCCAAAATAACTAATAAACCAAAGGGTTTAATATTAGAAACTAAAGGAATTGGTGAACCCAAGCGAGAAATATTAAAAACAGAAGAGATAAATAAAGCCTAGGAATAAATATTTTAAATACAAATGAATGATTAAATCACATGATTAATAAAGAGATTAATAAAGCCTACGAATTAATATTTTAAACAAAAAGAGTTGGTAAACTCACTGTTAGATGATCCAAATATAATAAATATTTATTAAATTATAATATTTAATAAATATTAGAGACACTTAGAAATAGAATGTTGTTAGCAAAGATAGGACTCTATAATTGAATCGTATCTTAAGCTCTAAAATAGGAATAAAGTTAGTAGATTGGATAGAAGATCATTTATTGTAAATGAACACTGTTATTTTTTCAAGTGGTCCATAACTAAATTAAGTTAGCACATATAGCTTATAAATATGTTAGTCTTCTAATTGCAAATTAGTGGAAGTTTACGTTTGTAAACTCTTGCAATTTGTTATGTAATTTATTTTCCAATATTAATAAAATTACGTGTTTGAGGACACTTCTATATTAATGTGGTGTCAGATCCACGAATAATGCAGATGACATGAAGGTGGAGATTTCAGCTATGCAGACTTTCGAAAATTCTACTAAACAGATAATTAGTATGCAATTTTGTCAATATTTTAAGGAAAAGAAATTTATTGATTATAATCTGATTATCAATTTTCTTAAAAGTTTTTTGTCAAGCTGTTTCTATTAGCACCATTTAGAAGCACCGTTTTTTTTATTCTCTATATTTTGCAGTACAGAACGAAAATCTGAGATTGTATTTCCACAAAACCCTGCTAAAAGTAGCATAGGATAAAAGTAGAAATGAGAATGTTGTAAGTCACTGCATGTTACCCCCTGTTGACTTGTTGATGAGTCCACCTGGCATGAATTTCTTCAGCGAATAAGGTGATTCTGGCATGAGGGAGCAGACGAAGTAGTCAACGTTCTCCTTGTAGGTTGCCAGTTCTGTTACATTCCCATGCAAGAATGACTTGGCTAGAAAAACATCGATTCCATCACATTTATTGTTCTCTCTTTCCTCAAGGAATTCATCACAAAACCGAGCTAGGATTCCCACACAATTATCCAAATTGCGTTTCAAGTGAAACCATTGATTCATTTATATGTTATAAAACACGCATTTGACACCTCGGTAGAGGCGCTGATGGGGCACTAGTTGTATCGATTTTAAAACCTTTAAATATATTTTGTGCCCAGGTCGTCTCCTTCCTTGAGCACGTATTACCTACCATTGTCCTGCTAACAAAATCCAATCCACATTTATCCATATTTTATTGTCTAACTTTTGCCAAAATTTCATAATTACTCTCCCAATTATTATACCCCGAACATGGACTGGACTTGATCTTGATTTTGAGAGCGTAATTGATTTAATTTTATCAAGTAGCGCTGATGGAATTGGGGGTACGACGTAGAGGAATATGGATTTGATCCATAAAATCGTTATATGTTAGGTTGACAAGTTATTACATAGCGTGGAGAAATTATTTTCCAAGCAAAGTTCCCTCCTTGGTCAAGTTATTATGAAGATTTGTGCTGATATATGTTGCAATTAAATCCAACTCAAAGGTAGTTCCTAGTTTTATGAAAGAAGAGGTTGCATCTTCTGTGTTTGGATTGCTTTGTGGTGGTTTCAAGAAACATATCGAGACAGCAAGCCCAAGAGAAATATCAATATGATGCACAATAATAATTTTGGAGTAATTTCCACGTAACATACACCAATGATAGTCTCAAGAGCTGAGCATTGGAGAGATGAAGCCTTGGAATGTTGGAGAAATGATTTGAAGGTTTTATGTGTAGCTACTGAGGACATTTTACATGGCAAATGACAACTCCTCAAGCCATAATACAGTGCAGAATGTTTTGCAGTGACAATGTGGCTGCCCAACTATAGTACCGCATTGGAATTTACATGATGGTGAGGGTGAATTTTGTTGTTGCGTAATTATTTTTTTCAGATCGTGGGCCCATAACCCAAAAATATACAAAGTTTGAGAAGTGTGCAGTTTTGCTATCATCAAAAGTGTTAAGATCAGGAATATGGCAGAGGGTAGTATATATCTTTTATGTAAATTTTTTTATTTGTTTTTGGAGTGATAATTTTTTTTGGAGTTATAAGTTTTTGTAGTTGAAGTTATAAGGGAGGAACTTGAAATTTATTTATTGATTTATTTTGGAGCAATAAGGTGAAGTGAAAAATTTTCCATTGTTTTTGGAGAAATCAGTGTAATTTTTCTTGGAGAAATAAGGTTTATTATTTGTAACTCAAAGTACCTTTTAGTTTGAGGGGGGGTATATTTTTTTTAAGAAGAAATTTGTAAGGGTACTGTCAAGTGGTCAGATTTTGCAAGATTTCATTGTAAACACTAAACAAGAAATTTACTAGAGCCAAGTGCAAAGCTTAGTCATTTTTCTCCTTTCTCAACGACTATACAAGGGTCAAGGCCAAGCCTGATAGATCATTTTTTCTTTGCGTGGCATGTGTTGTTTTTGGCGTGGTGTGTTTTCTTGTGACAAGTTGCTCATTTTATTCTTGTGATTGATTCTTTTGGTGCACTGTTTCAACATTATCATGTCAAAGTTAATTAATTTGTTCTCTGAATCTAATAAGCTAGATCAGGTGAAATCTTATAAGACATGGAAATGTCTAATTGAAAGCACTCTCATTTATAATAAATTGTGGCATGAAATTTGTGATGGCAGCATTAAGTCAAATAAACCAACAGATGCGGCTTCACTAGAAAAATGGGAAGTAAAAAATGCCAAGGTATTAGCTCTTATAAAAGCTTCAGTTAATAATGAAATGTACATACATATTGAAAATTCCTCAGATGCATGGACTAATTTACGTACATTCAAATGTCTCTTTCATACACAACCTGAATCAAAGAAGGTTGATCTTCAATTAAAATTGCTTCAACAAAAATTAATTGAAGGTGGTGATGTCCTTGACTATATTTCACAATTTAAAAACATCAAGAAATAAATAACAAATGTTGTTTTTCAAGCTGTTGATGAAATTTTCTTGACCAAAATTTTAATTGCTGTATTTCCAGCATCTTACACACATTTTTTGGAAACTTTGCAAGTCACTGGAATGTTAGAGAAGATAAAATTTGATGAATTGAGTGACATGTTAGCCCAACATGATAAAACCTTTGGGAAGAAGAAACAGATTGGAGAAGATGTCTTCTTCACCGAAGCCACCTCAAGTAACTCCTCAGCTGATAGTTCAAGAAACCAAGGAAGAGGAAATTTCAATCAAAATCAAACAGCCCAAGGTCGTGGTCGCAATCAAAGCAGAGGAAACAATTTCAACAAAGGCTACAATTCAGGCAGGAGAAATTTTCAGGAAGAGGAAAAAATTATACAGGATATAATCAAGGCAGAGGACAAAGTCCAAGCAGAGGAAAAAATAAGAAAAAAGGCCAAATCAGAGGCAGAGGACAGTATCAAGGCAGAGGACAGACTCAAGGCAGAGACAGAGATTTTAGTCAAATTGTTTGCAGGAGATGTAACAAAGTTGGCCATTATGTAGAAGATTGTAGAACTTTTATTCAGAAAATTCCCAAGTTTCAACCAAACTCTACATAGTTCACAAATGATGGAGATGATCCTGATGGTTCCGAATATGTCTTCACCAATACAAAATCAACATCTTTAAAGGTTTCAAGCTTTCTTAGAACTGATTATGAAGATGCATGGATTATAGACACAGGCGCAACTCAACACATAAATTTTTTATGGGATTTCTTTTGGAATTTCAAAGAATGCCATCTAAATTCGATCTATCTTGCTGATAAAACAAAACATACTCCTTCTGGCAAAGGTGTAGTTAAATTTTTTTTACCAGGAAATTGAGAAAGAATGATTTCAAATGTATGGTATGTCCCAACATTTAAGAAAATTTTGTTATCTTTAGTCACAATTTGACAAGCAGGACATACGATGATTATGGAATATGGCTTAGTTAAAATAAACTTAGTAAAACAAAACATGAAAATAGTAATGACAGGTTATGAAGATGGAAAACTGTTAAGGATGAAAGGGACAGTTATTCCAAGAAATTCTGACTTTGCAGGAGCAGCAAGTACAGACATTTCACCAATCAGATTGTGGAATGTAAGATATGGCCATCTCAACTTTGAATGTCTCTCTCAGTTACAAAAATAGGGAATGGTTAAGGGACTTCCAACATTCAAAAGGGGAAATGCAAAGTATGAATCTTGCATTTTTGGAAAACAACATCAAGAGAATTTTCCTACAAGTTCATGGTGAGAAAATAGGAATTTGCAGTTGGTTCACAATGATATTTGTGGACCCTTACCAACTTCTCTCAGAGGTTGCAGATATTTATTACTCTTTGTTGATGATTTTAGTAGGATGAATTTGGTATATTTCTTGAAGAAAAAGTTACAAGCATTTGAAAAGTTCAAAAATTTTCGTCAACTTGTTGAAAATGAAGTTAAGGAGAAGATTGGCACTCTTAGAAATGATAATGGCGGAAAACTCACTTCAAATGAATTGAAAATGTATTGCATGGATAATGGCATAAAATGACATCTTACCAATGTCTACACTCCACATCAAAATGAAGTAGTAGAAAAAATGAATCGTACCTTTTTAGGAATGGCGCGATCTATGTTAACTTTCAAAAAATTAAGTCCTTTGTATTGCGCCGAACCAATTCATACCGTTGTCTACTTGAGAAACAAATCTCCCACTGCTTCTTTAGACAGAATCACACCTTATGAAGCATGGTTTGGCTTCAAACCTAGGGTTAAACATCTTAGAGTTTTTGGATCCATATGTTATGCCTTAGTTCCGAAAGAAAAATGAACTAAGCTTGACTCACGAAGCTTGAAGTGCACAATGATTGGGTATTCTGATGAGAAGAAAGGGTATTGTCTTTTGTCGAATGGAAAATTTATTGTCAGCAGAGATGTGATTTTTGATGAAAATGAGAGTAACAGTGCTAAATAAGTTGAAAGTATTCTTCAAAAGTTAGAAACAAAAAGTGATAAAAGAAACGAAAATCTACAAAGTCAACCAAACTCACAAAATTGGTATGAACTTGAGTTTCCTTCATCTGAAAATGATTCATCTAGTTCGTCTTCTTCACCAGTGCTATCTGGGTCTTCTAGCAGTTCATCCAACTCTCCTAACAACAGCAGTTCTTCTAACAATGACTCTCTGCACCGAGAACTTGCGGTTGATCAACAAACATCACTTTACATCAACCCTCTTTACAATCATGGTGATTTTTCACAATCTCAAACCAGTGAACATCAATTGCCAAAATGGGCAGTTCAAATTTTGAAAGATGTAAGGCCTAATGAATAGAATAAAACAGGAACCCGGGGATCACACAGAAATGAAGGAAATTTCACCTTGATAGCAAATCATTTTACTGAACCTTCTAATTATCGAGAGGTAGTAAAACATAAATAATGGCAACAGGCTACGGTTGATGAATATCAGGCAGTTCAAGATGATAACACTTGGAAACTTGTTGATTTTCCTTGGAATGTTAAACCCATCAAATGCAAGGGGTTTACCGAATTAAGTACGAGAAAAATGGCGATACCGAAAAGTATAAAGAAAGACTTGTTGCTAAGGGTTTTGCGTAGCGGGAAGGGATAGATTATGAGGAAACGTTTGCTCCTACAACTAAATGGAACACCATCTGACTCACACTTGCCTTAGCCACTCAACAAGGATGGAAAGTTCATCAAATGGATGTAAAAAGTGCTTTCCTCAACGGTGATTTTCAGGAAGAAGTGTACATGACAAAACCTCCAGGTTTTGAATTTGAAGGATAAGAACATAAATTCTGCAAACTGATAAAGGCTTTATATGGGTTAAAACAAGCTCCCCGAGCTTGGTATGCTAAAATGGATGAGTACCTTCGGAAAGTTGGTTTTCAACGAAGTGAATCTGATGATACCTTGTATGTATGCCAAAAAGGTAAAAATATGGTGAATTTGGTTATGTATGTAGATGATTTGATTATCATTTGAAATAATGATGATCACATTGCATAGGTGAAAAAGGATTTACATGTAGGTTTAAATATGAGAGAGTTGGGACTACTTCACTGCTATATTGTTGTTGAAGTATTCCAATGTCCACATCATATGTTCATTTCTCAGAGTAAGTATGCAGCAGAAATTATTCAATGATTTGGAATGCAGGATTGCAAGCTTGTTCTTACCCATATGGAAGAAAACTTGAAACTTTCAAAATTTGAAGGGGGGAAATGGTGGATAGCACTACTTATCGACAGTTGATTGGTAGCCAATTTATCTGACAACTACTCGACCAGATCTTTCTTATGTCATCAGTATTATTTCCCAATTTATGCAATAACCACAAGACAACCACTCGAATGCAACTAAAACATTTCTTCATTATATCCAAGGAACAAAATATTTTGGTCTTCTTTACAAAAAGACTAAATTTTTTTTACTTGGTGGATTTTTAGATACCAAATTTGCTGGAAGTATTGATGATAGGGCATCAACTTCAGGTTATTTAGTGAACATGGGGTCAGCTGAAGTTTCCTGGAGTTGCAAGAAGAAAGCTACAGTGGCCACTTCTTCAGTAGAAGCATAGTACATTTCAGCATGGGAAGCAGCATGTGAGATTGTTGTGTTGCGTAGAGTTTTACAGGACTTGGGAATTCCTCCAGCAAAAGCTACTTCGTTATTCATCGACAACCAGTCAGCAATAAAGCTTGCCAATAATCCAGTTTTTCATTCAAAGACAAAGCATGTGGACACCAAGTATCATCATATCATATCACTCATTGCAAAGGATGTCATCAAACCGATTTATTGTCCTTGAGAAGATCAGACCTCCGATATCTTCACCAAACCTCTTGGCAGAATAAAATTTACTAAGTTTAGGGATGAAATTGGTATATTTTGTAATGTATATTTGGATCATAGGGGGGAATTTTAGATGATCCAAATATAATAATGTAAAGTTAGGATAAAAATATTTATTAAATTATAATATTTAATAAATATTACAGACACTTAGAAATAGAATGTTGCTAGCAAAGATAGGACTCTAGAATTGAGTCGTATCTTAGGCTCTAAAATAGGAATAAAGTTAGTAGATTGGATTGAATATCATTTATTGTAAATGGACACTTGTTATTTTTTCAAATGGTCCATAACTAAATTAAGTTAGGACATATAGCTTATAAATAGGTTAGTCTTGTAATTGCAAATTAGTGGAAGTTTACGTTTGTAAACTCTTGCAATTTGTTATGTAATTTCTTTTCCAATATTAATAAAATTGTGTGTCTGAGGACACTTATGTATTACTCACATGATTATTAATATTATAAATGGAAGGGAATAATATTAAATCTAAGAGATTAATATTATAAACCCAAAGTATATAAAAACCCTTAGATAAATACTAAAAATCGTGAAATAAAAATTGTTGACCATGCTTGACTTAAACATTGAGACAATTGTTGTTACAATGTGACGTTGGACCAAGTGACCAGAGCCTCGATATTTTAGCTAAAAAATGAAAGTTCTTAGAATTGAATGAAACAAAAACAACAGTGACCAGCCCATCGTAAGGAATCCAACAAAACTGGTTTCATTGAAAATCAAGTTTGAATGAAGGAGTTATGGTCTGTTGATCGCTGTTCAGAACAGGAAATTTTTTATTAAAAACTTACAAAACAAGTACAGGCTCATGACATGGCAGCCTAGTCAACATTCAGGGAATATTATCCAGTTTTTTTCCAATGGGACCGTGACAAGTGTCACTACGGGATTCATCAGTTTGGTTTGTGAAGGTAAAACTTGTCCAATGACCTCCTAAGGTTGAATTTGGGTTAATGTTTCTATGTGCTGGAAATTATTATTATTTTAATTAGTCAAGGTTGGAATTAATGTGTGTGTCTATATATATATATATATATATTGTATGGTTAATATCATATATTATATTATATTATATTATATATATAATGTAATATATGATATTAACCATACAATATATATATATGTATGTATGTGTGTATATATATATATATATTAATTTAATTTCAAACCTTAACTAATTTTATTTAGTCCGCATTTTTATATATTATCAAACCCAAATCAATGTTTAAATATGTGTCATTACAAACTTTAATTACATTGCAAATCCACTATGTCCTAGTTCGAATGGTGGCAAAATATGCTCGAAATTTATGATATAGTTGAATTCATATGGTGGAAGACTTATCTAAAGTTTGGGCAACATATTAATCAAAGGTTTTTATAAACTATAGTCCTAAGGCATGATATATCAGTTGGCACAATATTTCGAAGGTTTTTACTACAGTGGCGTGTTACTAATTTCGAAGTCTAACTATGGGTGGCGTATTATCAAAGTCCGAGTGGTGTATCATTAAGGTTCATTCTTAACATAAATTGCGTTACAAAAACGTTATGGGAGGGGTGAGGTCAAGGCTCAACCCCACCACCACCCACAAACCCTTCCCAATGCTTTACCAATGGGCAATGGGATGGTTCATTCAAAACCAAAGCTCCAAAATTTTATTTTAGGTCTATGTAGGTTCCGATAGTGGAAGGAGGGGGCCAGCCCCATGGGCCAACCCTCCTCCATGTGACCATCTGACATGAGCATGTTCCAGCGCCTTCCACTAATGTGGAATTAATGCGTCCTTATCCACCTAATTATAGATTAAGCCCTAATTAATTAAGTTACTGATTGGTGGAAGAATTAGCGGCGGTGCTAAATTCATAGATTTTTCCAACTTTGTCGGAGTTAGCTCGAGTCCTTCCAAATTTGGAGGAGAAATGGGAGGAAGGTTTATTTTTTCCATAATTGAGTCAATTTTCGACCAAATTGAGCTCATAAAGAGTCATTCTTAGAAAATTGGCATGCCATGAAAACATTGGAATAGGTTGTAGAGGCAGAGGAACAATTTTTCAGAGGTTTTTGTTGCCTTGAAGAATTTCGAAGCCTAGGGCCACTAAGAGGGAAGGCCATGCCTAGAGCATCTGGTAATCAAATTGAGTAAATAAATAGTCATTTCTGATAGATTTCAACATTTTGAACTCATTAGAATATGTTCAAAGAGAATTTTATGCATTTAAACAACAATTTGATTAAAATTGAGCTAATAGAGAGGCCTAATCTATGATGATGGACCAAGGAGATGTAGCCCAGGAGGGTGAGATCCTTCATATATATTTTTTTTTAATGGACCATTTGTGATGGTTTGTTGTTATTTATGTTCTTTTTGTTTGTCCATTTAAATTCTTGCTTTATGCTTTCAAATAAAATCATAAAATTCAGTTTTAATTGCCTCTTTGACACACATAAGCAACAAGGGAACCTGTACATCAAGCATAAGACCAGTAAATAAGTTTTATATCTGAAAATGAAATTAGAATAAAAAAAATAACATTCAATTTCAGATAAAGTTAGTATCAAAGCCAAGTTGAAAACCTTTTGTTGAAAGGAAAGGTTATTTACTTTATAGTTTCTTGAAGTTTTGTGCACGTTTAATGGTTGGACTTTGTGATGTTGACAAGAATAAAGTTGAATAAAGGTGCAGGGAAGTTGTTGGTTCCAATTCTTGAGATTAGGACCAGAATAAGGGGAGCTGAAAGAGCATCATCTTCACCTAAAATTTCACTCATAACTACACTTGAAGAACCACAAGTTTTTTCTCAAGAAGCTGAGATTGAAGAGTTGCAATATGTACAATAAGCTGAGTTGATTGAAGAGTTACAGGCATCAGAAGTTGATTTTGAATCCATAGCCATCATGTTAGGATTTGGAGAGACTCTAGGACATTCAGAAGAGGAAGATGTCAAGAGAGAATTCAAAGATATAAGGAGTATGGTTAAAGTGATGTTTGGTGTATTTACTTCTGGGATGGCAGGAGAAGGTTCTAAGCCTCGATATGGAGAAGGAACTTCATATGGTAAGAAGGATAAGAGAAGAGTTCAAAGGGAAGTGGAGGAAATCCACCTCCATCTCCACCATCTTCATCATCCTCATCATCTCCATCTGAATCATATTTCACTTCCACCACAAAGACCACTCACACCATACTCAGAAACACTCAAAAGCCACAAAAGGAAAAACTCCATTAGTCAAATTAGACATCAATTTTGAACTAACAATGTACAATGGCGAGGTAAATGTATAGAGGCTTAACAATTGGATACGTAAATTGGAGGTGTATTAAAGAATTCAGAACCTTCATGAAGATAACATAAAGATCAAATTGGCTTAATTAAGGCTAGAAGGAGAAAAACTAGTTTGGTGGGAAGCGAACACTCAAGAGGAAATGTAAATCCATGGTAAGATATCCATTTTTTGGGTTGAGTTTATTTCTTCCATTAAAAGACGGTTTTATCCATTAGCCTATATGAAAAAATCTATTATGAGTTCGAAAATTTTTAAGCAACTCAAGGGTCAAACAGTTCAAGAATATACCCGGGTAAAACCACGAAGGTGGGTTACACTTTTGTGAGAATCGGGGGTAGAAAAGTCATTTTCCCAATATTTCGGCCGAACTTTTATAAAATTTCAGCCGAACTGTTCTAGAGTTCGGTCGAACTTTCGAAATTAGTTCGGCTGAACTAATTCTACCATTTACATTGACGGCATACTAACAACGTGTGTAAACATATTTTTGGCCGGAGATGGGAAAACAGGAAACAAAAGTTCAGTCGAACTAATTCTACCGTTTACATTGACGGTGTGCTGAGGACATGGGTAAACAAATTTTTGGTCGGAGATGGGAAAAACAGAAATAGAAGTTCGGCCGAACTAATAGTTCAGCTAGACTACTAATTCGACAAAACTTTTAAAATAATTCGTCCAAACTTTAGTTTATAAATATGCCAGCTCGCAAACGTGAAGATGTTTCAGGATTATTAGCGTTGTCGCAACTCTGTCTATTGCATTTGCTAAGGTTGTTGTGTTTGTTGTATGTCGTTTTTGTTGTTTGGTGTTGTAGAGTCTTGGTGTTACAGAGGGGCGAGGAGGTGAGAAATTTTTTGGTTTTCTGCTGTTTATTTTCTTTGTGATTTTTTTTCTTATTGTTGTTCTATTGTTTCAATTTTATTGCTGTGTTTTTTTTTTTCAAGTAATTTGTAATCCGCATCGTCCATGACGTCGTCATTGATCTCCTGCTTGTATTCTCATTGCAGCCTCGTCTCTGAATTTCGAGGTTGGTACATGTGTCAAATAATTTACACATTCAATATTACAACACCCTGCTATGTTAAAACATGTTAGTATTCTTTAAGGTTGCTTGTATCCATGTTTTCATGAGACATGATCACCATCAAGTTTTCTTAAAATGTCTTCAAACTTTTCACAATCACCTTCAAGATTTTCCTGAACATGAATGTGGGATACATTTTATACCTGCATTTAAGAAATTTGCATCTCCCTCGAGAACCAAATTCATGGATGATTTTAAAATCAAATATTGTTTTGCTCTTGGATTTTTTATTTTTCTTACCTTCATATTTTTATGTTCACGATCGATCATGTCTAGGCATGTCCTTATTTCATTTCTCACTTGGTTGCATATTTCATATTTAGTAGGCTTCTTTTATTAAAAAAAATTCAATTCGTTCACTTATAGTGAGACTACTTTCTCATTTGTTGAAGCATCCTTTTGATTGTTGAGCTAGTTTCTATAGATATACATATATGCAAAATGAACATACAAGTAGATGCTTAACCTCATAGAAGGTGAAGGTGATGCATAAATATTACCCACATCTAATGAATATTTCATTTCATGGTTGGAAAAGGGTGTGAATCATTTTTTTTTTCTCTTTCATTCTGTCATCTATTTAATGGATGTCTCAACAACTATGATTTTTCAATTTTTTGTGCTTGAATAAATTTTACAAAACATTCCAACTTAAGTTTTCTTTGTTTCAAAATGGCATGATTTAATTCAAATAAAAAAACCTTTAGAATTGATTCGAAATGTCTAGCCCTTTGATAATACTAAGTAAAACCAAGAAACAACTCCACGTCTTGAAAACCATGCCATTCAAAAAATCAATTTTTTCAGTACAGTGAAACATACAGGGAAAGGAAGCAAATATCATTTCAGGTAGGGAAGATAAGGATTTAATAACATAAATTTTATATATAAGCGCAGTCTTCAATTCCATTGTTTTGTAGGTAAATTACTATCTTCACATTAAAGCATTATATAAGGTTACTCTGCAAAACATCATCTACTTTTTACTGAAGCATATTTTTTAAAAGAAAAATAACAAACATAGGCTAATATTTGAATCGCATAGGCAATTCAAAGAACCTCAAAAACAAAGATTAAAACACTTATTTATTCCTTCACAACCAGGCACATCTCATAAACAAATTATATAATCTGTCGATTTTCTTTCCTCTATGGTGTTTTTCCAGGTTATCCAGTATGTTAGAAATCACAAGTGGGTTGCAGAAGTAGATAACAGATCCAAACAAAGGGAGCCTGTTATTAGAAGAATCCTTCTGACATTACACATCACAAGAACAATTTATTCATATAATATCTCATCATCATAGCTTCATTATATTTATACAATTAAGTCCACAAAAATTTAGTTGGAAAAGGGTGTGAATCAAAGGTTTTTACTCTTTCATTCTGTCATCTATTTAATGGATGTCTCAACAACTGTTATTTTTCAAAAAAAAAAATTCTTGAAGAAATTTTGCAAAACAATGCAGCGTAAGTTTTATTTGTTTCAAAATGACATGATTGACTTAAAATAAAACAACCTTCATAATTGATTTGAAATGTCTAGCCCTTCGAGAATACCAAGTAAAACCAACAAAAAACTCCACATCTTGAAAACCATGCCATTCAGAAAATCCATTCTTTTAGTAGAGTGAAATATACAGGGAAAGGAAGATAATATCATATCAAGTAGGGAAGATAAAGATGTCATAACAGAACTCTGATATATAAGCACAGTCTCAAATTCCATTGTTTTTTAGGTAAAGTACTATCTTCACATTAAAGCATTGTATAAGGTTATTCTACATAACATCATCTACTTTTTACTGAAGCATATTTTTTTAAAGACAAATAAAAAATAGAGGCTAATATCTGAATTGTATAGGAAATTCAAAGAACCTCAAAAAAAGAGATTGAAACACTTATTTATTCCTTCACAACTAGGTACATTTCATAAAAAAATTATAATCTGTGGATTTTATTTCTTGTATAGTGTTTTTCCAGGTTATCGAGTTTGTTAGAAATCAAAAGTGGGTTGCAGAAGTAGATAACAGATCCAAAACAAGAGAGCTGGAGTTTAGAAGCTCCCTTTTGACATTAAACATCACAAGAACAAGTTATTCACATAATATCTCATCATCATAGCTTGATTATATTTATACAATTAAGTCCATAACCATTCTCCCTAAAATGGAATTGATTTGGTCAAGTTTCATCACTCAAGTCTACCCCAAAGCAGCTATACAATCCACATTTCCTGGCCCTTTCGGTACCTAGTTGGTTACAATCAACTTGGGTATAAAACTTAGTCGTTATTATCCAACCAGTTGCATCCCCTTAGTGTTGAAATTTACTATCTTCACATTAAATAATTGTATAAGGTTACTCTACATAACATCATCTACTTTTTACTGAAGCATATATTTTTAAAGACAAATAACAAAAATAGGCTAATATTTGAATCACATAGGAAATTCAAAGAAACTCAAAAACAAAGATTGAAACACTTATTTATTCCTTCACAACCAGGTACATTTCATAAACAAATTATATAATCTGTGGATTTTCTTTCCTCTATAGTGTCTTTCTAGGTTATCCAGTTTGTTAGAAATCACAAGTGGGTTGCAGAAGTAGATAACAGATCCAAACAAAGGAAATGGAGTTTAGAAGCGCCCTTGTGACATTACACGTCACAAGAAAAATTTATTCACATAATATCTCATCATAATAGCTTGATTATATTTATACAGTTAATTCCATAACCATTCTCCCTAAAATGGGATTGATTTGGTCAAGTTTTATCACTCAACTCTACCCCAAATTAGTTATACAATCCCTTTCTGCACCTAGTTGGTTACAATCAACTTGGGTAGAAAAATTAGTGAGTCTTATCCAACCAGTTGCATCCCCTTAGTGTTGAAATATACTATCTTCACATTAAAGCATTGTATAAGGTTACTCTACAAAAAATCATCTAATTTTTACTGAAGCATATTATTTTAAAGAAAAATAACAAACAGAGGCTAATATTTGAATCACATAGGCAATTCAAAGAACGTAAAAAACAAAGATTGAAACAGTTATTTATTCCTTCACAACCAGGTACATTTCCAAAAAAAATTATATAATCTGTGGATTTTCTTTCCTCTATAGTGTTTTTCCAGGTTATTCAGTTTGTAATAAATCACAAGTGGGTTGCATAAGTAGATAAAATATCCAAACAAAAGAGAGCTAGAGTTTAGAAGCACCCTTGTGACATTACACATCAAAAGAAAAAGTTATTCACATAATATCTCATCATCATAACTTGATTACATTTATACAATTAAGTCCGTAACCATTATCCCTAAAATGGGATTGATTTGGACAAGTTTGATCACTCAAGTATACCCCAAATCAGTTATACAATCCACATTTCTTGGCCCTTTCTACACCTAGTTGGTTACAATCAACTTGGGTAGAAAACTTAGTGAGTCCTATCCAACTAGTTGCATCCCCTTAATGTTGAGATTTACTATCTTCACATTAAAGAATTGTATAAGGTTACTCTATAGAACATCATCTACTTCTTACTGAAGCATATTTTTTTAAAGACAAATAACAAACAGATGCTAATATTTGAATCACATAGGCAATTCAAAGAACCTCAAACATAGAGATTGAAACACTTATTTATTCCTTCACAACCAGGTATATTTCATAAACAAATTATATAATCTATGGATTTTCTTTCCTCTACAATATTTTTCAAGGTTATCCAGTTTGTTATAAATCAAAAGTGGGTTGTAGAAATAGATAACAGATCCAAACAAAGAGAGTTGTAGTTTAGAAGCACCCTTGTAACATTACACATCACAAGAACAAGTTATTCAAATAAATCTCATCATCATAGATTGATTATATTCATCCAATTAATTCCATAACAATTTTCCCTAAAATGGGATTGATTTGGTCAGGTTTGATCACTCAATTCTATGCCAAAGGAGTTATACAATCCACATTTCCTGGCCCTTTCTGCACCTAGCTAGTTACAATCAACTTGGGTAGAAAACTTAGTCAGTTATATCCAACCAGTTGCATCCCCTTGGTGTTGAAATTTACTATCTTCACATTAAATCATTGTATAAGGTTACTCTATAGAACATCATCCACTTTTTACTAAGCACATTTTTTTAAAGACAAATAACAAATAGAGGCTAGTATTTGAATCACATACGCAATTCAAAGAACCTCAAAAACAGAGATTGAAACACTTATTTATTCCTTTACTACTAGGTACATTTCATAAAAAAATTATATAATCTGTGGATTTTCTTTCCTCTATAGTGTTTTTCCAGGTTATCCAGTTTGTTAGAAATCACAAGTGGTTTGCAGAAGTAGATAACAGATCCAAACAAAGAGAGTTGGAGTTTAGAAGCACCCTTGTGACATTAAACATCACAATAACAAGTTATTCACATAATATCTCATCATCATAGCTTTATTATATTTATACAATTAAGTCCATATCAATTCTCCCTAAAATAGGATTCATTTGGTCAAGTTTGATCACTCAAGTCTACACCAAAGAAGTTATACAATCCACATTTCTGGGCCCTTTGTGCACCTAGTTGGTTACAATCAACTTGGATAGAAAACTTAGTCAGTCCTATCGAACTAGTTGCATCCCCTTAGTGTTGAAATTTACTATCTTCAAATTAAAGCGTTGTATAAGGTTACTCTACAGAACATTATCTACTTTTTACTGAAGCATATATTCTTAAATACAAATAAAAAATAGAGGGTAATAGTTGAATCGCATAGGAAATTCAAAGAACCTCAAAAACAGAGATTGAAAAACTTATTTATTCCTTCACAACCAAGTACATTTCATAAAACAATTATATAATCTATGGATTTTCTTTCCTCTATAGTTTCTTTCTAGGTTATCCAGTTTGTTAGAAATCAAAAGTGGGTTGTAGAAGTAGATGATAGATCCAAACAAATAGAGCTGGAGTTTAGAAGCACCCTTGTGACATTACACATCACAAGAACAAGTTATTCACATAATATCGCATTATCACAGCTTGATTATAGTTATAAAATTAAGTCAATAACCATTCTCCTTAAAATGGGATTGATTTGGTCAAGTTTTATCACTCAAGTCTACCCCAAAGTAGTTATACAATCCATATTGCAAGGCCCTTTCTCCACCTAGTTGGTACAAAATCAACTTGGGTAGAAAACTTAGTCAGTCCTATCCAATCAGTTGCATCCCCTTAGTGTTGAAATTTACTATCTTCACATTAAAGCATTGTATAAGGTTACTCTAGAGAACGTCATTTACTTTTTATTGGAGCATATTTTTTTAAAGACAAATAAAAAACAGAGGATAATATTTCAATCACATAGGCACTTTAAAGAAAATCAAAAATAGAGATTGAAACACTTATTTATTCCTTCAAAACTAGGTACATTTCATAAACAAATTATATAATCTATGGATTTTCTTTCCTCTATAGTGTTTTTCTAGGTTATCTAGTTTGTTAGAAATCACAAGTGGGTTGCAGAAGTAGATAACATATCCAAAAAAAGAGAGTTGGAGTTTAGAAGGACCCTTTTCCATGTAATTTCTCCCACAAACTCATCAAGGTGTGACTTTTGACATAACTTCATCAACCACTACCAATATTTTTTTAAGTAAGTGCATAAAATAATTTTTCAAACCATGTACATGTCATTTCTCCCACAAACTCATCAAGGTGTGACTTTTGACATAAATTCATCAACCACTACCAATATTTGTTTTAGTAAGTGCATAAAATAAATTTTCCAACCATGTACATGTCATTTCTCCCACAAACTCATCGAGGTGTGACTTTTGACATAACTTCATCAGCAACTACCACTAATTGTTTTAGTAAGTGCATAAAATAATTTTGCAAACCATATATATGTCATTTCTACCACAAACCCATCAAGGTGTGACTTTTGACATAACTGAATCAACCACTACCAGTAGTTTTTTAAGTAAGAAAAAACCACTACCACTTTAAGGCAAACCGTGTACATGTTTCATTTCTCCCATACATGTGTCATTTCTCACAAAAAAAATTAGGCAAAATTTAAGGCATGTTTAATTTTTATGTCATTTCTATGTCATTTCTCCCATAAACTATGAGGAAATGTCATTTATCCCATATATACTATAAGGAAAACTTTCAGGAAAACCATTTACATGTTATTTCTCTCCTAAACTCTACGCAAGGAAAACTTTCAGGTGCATGTCATTTCCAGATGTGATTTCTCCCATAAACTTTAAGAAAAACTTTAATGCAAACCATGCACTTGCCATTTCTCCCAGAAAATAAAGGCTTTCTCCCATTAATTAAAGGCAAAATTTAAGGCTTAAAAACTGAACCTAAAGTGGCTGAACTTCCATAGGAATTTAGTCTATCTGTTGAGTGTTAACTTCTACAAGTTCTAAAGGTAGAGTCTGTAAAGGGCCAAGTAGCCTCCGGATCTCATCTTTTTTTAAAGGTGACATATCTAGTAAATGCCCCTATAGTCAATCTCTGGAGCAGATCTAAATAGAATTTCTACATTTTAATATCCATAAACCACAACAACTTTAAGGAAAATCGTGTAAATGTGTCATTTCTTCCATAAACTCTTAAGGAAAACTTCAAAGCATGTGTCATTGTCTTTTTCCCATTAACTTTAAAGCATGTGTCATTTCTCAAGGCTTTCTCCCATTAATTCAAGGAAAATTTTCAGGCATAGAAACTGAAACTAAAGTAGTTGAAATTCCATAGGATAGGATCTCCCCAAACTCAAGGCTTCCTCGCTTTAATTCAAGGAAAACGTTAAGGCCTAAAAACTCAACCTAAAGTAGTTGAACTTCCATAGGATAGGATCCCCCAAATTCAAGGCTTTCCCCCATTAATTCAAGACAAACTTTAGGGCCTAAAAATTGAACCTAAAGTGGCTGAACTTCCATAGGATTTTAATTTTTTTGTTGATTCTTAACTTCTACAAGTTCTAAAGGAGTCTGTAAAGGGCCAGGTAGCCTCTGGATCTCATCCTTTCTTAAGGCATGTCATTTCTAGATGTGATTTCTGCCATAAAATTTAAGGAAAACTTTAAGGCAAACCATGCACGAACCATGTATGTGTCATAAATATCCCTTAAACTCTAGGCAATGCAATCTTTAATGCATCTCATTTCTATATGTAAATTCTACCATAAAAATTAAGTCAAACTTTAAGATAAACCATGCACATGTCATTTATCTCATGCACATGTGTTATTTATCCCATGAATTTGCAATAAATGTTAATTTAATATACTTTATTGAATTTTTTTTCAGGTATTAAAAAACCCACTAAATATGGTTGAAAAATGGACATTATGCATAGATGTTTCTTGCTATCCCAATCTAGGGAAAGCAGTGATTACATATGTGATTTGCAATATTGCGACCAACAAGGTCTTCCAAAGGAATATGAATATACCAGGAAGAACAAAAAACAACAAGGCATATCATATTTCATTGATAGAGGGCTTGGGAACAACTAGGGAGTATGGATCAAATGGAATTGTAGTTTTCACCAATTTCAAACTTGTGTGCAACTAGATGAAAGGCGTGTGCCAAGTTAAGAAGGAGAGGCTAAAACAACTACATGGAAAAGAAAACAATATTGTTAGCCAATTTCAATTTTTTAGTATAAGACATTGTAAAAATGTTAATAATATGTCTACTGATCTATTGTGTGAGGAAATCCCAATTCATTATCTATCTATAAAATATGAATTAATAGATGAATTAGAATTATAAAGGGCACTGCCAATGCAAGGTTCATCTCTCAAAGATGAATTAGTTTTGAGAAGCTCTTCTTCAAAAATTCAAGATTCATCTCTCAAAGATGAATTAACATTGAGACGCTCTCCTTCAAAATTTATTGATGGACATTGTAACATATCTTGTATATGTGTGTGTTTTGTACTTATAAATGCATATTTTTTAATGGCCATGTGTTTTTTTCAATTATATACCAAGTGTGCTCCCACCATCTAAAGCGCAACTTGGTGAACTTCACATTTGCAACAAGTGGTGAACTTAACATTTTTATAAAATTAAAATGTGAGGACTTCAACAAATTTTTTCTTAAATGGATTTCACGCTTCTTTTTTAATTGTCATGTGTTTTTTTTCAATTTTATACCAAATGTGCTCCCACCATGTTTTCAATTATATACCAAGGGTACTCCCACCATGTAAAGAGAAATTTGGTTAACTTAACATTTTTATAAAATTTTTGCTTAGATTGAGTTTCACACATCAATTAGTGCTTTCAAAGTTGTGTTTTACATAGTTTGTGTACACTAAATTACATTAATTTTATGAAATTTATTTGTATTTATTTCAAATATTAATTTAAAAAAATAATTGTAAATGTCCACTGTAGATATATATATCATGGAGGATGAACGGAAAAGATCAATAGAATACCATATCTCTACGAGAGAGGGGGATGAGGTATCGAGGGATGTTCATGGTATTATAATATAATTTTAAATATCCATACATATACATACATGTGTGTACATATGGAATTCATTTTTTATCAATTTTCTGAGTTAAAATAGTTTTTAATAAGTTTCATTTTTTATTTTTTAGGAGGTAGGAAGACAAGGTGTCTACTCTAGCAATGGAGCAGCCCATGGTTCACGCAATCGTGTTATGGTTAATGGAATTTAATCAATGAATATGTACATGTATTTATATGTATGAATTTATTTTTGAATTGATTATAAATTCATATTTTTTTATGAAGCTTGCCTCTCGTCTTGTGAGGTTGGTGGTGGTACACATTCCCTTGGATGGCCGTCAATAGGTGCTGGAAAATTGCGTAAAGGTGGTGATATGTATTCCCCCAGAGGCCAATCAATGGATGGTCATGTTGGTTCTAAACCAATCAGTGGTCATTCTGGTTCTTAACAGGGTCGTTCTAGTTCTCAACAGTCTAAGGGTGGGAAAGATGCTAGCCAACCATATCGAGGTGACCATCAATTTGAATATTATTTTCATTCAGTTTGTACAAATTTGTTTACATGTGTTTTTTTTAATATAATTTTTTTTTTATATTGATGCAGAGGCTGAAAATGCTACTCCAAATGTTGCTTGAAAAAGACATAGGGTAGAACGCGTCATTCAAGAAGAAGGTTGGATACAAAAAATGACTTCTCCGTCCGAAATTTTCGATATACCTTGGGAATCAAACATGTAGCAATGCACCTTACAAAAGTGTCAACATCGTCATGAAAAATTGAAGAGAGATCTCATGGCTTTGACTCTCTCTGCTAAGAGTTGACAAAGTTTGGAAATAGTTACTCACTCTTTAAGAAAACTAGTAGATGTGTACCTAAGCTTGGGCCAACCACTGATACTTTTGTACAAGTGATGAGAAAAATAAAGGAAACAGTGATGGGTCCCAATACATGGGAGGTTTTTAAACAAAGAGTTACAATAGAAATGGGCAATTCTATGTTTAATTTCAAAGAAGTGCCGAAAAGAAAGATGCCAAAAGTGCAATATTTCAAGCACACTCATATAGCTCGCTATTTGTAAGATAGACACCTTGCAGCCTGTTGAACCTCAAAATCACCTTCTCTTTGACAATTTTTCTCACTTCTTTCCCTCACATTATCATAAGATCACAAACCCCAATCAATGATAAATGCTAGGTTTTGTCTTAAGGATGCATTAAAATGATTGCCATATTATATTTTCATGTTCTTTCTATTTGGATATATTTTTGCAATTTAGCTACAAAATGAAGCATGTTCTGCAGCTAGCTATGGATTTCGTAGCTACTCTCATGGTCTGGCAAGTTCCACATGCAAAATGAAGAATTGGGCCACATGGGCATTTCTAGAATCATAACTACATGGATTCTATCCTATTCACTCAGTCTAGATCGATAGAAAAGTGAGCCTGAGATCATGGTCAAAGGTGTGGTCAAAGTACGTTATCCAAAAGTAGTGGGACCCTTGATTTTCTCTATCATAGAAAATCAAGAGCCTAACAGTCCTATTGCAGGTGTAATTCAAGTTAGCCACTTGTAGTAAGTTTATCTCACAAAAAATTATGTATTGTCCTTTAAATATCGGTTGTAAAAGGCCTAGAAGACAGTTAAGAATTTAAGTGCTAAGTTTAATCGTTTTGTTGATACTCTATATTCAGACATCATTTTATCATAATACAAAGTTCGTGTTGTCAATGACTATTTAAGCACATCTTTAACGAGCTAGTAGTTCAGCTGAATCAGTTGTAGAGGGCCCCTGCACTGGAGGAGGTTTTTCATTTGTTGTTTTTAGTTCAATTTTCATTACTCTGTTTCCAGAAAATCTGTTTTCTAATTAGGTTGATGTTTCATTTCAGTTTTTGATCAATAGAATAACATTAAATCACAATTGTGCAGCCTTGTTGTTCTAATATATTTTGTGAAGATAGATAAATTTGTTTTCAAAATCGAATTAAGATTGGAGTAATAATATTACACAGTTGCCTAGATTCCTTACTACTTTTTCATTCATTTCCTTAGAACAAAATTGTCAATTAACTGTGTCAACAGATGTTTTCAAAATCCATTCCAGTATGATGATCCTAAAATAAATGGCTAAATGTCTAATTCATAGAGTGGTTGAATTTACTTTGCACATTGTCATTTGCTTTCTAGGTACTTAGAGACTAAGGAATAAATAAATTCTCACATAGCATCTCAAGAGGTTAACACTTCACATTGAATGTCGCAGAAAATTCAAATAAACATTAGTAGTTTTTAGGTAGCCTTACATGCTTTCATATTTTGTTTTCAGATCCTCACTTAATTGCATCACTGATATTCCTAAATATCATTCTAAAAGAGATTGATCTAATCATGTTTCAAGATTGAATGGTTGAATGTTTAATGAGTGCAATTACTGAGTTACGTTTTGCAGACTTTACTTATTTTTCTAGTTCATTAGGTATAATTGGTTACTTAACATTATATCAAGAAGATCACACTTCATAATTGGATATTGGAAGTAGCTAAATATATATTAGATGTTTTCATTGCATTCTTTGCCTACGGTTCTCGGACATTAGAAGATTAAAGTACAGAGAGTTACTTAACATCATCTCAATAAGGTCATACCTCATAATTGAATACTGAAGTAACCAAAAGTACATTAGTTGTTTCATTTTATGCTTTTACTTAATACAAAAATTATCGTTTCAATCTTAGTTTTAGAATTAGATCCATGGAATAGAATTAATGATAAGATAAGATAGTGTTGACACCTAATCCTATGGGATGGTTGTGGATATGTAATTTTGTATAATAAATAATAGTAGGAAATAAGGAAGGCCAAGAGTCATTGGGAGATGAATCCCAACAGCCTCACCTCCATGTATAAATACATATGCATTCTTCAGCTAATACACATTTTGATTTGTGGAGTTACCTCCTGGTTTGACATGGTATCAGAGCCAATCCCACTATTGGCATTTTTTCCTGTGGTGTAACTCCCTCTCCTTTGCTCAGTCAGTTTTTAAGAATATTTTTTGCTGCTCCTACTTATTGCTAGACTGTTATTCTGCGTTTTTTTTTATCTCTGCATAGCTATGACATTTGCAACTCCTGAAGATTCTGCAATCCTGCAGTTCCTGAAACACTGCAAATTGCAGCCTCCCTCTGCAGTCCTGCAAAGATCCTATTCCAAATTTTTTTGTAACGCTTTAATTCCTCTACGTCCCTTTCTTCCTCCCTGCAAGACTTAACGCCCTCACCAGCGCCCTCAATTCACGCGTTCACCAATCTACAGCCCACTATTCAAAGCTGCATACTCCCCAACCTGGCCTCTCGGCCCTCCCCACACCCTAACTCCCCAACCCCCTCACGTAGCTGCACTCACCCCAACCCTGCGCGGACCACCTCCCTCTGTGTACACTCTTCATGTCTATTCCTCATCTCTGCGTATACTTCATCCATTCCCTACGCACCTCACCACACTCAAACGCCACTCAACCTGGAACAACGCTGCTTCATCCCTCTCCACGGCTCTACCCACGCCTCCCACCCTCATCGACTAATCCCCTCCATTTATATATCAACAACGTCATTCCCATTAGCACGCTCTGTCCATATTATAATACGCTATCTATTTGAATACCGCCACATTATAGTCGACCATTTCACATTACAGTCGATCTGCTCCCAAATCCCAAAACCGCTCACTGTAATAGCATCCCTCCACGCTGCTATATCATACGCTGTCTGCGTTACAAAATACCACCCATATACAATACAGCGCTCTCTTATATATATATATTTAATACGCTGTAATAACTTATGGTAATAACACTCCCCTTCACGCTGATATTAAACATTTACGCTGTCATGGTATCAATGCTGCATATGGTAATACCGCTCCCAATCTTTTAATACCACGCCCCACCATAATACCGCCCCTCCATTCATTATTCTATACCGCCCTCCCATCTTTTAATAACACGCACACCGCCCTCCCATCTTTTAATACCACGCCCCACCATAATACCGCCCCTCCATTCATTATTATTTTAATACTATTCACATTCATAATACCTCCCTTCCATTTCATAATACCGCCCTCCCATAACATTCCATATCGACCTCCCATACAATTTTTTTTCTCCAAAAAAAAAAAAAAATACATATATTTTTTTTTGGTGCAAAATTTAGTTTTTAGCAAAGACTTTTTGTCTTTTTAAATTCATAGTATTTTCCAGCAAAGATTTTTTGTCCCCTTTAATTGAGCAAATTTCCAGAGTTGAAAGTTCGTCTAGCAGAAATTTTTCCTCTTCAGAATAATTTTTTCCAGCAAACTAATGCATTCTCTCATCTCTATTGTTGGGGTGGTTCTCTCCGGAAAAGAGAACTATCTTGAATGGTCTCAGAAGATTAAACACACACTCATTTTTAATGAGTTGTGGAGAGGAATCTGTGAAGGACAAGAAGGAAATCCACCAACAAAGCCCACTTCAGACAAAGAGCTCGCCATTTGGGAAAACAAGAACTGTAAGGCCTATGCCTTGATTGCAACTTCCGTAAATGAAGAGGTGAGCCGCAACATTTCATCTTTCTCAAATGCCTATGATGCCTTGAGCAAGCTAAAAGAACTCTATGACTCACATTCAGAATTAGAAAATGTTCAATTGATGATTAAGCTGTTCAGTATTGAAATGAAGAATGATGATCCCCTTGCTTTAGCTTCAGAAGTTAGATCTATCATGCATGATATTGAAAGCACTGGTGTAAAAATGGACATATCTCTCATAGCATATGTTAAGGCATTATATCCGACTTACTCACATTATCTTGAGTCTTTGCAAGCAAGTGGAAACTTTGAGCATATCACCTTTGATACACTTGAGAAAAAGTTTGTAGAAAGAGAGAAAGATTTCAGGAAGATGACAGTCCCTTTGTCTTCCGAAGAGGCTGCATACTTGGCACATAGAGAAAAGAGTCATGCTCCAGATTCATCCAGAGGAAGAGGTGGCAGAAGAGGAAGAGGAAGAAGAAACTTCACAGAAAGGGGGGGTAGACAATCTGACAAATCCAATCTTCATTGCACACGTTGCAATAGAGATGGAAATGATGCATCCAAATGCAGAACACCTTGGGAGAAAATTGAGCAGCAAAGAAATCAAGACCAAGGTAAAACTAATGACAAAGAAAAAGGTAAAGCACCTGAATCCGCTCATTATGTTCTAGCACATTGTAACAATGGAGTAACTGAAGACTTGTTTGATGTTTCATTCACTTCATGGAGAGATGATTGGTTGCTAGATTCAGGAGAAACATGTCACATGACATTTAGAAGAGTTTTTTTTGAAGAATTCACTGACAAAGTTGATGGAGCAGTATATTTCACAGATAAATCCAAACTCAAGCCATCAGGGCTTGGCACAGTCAGGCTTAAACTGCCTGGTCTTCCAGATCATATCCTACATGAGGTTCTATACCTCCCTGAGTTGAGGAGAAACTTGTTGTCCTTGGTAAAAATCCGCCAGCAAGGACACTCGATTCACTTGTTTGATGGAAAGGCAGAGGTTAGAAAAGCATCAGATCAGTCACTTGTCATGGAGGGAATAGAAGAAGGGAGACTCTTGAAGCTGAAAGGTTCATCTGCTCATGCTCAAAACTTTGCATTCAGTTCACATCATGATGAAGGTACATTCCCATCAAGTCTTTTATGGCATGCTAGATTTGGACACTTAAAATATGAAAGCATTCATTTGTTGAAGAAAAATGGTGTTAATGGACTGCCTACAATTCCTAGGAAACCTAAGGAATGTGATGCTTGTATTCTAGGAAAGCATAGCAAACAACCATTTCATGATTCACACTCCAGAGCACATAGAAAACTTGAGCTTGTTCATTCAGATTTATGTGGCCCTATGACTATTGCTTCTGCAAATGGAAACAAATACATGATGACATTTATTGATGACTACACCAAAATGTGTTGGATTTACTTATTGAAGAATAAGTCTGATGCTTTTCAAACTTTCAAGAATTTTCATGCATGGATTGAAAATGATGCACAAACACATATTGGCTCTCTATGTTCTGATAATGGAAAAGAATACACTTCAAAGGAATTTGAAAATTATCTTCGTCAACATGGAATCAAACATCAAACAACTGTGCCATATAATCCACAACAGAATGATGTAGCTGAAATAATGAACAAAACTATCTTAAATATGGTTCGGTCCATGTTATTTTTCAAGAATGTGAAATTGATGTTTTGGGCTGATGCAGTTCTATGTGTTGTTTACATAAAGAATAGGTGTCCTTCAAGTTAAATTAGAAACAAAACTCCTTTTGAAATGTGGCATGGCCACATTCCTTCGGTAAAGCATTTTAGGGTCTTTAGGTCCACCTGTTATGCCTTGATACCCAAGGGTCAAAGGAACAAACTTGGTGCTAGAAGCATAAAATGTATCTTCTTTGGGTACTCCAATACCTCCAAAGGATATCATCTCTATGATAAAGAAAATAAGAAGTTTGTAATAGCAAGAGATGTCATATTCCTTGAATCTTCCAAGAGTGACAAGGTTGTGGAGCGACAACTTGATTGCCTGGATAGATTCACACATGCAAAGTCCTTCCAAGAATTTGATAATGTGATTCCACCTCTTGAAGGGGGGATTACGATATTGAATCAAACTGTGGAATCATGTCCTGAAGCACTCTCTCCCCCACATGAAGAAACAACCACAGATGACACATTGGATGATGTGATTGACAGAATTGGGAGATTAAATCTTGAATCAATCCCAACTCAGTCAAATGACCAGCCTGGGCCATCTCAGAAAGGTCCTCCCAAATGGCTGACAAAGACACTGGAGAATATTCATCCTGATGAGGTTGGAAAAACAGGAACAAGAAGTTCCACTCAAAAAATTGAACGTGATGTAGATAATTCTGATTCTCCTGTTGATATGGATATTGCTTATAATTGTGAATTGAGTTTGTCTACATATCATGAACCAACTTCCTTCAAAGAAGCCGCTTCTCATGATGAATGGAAAGAAGCGATGCAGAAGGAGTATGATGCCTTGATAAAGAATGGCACTTGGAAGCTGGTTGATCCACCTTTGGGAATGAAACCAATTGGCTGTAAGTGGGTCTACAAGAACAAGTACAAAGAAGACGGCTCACTTGACAAGCATAAGGCCAGGCTTGTGGCAAAAGGTTTTGCACAAAAATAAGGAGTCGATTATGAAGAAACTTTTGCTCCCACAGCAAAATGGACCACCATCCGGACTCTTTTTTCCTTAGCAGCTCAGAATGGATGGAAAGTCCATCAGATGGATGTAAAAGTAGCCTTCTTGAATGGAGATCTAAAGGAGAAATTTATATGTCCCAACCAGAAGGATTTGTGGTAAATGGTCAAGAACACAAAGTTTGCAAGCTTATAAAATCCTTGTATGGCCTCAAGAAAACACCACGATCCTGGTATGAGAAATTGACCGAGCATCTTCTGAAACTTGACTTCAAACATTTTGATCTTGATGATGCAACTTTGTTTGTTAAGAAAGTTGGAAAAACAGTTGTATATCGTGTGGTATATGTAGATGATCTTTTGATAACAGGAAACAATGAGAGCTATATTGCATCCATGAAGAAAGAGTTGAAGAAAGGTTTTGAAATGACTGATTTGGGTCATGTTCATTACTATTTTGGTATTGAAGTAATTCAACATCCTAAATTCATATTTCTTTCTCAAAATAAGTACATTGGAGATCTCTTGAACAAATTTGGCATGGATGACTGTAATCCCTTAACCACTCCAATGGAACAAAACTTGAAGCTCACATCTATTGAAGGGAAGGAATTTGAGGATGCAACTAAGTATAGATAGCTTGTAGGAAGTCTTATCTATCTAACCACCACCAGACCTGACATCTCATTTGCTGTTGGAATCCTCTCAAGGTTCATGCAAAAACCTTGTGAAGGACATTGGTCTGCTGCAAAAAGAGTGCTAAGGTACTTGAAGGAGACTCAAGACTTTGGACTCAAATATACACAGGTAGGCGACTTCAGCTTGATCGGATACTCTGATTCAGACTTTGATGGCGACAAAGAAACAGGGGTGTCTACTACAAGTTACACCATGAGTCTTGGATCAGGAGCTGTCTCATGGAGATCACGCAAACAATCAGTTCCAGCAGATTCCACGACCGAGGCAGAATATGTGGCAGCAGCTGAAGCAACAAAGGAAATTGTGTGGCTCCGGAAAATCCTGGAAGATTTGCAGATGAAAAAAATGTACTCCACACCACTCATGATCGACAACACTTCTGCAATAAAGTTGGCTAAGAACCCAAAGTTCCATGATCGAACAAAGCACATCAATACAAAGTACCATCTAATTCGACATCATGTTCAGGCCAAAACCATCCATCTACATCATTGTTCCACAAATGAGAAAACTGTTGATATCTTCACCAAAGCACTCGGAAGAGAAAAGTTTGAAAAGTTCAGATCGATGCTTGGGCTCACCAACATCCCTTCGGATTAAAGGGGGGAATGTTGACACCTAATCCTATGGGATGGGTGTGGATATGTAATTTTGTATAATAAATAATAGTAGGAAATAAGGAAGGCCAAGAGTCGTTGGGAGATGAATCCCAATAGCCTCACCTCCATGTATAAATACATATGAATTCTTCAGCTAATACACATTTTGATTTGAGGAGTTACCTCCTGGTTTGACAGATAGATTCTCTATTTTCTAAATTAGTCTTAACTAGCTAACGGTTTTTGTTTTATTTTTATGAAAAATTGACTAACTTAGGAACACTTCCTTTTCTTCCTTTTAATAATTCATTAGATTCATTTAAATCTTTTCATAGTTTTAAGTTAAAACATTCTTAGACATCAAAGAAAAAAACCCCCCCAAACAACATAAAATACAAAACAACGATGTAAGAAATAGGTTAAGTAAGCACATATAGTGCACCACACTTCATCAGTTTACAAACCTCGGTTGATAATTAATGAAATAAATTTAAGACATTAAATTGACTAAAAATTTTGGCGCCATTACCGGGGAAGTGTAATTAGGTAACCTCATTTCCTACATCTAAAAAAATTATATGCATAGAGAAAGAGACTCTAGGGGCATATTCATAGCTACAGGCGGGAGTTTAATCCCTATAACACCACTCACTCTAGCAAGACTAAGAAGTGATACACCTCCATCTCAAACTCATATTCCATATTTCACTAACCATAGACTTCCTGAAGTTCTAAGGTCAAAAATCCAATTAGCGGGATCCCCTACTTCATCTATTGAGGTAGTCTTAGAAGAGGAAGATCATAGGTCTCCAATAGAAGTAGTAACATTTTTCACCTCTACAAGAGAACACATTTTAGCTGAAGAGTTATAAATTCCTAGTGAAGAGGAAGAAAATCAACCTTTCTTCAACATACCATTTATAGAAGAACCAGAGGAAGAGAAGTTAACCTTACAAGTTGACTCTCATATCATCTCTGAAGAATATATAATGGCAGGAAAAGGAGAATAAGGAGAAGGAGAAGGAGAAATATTAAATGGAGAAAATTTACTATTTGGAGGATGAGATAGAGGTAGAGGTAGAGGAGGAGATAGAGGAAGAGGTAGAGGAAATGTAGAAGGAGGCAGAAGAAATACGGTAATTGAGAGTTCTTTTAGATTCCCTATAGTTTAAGAAGATATAAATGCCACCATGAAAAATATCTCACCTCCTGTCCTCCCAAAATTTCATGGATTGAAATGTGAAGACCCTGAAACCTTTTTGTTTGAATTTGAAGTCTTGTGTAGAACTTATGATTATTTACAAGACTCTCAAAAACTCAAATTTTTTCCTTCAACATTTAAAGGATCAGCTCTAAAATGGTTCATGAGTCTAATCACTAGATCTATTAGGACATGGAATGATATAAAGAGAGAATTTCTAAAAAGGTATTTGGATTATTGCATACATATAAATCACAGGGAGGAAGTGTTTAAAATGATGCAAAGAGAGGATGAAAATTTGGAGGATTTACTTGAAAGATTCAAATATAACATAAAAAGAGAAAAAATGTAAATTTTGGATCAAGACATTTAAAAAGCGCATTTGTTTAAAACCATTAGATATGAGTGGATAGACATCCTTAACATGATGGGGAATGGGAACATCTCTCAACTCCCATTACCTGACATTGGGGAATTATGTAATCATCTCTCAAGAGGAAAATAGAAAACTGGGAAAGGTCCAAGAGATTCTACTCTTGCTAGGGTAAATAGATCTGCAACTGGAGCAGTGAGTAGTGCAGAAATTGGAAACATTCTTGATGAATTTAAAATAGAAATTTTAGGGAGTCTTAGTGAACAGATAGACACCCTTAAGTTATAAAAAAAGCAGAAAGCCGAGACTGATGCTTAACTATTTTATGTCCCAAATGCAGAAAAATCATGTTTTAATAGAATTTCCTCTTGATGAAAAAGTCATAGAGACCTGTATGATTTGCTCAAAGAGTCATGAGACTAAGAGTTGTCCTTCAATTCATGGTCTTAAGGCTGTTTTTCGAGAAGAAACAACTTCAAATCCTACAAAATATGTTTTCTTTGTCTCTAGAAGGCCATGGAAGGGGCCAGAAACTCAAGGTTTTAATAACCAAATGTATACTTAGCCCCCACAAAACTAGAATTCTTGGCATAAACCTTGTTAAGTCCCTATATTAATAGTGGAATCCCTTATTATGTTAGTGTAGCCCCCTTTATTGTTATTTTTGTACCCCTGTAACCCCAATATTGTTATTATTATGCCCTTACATTATTATTGTTAGGTCGGCTAGGGTTACATTGTGGCCCCATGGACTCCTATATATAGAAAGGAAGTTGTGTAATTTGTAGCATCCAAGAATTGTTCATTCATGTAATGTATTGGAGGTTTCCCCCTTCAAGTGGCTTATTTCTAAGGTGTTGATATCTCTTTTCTTCTATTTTTGTAGCTGGTTTCACAAAATTTGGTATCAGAGCTTTGGATTCTAGGGTTTTCGCTGCTCCAAACCGGTCATCGTGGAATTTTAGCTATAAATTTATTTCTATGAAGGTTCAGAAGCTAAAATATTTAGAGTGCAAAGTCGAAATCCTGAGAAACATCATCACAAAATTTCAGAGCTTGGTTTGCAATATTTTTGGAGATATGATCTGTGGAAGTTAGGGCTTTTTGCAGGCTCCTGAATTTAACCTAAACAGGTCATCGCAGAATTTGCGCTATAAATTTTTTTCTATGAAGTTTCAGAAGCTGAAATTTTTAGAAAGAGAAGCCACAATCATGAAGAACATTGTCGCAAAATTTCAGAGCTTGGTTCACAATATTTTCGGAGATGTGATATGTGGAAGTCAGGTCTTGTTCAGGCTCCCGAATTTCATCTCAAAACGTTTATTGTGGGAAACTCTTCATAACTCTCTCTCCGAGCATCGGATTCGAGTTCTGTAATAAGTGACTAGAAGTACATGGACTATAGCTTCCTGGCTATCAATTTCAGAGCCGAAAGAGGAAAGAATGACACGTGGAAAGTCATATAATTTCGCTCTACTGAACCAGTCCATAATTAGGTCATCGTAGGAGCTTGGGCATAAATTTGTCTTCAAGAATCCAAATCAGGTCAAACCTATGGAATTTGAAAGAGAATTTAGAGGGCTACCCAGTGCAAAATTTAAGATATTGAAGGTCCAAAATCTCAGAGATAATTCAGTTTCAATATCTAGCTCCTCAAAAGCAAGAAAAATGTGTGTATTTTTTTTTTAAATTGCATAACGTTTGTTTGAAAAATAAGTTTGAAGTGATTCCAAGGGCATATTTTAGAATTTTTATCAGTATTGGGTTCTATAATGCCTACAAAAAATAATTCCATACCCATTAAGCCCTCCAAAATCTATACTATGATGCATGAAGAGGAAGAATTGCAGTATGAGATATCGAAATTATGGTACCAAGTGGAACAAATTTTGATCTTACGAGGAGAAACCAAAGATGACATAGATGGTTTAAAAGCAAAAATGGAGGCTAGTTTGGATGGTTTGAAGGATCAAATAATAGCTAATATGGATGATAAACTAGTGGAATATCACATCAAGCATCAACAACAAGTTCTCCAACTCTCAAAGGATAACCTAACTTTGGTGAAGAATCTAATGAAACAAGAAGCATATCAACATCACATCAAAAGAAGTTTTGAAGTAGTCATAGAAACAAGAACTTGACAAGTACGATCAATTTCAGAGTATCTCAGCAAGTGGAAGAACTTTCCTGAAGAATATTCCACATGGGAGGATGATAATTTTATACAGAAGCATCAAGAAATAATCAAGCATTGAGGACAACACTTGTTTGAAGGAGAGGGGTATGTTAAGTCCCTATATTAATAGTGTACTCCCTTATTATGTTAGTGCAGCCCCCCGTTATTTTTATTTTTGTACCCCTGTAACCTCCATATTGTTATTATTATTCCCTTACATTATTATTATTAGGTTGGCTAGGGTTACATTGTGGCCCCACTAGGATTACATTGTGGCCCCATGGACTCCTATATATAGAAAGGAGGTTGTGTAATTTGTATCATCCAAGAATTGTTCAGTCATGTAATGTATTGAAGGTTTCCCCCTCGAAGTGGCTTATTTCTAAGGCGTTGATATCTCTTTTCTTCTATTTTTGTAGCTAGTTTCACAACAAACCTTGGCCTTAATATAAATCTGAATGTCAACCTTGGGCTCAAGGAATGTAAAATCCCTATGTAAGATTCTCTCAATACTATCAATACCCTCCATCATATCCAAACTATCCTGCCCAACAAATTCTTCAACAAAATCAAGAACCCCAACTCCAAAATCAAAACCAAAATCCACAACTCTCACTGCCAATCCCTCAGAGACCAAATTAGTTACCTGCCCAACCATTACCAAACCCCAACAATAAAAATCCTCAGAATAACTATATGATAGAAGGACAAAAATTTCCAACCTGCATGATTACTCCTCTAGATCTTAATGATGTCCAACTTATATCTGGTAGGATATTAGAAAATAAAAAGCCTTCTATAGTCATTCAAGAACAAGACAATTCTGAGGAAGATTCCCTATAGCCCAATAAAAGTTTTGAAGAAGGAACATCTCTTCAACAAAAAAATTCTGAAAATGAAAAACAAAAAGAACCAATAAACTCAACTCCTATCATAGAGAAACCATCAGTATCTACTTCTACACCTCCTTTTCCTGAAAGATTACAAGTTGATAGAGGGGTAGAAAAACATATTGTGCTGCCTAATTATGATTTTCTAGATGAATTAAAAAATGTTTGTATCAAAATCCCTTTGTTACAAGTCATCAAGGAAATTCCAATCTTAGCTAAAACAATAAAGGAGTTGAGTATGAAGAAGCCAGGAAGAAAAACAAAAGAAATAAAAAGAATTCAGCTTGTAGGAAAAATAACAGACATAATGATGGGAAAAATTGCCATACAAAAATATTTAGATCCAGGAAGTCCAATTGTAAAAGCACGTATCAATGGAGTTTAAATTACAAATACATTGATTGATTTAGGAGCGGCAATAAACATCATGAGAAAACAGACAATGGAACAACTCAAGCTTCCTAATCTTCTTTATACACCTACATTACTGCAATTAGCATATAGATATTTAATCAAGCAAGATGGTGTGTTATAAGATATCTTAGTGTCCTGAGATTCTTGGAAGTACCATGTTGATTTTATGATCTTAACCCCTAAAAATAATCTAGGAAGACACCCACTCATATTAAGAAGACCTTGGTTGGCTATAGTTGATGCTTTCATTAGCTGTAGATCTGCTGACATGTATATTTCTTTTGGTAACTAAAATAAGAAATTCACTCTATATCCTCTAGAAAGAACAATCACAGAGGTAGATGAAAAAGAATTTATTGATGATGAATATGATATACAACCTCTCTTTACTATTTCAACCATTAGTGAAGATAGTCAAACCTTAAATACAATAGAAAATTATGAATCATATCCAGAATATGAACATGATCAATTTCAAGAAAAATCCAATATTCAATATTTGTCATCTAGGCAGATGTCTCTTTATTCTATGGAATAAATGGGTAGCTCTACAATTGAAATCCTTCTAGGAAAAAGCTTGACATAAACAATAAATTGGAAAAATTACAACAATAACATTACAACAACATTCTTCTGCATATGCATGGGAATACACTGACATGAAAGGAATTAGTCCTAAGACTTGTATACATCGCATTTACATTGAGGAAAACTGCAAACCTATCAGACAACCTCAGAGAAGGATGAATCCAATTCTTAGGGAAATTGTGAAAGAGGAGTTACAAAAGTTGCCAAATGTAAATATCATTTACCCAATTTCAGACAGTCAATGGGTTTCCCATCTAGTGATTATGCCTAAAAATAATGGTAAATGGAGTGTATGCATTGATTATCAAGAATTGAATAAAGCTACCCTAAAAGATCATTTTCCTTTAACCTTTATAGATAAAGTATTGTGTACATTAGCAAGTAAAAATAATTTCTCATTCCTAGATGGTTTTGGTGGTTACAATCAAATTCAGGTAGCACCTGAAGATCAAGATAATACCACATTCACCTGTCCATGGGGGACTTATGCCTACTGAGTAGTTCCTTTTAGATTGTGCAATGCACCTGCAACATTCCAAAGGGCAGTACTAGGAATTGTTTCTGATCTAATACATGATTGTGTAGAGGTGTATATGGTAATACATTTGAAGAAGCTTTAGAAAATTTAGAAAAGGTTCTTAAAATATATAAGGAAGAAAACCTTTCACTAAGCCATGAAAAATGTTTCATGATGTTTACAGAAGGGATTGTTTTAGGACATCACATTTCAAGAGATGGAATTAAAGTTGATAAATCTAAAGTTGAAGTCATCTCCAAGTTATCAATTCCAAGATGCGAAAAGGATTTTAGAATTTTTCTAGGATTCACAGGATATTATAGAATATTTATGGAAAATTTCACCAGAATAGCATTCCCACTCTTCAAACTACTCACCAAAGATTGTGAATTTAGTTGCAATCCTGATTTCCACTTAGCATTGGAGACTTTAAAAGAAAAAATTTCTGAAGAACCCATCTTAAAAGGTACAAACTAGAAACTACCTTTTCACATTTCAACGGTTGCTTCAGATACAGCTCTAGGAGTTGTATTAGCAAAAAAATATTTGATACCTTGTGCCATCTATTACACAAGAAATAATTTGACTCCCACAGAGTTAAAATACACTATTACTGAAAAGAAAGTCTTAGTTGTTGTTCATGCTATAAACAAATTCAAAAATTATATAACAGGCTATGAAACCTTTGTTCATACAGACCACTCTACAATTAGATACTTAATGAAAAAATCTATTACTAATGGCAGAGTTGAAATATGGTTATTACTCTACAAGAATTCAACATTATTGTTCTAGAATGACTTGGAAAACAAAACACAGTTGCTGATTTCTTATCTAGAATTCAAAATATCAAAGATGACACTACAGTTGAAGATAACTTTCCTTATGAATATATTTTGCAATAACTACTCAGACTCCTTGGTTTGCAGATATTGCAAATTACTTAGTTACAGGAAAATTACCTTCACATTTGCTTTCTAGAGAGAAAAGAAAAGTCATTCAATTAAGTGGAAGATACTTATGGATTACTAATGAATTGTATAAGACAGGTCCAGATCTCATTATTAGAAGATGTGTTCGAGAATATGAAATGCCTGAAATTCTTAAAGCATGTCAAGATGAACTTTGTGGTGGACATTTTTATGAAAATAGGACAGCCTATAAAATCCTTCATTTAGGATATTATTGGCCATCCATCTTCAGAGATACCAGATAATATGTCAAAAGGTGTGACAGTTGCCAAAGGGTAGGAAAACCTGCTCCTTCAAATGAAATGCCATTACAACATTAGGTACTCATTGAACCTTTTGAAAAATGGGCCTTGGATTTTGTTGGACCTATCAATCCTCCATATAAACAAAAGAAGTATATTTTGCTATACACTGATTATGTCACTAAATGGGTAGAGGCTAAAGAATTGCCTTTTTCTAATGAAGGATATGTAGTTAATTTTATTTTTGAGGATATATTCATTCATTTTGGTGTTCCAAGAGAAATTGTAACAGATCAAGGAACCCATTTTACATCAAAGGTGGTGAAAAGGCTCGTGGAAAATTACAATATCAAGCACAGAAAGTCTACTCCTTATCATCCACAAGAAAATGGTCAAGTTTAATCTACCAATAAGGTGATTGAATTATTTCTCACTAAGACTGTACATATACCCAGAAGAGATTGGGAAGAAAGGCTTCCTGAAACCTTATGGGCCTACAGAACTACATGGAGAAACGAAATGGGACATACTCCTTATGAACTTGTTTATGGAAAGAAAATATTGTTCCCTATAGAGTTTCAGATCAGAACCTTCAAGATGGAAGTCCAATTAGGACTTTATTTATCAGAAGTACAAAAACATAGATTGGAGTAACTTACTGAGCTAGATGAAATCAGACAATATGTAATTCAAATAAAAAGTATAATACAAAAGAAAAGGGCTAGATAACATGTTAAATATATCAAGGAGAAGAATTTTCAAGCAGGGGATTTGGCACTTTTGTTCGATTCAAAATTCAAATATTTTCAAGGAAAATTTCAGACTCATTGGCTTGGGCCATATGAGATTGAAAAAGTATTTGATAATGGAGCAGTGAAGATAAGGAAAATACATGAAGTAAAGGTACCTCTTCTTGTGAATGGTCATTGATTGAAAGTATATCATAAACCACTGTCAAAAGAAGAGTTTGTCAAGACTTTCCAAGATATTATTGATATGAAGTTACTGAAGAAGAATTCTTCTTCTTCACTAACTTAGCTTTTATTTTTCCTACATTCATATATATATATATATATATATATATATATATATATATATATATATATATATATATATAACATAAAAAAAGTTTATAAGTATGAAAACCAATCAATGATTGGCATACTTATACAGAAAATACAGGGTGAAAATTAGAGATTTATGACATCCTATAATTTCCATTTTATTTTATGTAATAAGTAGTGACACAAAGCTACATTCATTGTAGTTCATAATCTGCAATTTTATTTCATTTTTCAGTTTCATTCCATCTCACTCCACTTTCATTTCATTTCATAAGTCGTTCCACTTTCATTCTATTTCACAGTCACATTTCATTTTCCATTTCATCTCACATTCATATTCCATGGCCATAATTCATTATTTTTACAGCGTACATTCTGTAGCTGACTGTATTTTGCAACTCACTCTATTCTGTAGCTAATTCCTGCAGCTAATTTTTTTCTGTAGCCACTTCATAAGTTCTGACACATGATGATTGCAAGGAATTTAAGGATTATGTTTTGAAGATCAACATGCTAAAAATGGTACCTAAGTATCAACACCAAAGCAAAAAAAAAATGAAAAGGTTAAGTTCTAAAGGTAAAGTGAAAAAATTTATTTTTACTAGCAAGGTTAAAATATGAAACATTTATAATATGAAAATTCATATGTTTCCTTTATAACTCATCATTTGATTTCATTGCAATATCCAGCATACTACATATCATCCACGTCCTCCGTATTAAGTTGCATAGCGGTCTGTCATTAACTCCCTCGTTGATGACTAACACTCATGATCTATGACGTGACATACTTGTATACGTCTCTCCAAGACACTACCATATATTTATTCCTAAAAACCCTCCATAACCTTCCATCAGATCCGCAGCCAATTCATTTCCATAAAATAGAAGGGTAATTATGAAGGTTGAAGAAATCTGCATAGTAGAAGGACGAGGCTCATTGTCAGATCAGAACTAGTGGGAGAAAAGTACATGGAAGGATACCCACAACTAAAGGAATTGTTATATAAAGTTGGATGGATTAGGTTCATAGAGAAATTTAATGGTTTTCATCAGGAGATTACAAAATCCTTTTCTCTGTCTTTTGATGGAACCGAAGTAGAAATTGGAGATATCAAGTTTACAGTGACTGAGTCATTCATGGCCGAGGCTACAAAACTTCCAAGGCATGGTGAAAGATGGTTCAAAAATAAGGATTTCCACAGTGAATCATGGAAAGTAATACTAAAAAACTCAGGTATGGATGGCTCTATTTTTAGAAAAGGTATCCAAAGTTCAGCTCTTAAAAGTAAATGGAGAAACATGATCTTGGTTTTACACAAATTTATTTCTTGTGAAGGAAGGTTTGGTTTCATATATGTCTACCATATCCATTTATTGATGAATTTCCTAGAAAATGGTGAAATCAATATTCCTTTGTTTATGCTAAATAGTTTAAGAAGGATGGCCTCAAATGTGCAAAAGAGAATAAAGTTCATAGATAGCACCATGCATCATCATGGGTTGGTAAAAATATTAATTGAGTTTCATTTAAGAAGCATAGGAGATACCTCGGAGGATTTCCTTATTATAAATCATTTTCAAGAACCACCAGAGTCACCCAAGGAAGTTATTGTTAGAATAAGTAAAAGAAATAAGACTGATATAAATGTTGAAAATAGACTTGAAACCTCATTACAAAATAATTATGAAAAGATAATTTTAGAAGAACTGACAGAAATCAGAAAATAAATCAAGACAAGGGGTAAGATAAGAAATAGGAGTAAGGTCACAATTGAGGATAATGAAATTCCTCCAAAATTGAGAAGAAGCTCTAGACTACGAGGTTCTAAGAAGAAAACATTATCAAAAGGGACAAAGCTTATAAATTTAGATGAGGAAACCCCAATACCATCTCCTGTTAACATTTCTCCTGCAAATATATGGTTATGTATAATCATTGGACAAGAAAAATGCATCAATGAAACCATAACCTTCTGTCGATCCACAAGAACCTCTAGTTGATGCTCTTAAGCAACATATTTATCAACTAGAGATATTGAACAAACATATCAAATAGGATAATGAGGCCTTGAAGCAACAAAGAAAGTTGGATAAGGTAACTCGTGACAATACCATTCTGCATCTAGGACTGTGGTATAAGAAAACTAGGGAATTGAAAAGAAAGAACAAGTTACTACACAAAGTAGTAATTAACCTCAAATATAAGCTTCTTATGAAAAGGACCAAGATGACAGTCACTTCAAATGTGAAAACAATAATTAAATTGGATGTGGTAGCAGAAGTGTCTAAGAAAATGAAGTAGGGAAGAAGAACTCACAATTTTTGCAAATTGCATGAAGACATGCAATGATTTTACAGTGGGGGTATGTTGAACCTCAGAATTACCTTCTTTCACAAATTTTCTCACCTCTTCCCCTCGCTTCATCATAAGACCATAGACCCAAATCAATGATAAATGCTAGGTTTTGTCTTAAGGATGCGTTAAAATGATTTCCATATTATATTTTCATGTTCTTACTATTTGGATAGATTTTTGCAATTTAGCTACAGAATGCAACCTTTTCTGCAGCTAACTATGGATTCCATAGCTACTCTCATGGTCTGGAAGGTTCCAAGTATCAAATGAAGAATTGGGCCAAATGGGAATTTCTATAATCATCTCTACATGGATTCTATCATATTCACTTGGTCCAGATCGACAGAAAAGCTAGCCTATGATCATGGTCAAAAGTGTGGTCAAAGAACGTTATCCGAAAGAAGAAAAACTCTCGATTTCCTCTATCATAGAAAATCAAGAGCCTAATAGTCCTATTGAAAGTCTAATTTGAGTTAGCCACCTGTAGAAAGTTTATCTCACAAACAGTTATGTATTTTCCTTTAAATATCTGTTGTAAAAGGCCGAGAATGGAGTTCATAATTTAAGTGTTAAGTTTAAGCTTTTTGTTGATACTCTATATTCATACTTCATTTTATCATAATACAAAGTTCGTGTTGCCAATTACTATTTAAGCGCATATTTAACCAGCTAGTAGTTTAGTCGAATCAGTTGCAGAGGGCCCTTGCACTGGAGGAGGTTTTTCATTTGTTGTTTTTAGTTCAATTTTCATTACTTTGTTTCCAGCAACTCTTTTTTCTAATTAGGTTCATGTTTCATTCCAATTTTTTATCAATAGAATAACATTAAATCACAATTTTGAAGCCTTGTTCTTCTAATATATTTCGTGAAGATAGATAAATCCATTTTCAAAATCGAATTAATATTGGAGTAATTATATTACACAATTGCCTAGTTTCCTTACTATTTTTTCATTCATTTCCTTAGAAAAAATTTGTCAATTAACTATGTCAACAGATGTTTTCAAAAGCCATTTCAATATGATTATCCTAAACTAAATGGTTAAATTTATAATTCATACAGTGGTTGAATTTACTTTTCATATTGTCATTTGCTTTCTAGGAACTTAGAGACTAAGGCATAATTGACTTCTGACATAGCATCTCAAGAGGTTAACACTTCACATTGAATGTTGCAGAAAATTCACATAAACATTAGCTATTTTTAATTAGTCTTACATGCTTTCATATTTTTCTTTCAGATCCTCACTTAATTGCATCACTGATATTCCTAAAAATAATTCTAAAAGAGATTGATCCAATCATGTTTCAAGATTGAATGGTTGAATGTTTAATGAGTGAAATTACTGAGTTACCTTTTGCAGAATTTACTTAGTTTTCTAGTTCGTTAGGTATAATTGGTTACTTAACATTATCTGAAGAAGATCGTGCTTCATAATTGAATATTGGAAGTAACTAGATATACATTAGATGTTTTCATTGCATTCTTTGCTTACCGTTCTAGGAAATTAGAAGATTAAAGTACAGAGAGTTACTTAACATCATCTCAATAAGGTCATACCTCATAATTGAATGCTGAAGTAACCAGAAGTACATTAGTTTCTTCATTTTCTATTTTTACTTAAGACAGGCGTTGCAGTTACAATCCTAGTTTTAGAATTAGATCAATGGAATAGAACTAATGTAAAATAAGATAGATGCTCTGTTTTCCAAATTAGGTCTTAACTAGCCATCAGTTTTTGGTTTATTTTTATGATAATTTGACTAACTTAGGAACACTTCCTTTTCTTCCTTCTAAGAATTCATTATATTCATTTAAATGTTTTCATAGTTTTAAGTTAAAACATTCTTAGACATCAAAGAACAAAAACCCCCCAAAACAACATAAAATACAAAACAACGAAGTAAGAAATATGTCAATTAAGCACATACAATGCACCACACTTCATCAATTTACAAACCTCGATTGATAATTAATGAAAGAAATTTAAGACATTAAATTGACTAAACACGACCTATGGAAGACTCCCATGGAACGATGAGATTCCACTTTATTTTGAAAAATAAATTTATGCAGAATTTTTTTTGCAAATGAAACCCAGTTACAATGACCTTCCCTATGAATTGTTTGGTCCTAGAAAAGGTCGATTGTGTGACTGTAGGGGCGTTAGGTGTGATGTTTGAGTTGCCTCACCCTGAGCCACCACTGGTTAGTCTACCCCTTCGTGTTGAAATTTTGCGGTCAGAGATGGATGTAACTTCTCAAATTAGTCGAGAAGCAAGAGATGCCATCATTGACAATGTTCACAGTGGATTGGGTGGAGTTGATGTTTGTCTGAATTGACAAAGAGCACGTGATAATTCACACACTGATTTTGTGTATTATACAGATGAAGAGATTGACAACATGAGTGTCGAATATCTCAAAAGATATGCAAAGAATTTTCGCAACGGTTGGCAAGACCGAATTGTTCATGAGCAAGAGGGCATGGGAATGGTATGTGTTAATGGTTATGGTGATTATTTTAACACGTGTACAATTTTCAATAAATACATATATGCATACATTTATTTGTATACGTTAATCTAACAAAAATGTATCATTCTATGTTAACACCATTTGCAGTTGTCACGCTTGATGAATGGAGAAATGTTAATATCACGGCCAGAGCCTCTGGTTTAAACAATCAAGATGTGTCTCACCATCAATCACACAATCACGATGGTTCTCACCATCAAGACATGTTGGCAAATGTTAGTGTTTTTTAAGTGAACATGATTATGTACAATTATTTTTCCTCTATAGTGTTTTTCCAGGTTATCCAGTTTGTTATAAATCACAAGTGGGTTGCAGAAGTAGATAATAGATCCAAACAAAGAAAACTAAAGTTTAGAAGCACCCTTGTGACATTACACATCACAAGAAAAATTTATTCACATAATATCTCATCATCATAGCTTGATGAAATTTATACATTTAAGTCCATAACCATTCTCCCTAAAATGGGATTGATTTGGACAAGTTTGATCACCCAATTATACCCCAAAGCAGTTATACAATCCACATTTCCTGGCCCTTTCTGCACCTAGTTGGTTACAATTAACTTGGGTAGAAAACTTAGTGAGTCCTATCCAACTAGTTGCATCACCTTAGTGTTGAAATTTATTATCTTCACATTAAAGAATTGTGTAAGGTTACTCTACAGAACATCATCTACTTTTTACTGGAGCATATTTTTTTAACAACAAATAACGAACATATGCTGATATTTGAATCACATAGGAAATTCAAAGAACCCCAAAAATAGAGATTGAAACACTTATTTATTCCTTCACAACCAAGTACATTTCATAAACAAATTATATAATCTGTGGATTTTCTTTCCTCTATAGTCTTTTTCCAGGTTATCTAGTTTGTTATAGATCAAAAGTGGGTTGTACAAGTAAATAACAGATCCAAACAAAGAGAGCAGGAGTTTAGAAGCACCCTTGTGACATTACACATCACAAGAACAAGTTATTCACATAAATCTCATAATCATAGCTTGATTATATTCATACAATTAATTCCATACTATTCTCCCTAAAATGGGATTGATTTGGTCAAGTTTGATCACTCAATTCTATGCCAAAGGAGTTATACAATCCACATTTCCTGGCCCTTTCTGCACCTAGCTGGCTACAATCAACTTGGGTAGAAAAATTAGTCAGCCCTATCCAACCAGTTGCATCCCCTTACTATTGAAATTTACTATCTTCACATTAAATGATTGTATAAGGTTACTCTACAGAACATCATCCACCTTTTACTGAAGCATATTTTCTCAAAGACAAATAAAAAATAGAGGCTAATATTTGAATCGCATAAGAAATTCAAATAACCTCAAAAACAAAGATGGAGATGCTTATTTATTCCTTTAATACTAGGTGCATTTCATAAAAAAATTATATAATTTGTGGATTTTCTTTCCTCTATAGTGTTTTTCCAAGTTATCCAGTTTGTTAGAAATCACAAGTGGTTTGTAGAAGTAGATAATAGATCCAAACAAAGAGAGTTAGAGTTTATAAGAACCATTGTGACATTACACATCACAATAACAAGTTATTCACATAATATATCATCATCATAGCTTGATTATATTTATACAATTAATTCCATAACAATTCTCCCTAAAATGGGATTTATTTGGTCAATTTTGATCACTCAATTCTGGACCTAGTTGGTTACAATCAACTTGGGTAGAAAAATTAGTCAGTCCTATCCAACCAGTTTCGTCCCCTTCTCCCACAAACTCATCAAGGTATGACTTTTGACATAACTTCATCAACCACTACCACTAGTTGTTTTAGTAAGTGCATAAAATAATTTTGCAAACCATGTACATGTCATTTCTCCCACAAACTCATCAAGGTGTGGATTTTGACATATCTTCATCAACAGATACCCCTATTTGTTTTAGTAAGTGCATAAAATATTTTTTCAAACCATATACATGTCATTTCTCCCACAAATTCATCAAGGTGTGACTTTTGACATAACTTAATCAACCACTACCAGTATTTGTTTAAGTAAGTGAAAACCACTACCACTTTAAGGCAAACCGTGTACATGTGCCATTTCTCCCATAAATTTTTAGGCAAACTTTAAGGCTTGTGTAATTTTTATGTCATTTCTATGTCATTTCTCCCATAAAATATAAGGAAATGTCATTTCTCCTATATATACTATAAGGAAAACTTTTAGGAAAACCATGCATATGTTATTTCTCTCCTAAACTCTACGCAAGGAAATTTTTAAGGTGCATGCCATTTCTAGATGTGATTTCTCCCATAAATTTTAATGAAAAATTTAAGGCAAACCATGCACATGCCATTTCTCCCACAAAATAAAGGCTTTCTCCCATTAACTAAAGGAAAAATTTAAGGCCTAAAAACTGAACCTAAAGTGGCTAAACTTCCATAGGATTTTATTCTATATGTTGAGTGTTAAATTCTACAAGTTTGAAAGGTAGAGTCTATAAAGGGACAAGTAGCCTCTAGATCTCATCTTTATTGAAAGGTGACATATCTAGTAAATGCCCCTATAGTCAATCTCTGGAACAAATCTAAATATAAGTTCTTCATTTTAAAATTCATAAACCACAACCACATTAAGGAAAATCATGTATATGTGTCATTTATCCCATAAAATCTTAAGGAAAACTTCAAATCATGTGTCATTGGATTTTTCCCGTTAAATTTAAAGCATGTGTCATTTCTCAAGGCTTTCTCCCACTAATTCAAGGAAAAATTTAAGGCCTAAAAACTGAAATTAAATTAGTTTAAATTCCATAGGATAGGATGCCCCAAACTCAAGGCTTCCTCGCTTTAATTCAAGGAAAACTTTAAGGCCTAAAAACTCAACCTAAAGTAGTTGAACTTCCATAGGATAGGATCCCCCAAATTGAAGGCTTTCCCCCATTAATTCAAGCCAAACTTTAAGGCCTAAAAACTGAACCTAAAGTGGCTGAACTTCCATAGGATTTTAGTTTTTTTTTGTTGAGACTTAACTTCTACAAGTTCTAAAGGAGTCTGTAAAGGGCCAGGTAGCCTCTAGATCTCATCCTTTCTTAGGGCATGTCATTTCTAGATGTGATTTCTGCCATAAAATTTAAGGAAAACTTTAAGGCAAAACATGCATGAACCATGTATGTGCCATAAATCTCCCTTAAACTCTAGGCAATGCAATATTTAATGCATCTCATTTCTAGATGTGAATTCTACCATAAAATTTAAGTCAAATTTTAAGATAAACCCTGCACATGTCATTTATCTCATGCACATGTGTCATTTCTCCCATCAATTTGTAATAAATGTTAATTTAATATATTTTATTGAATTTGTTTTTTTCGGGGATAAAAAACCCACTAAATATGGTTGAAAAATGGACATTATGCGTAGATGTTTATTTCTATCCCAATACAGGGAAAGAAGTGATTGCATATGTGCTTTGCAATATTGCGACCAACAAGCTCTTCCAAAGGAAAATGAATATACCGGGAAGAACAACAAAGAACGAGGCATATTATATTGCATTGATAGAAGGCTTGGGAACAACTAGGGAGTATGGATCAAATGGAATCATAGTTTTCACCAATTCTGAACTTGTGTGCAACCAAATGAAAGGCGTGTACCAAGTAAGAAGGAGAGGCTAAAACAACTACATGGAAAAGCAAACAATATTGTTAGCCAATTTCAAGTTTTTAGTATAATACACTATAAAAATGTTAATAAAATGTCTATTGATCTATTGCATGGGGAAATGCCAATTCATGATTCATCTATCAAATATGAATTAATAGATGAATTATAATTATACAGGACAATGTCAAGCAATATTCATCTCTCAAATATGAATTAGTTTTGAGACACTCTTCTTCAAAAATTCAAGATTCATCCCTCAAAGATGAATTAGTATTGAGACGCTCTCCTTCAATGTTTATTGATGGACATTGTAGCATATCTTGGATATTTGTGTGTTTTGTACTTCTAAATGCGTCTTTTTTAATGTCCACATGTCTTTTTCAATTATATACCAAGTGTGCTCCCACCATGTAAAGCGTAACTTCGTGAACTTCACATTTGCAAAAAGTGTTGAACTTCACATTTTTATAAAATTAAAATGTGAGGACTTGAACAAATTTTTGTTTAAATGGAGTTTCACGCTTCTTTTTTAATGACCATGTGTTTTTTTCAATTTTATACCAAGTGTGCTCCGACTATGTTTTCAATTATATACCAAGGGTACTCCCACCATGTAAAGAGAAATTTGGTTAACTTAACATTTTTATAAAAAAATTGCTTAAATTGAGTTTCACACATCAATTAGTGCTGTGAAAGTTGTGTTTTACATAGTTTGTGTACACTAAATTACATTGTTTTTTTGAAATTTATGTTGAAATTATTTTAAATATTAATTTAAAAAAATAATTGTAAATGTCCAATCTATATATATATATATATATATATCATGGAGGATGAATGGCGACGATCAACAGAATACCATATCTCTACGATAGAAGGGGGTCAGGGATCGAGGGATGTTCATGGTATTTAAATATAATCTTAAATATCCATACATATACATACATGTGTGTACATATGGAATTAATTTTTTATCAATTTTGTGAATTAAATTAGTTTTTAATAAGCTTCATTTTTCATTTTTTAGGAGGTAGGAGGACAAGGGTGTCTAATCTATCAATGGAGCATGCCCATGGCTCACGCAATCGTGGTATGGTTCACACAATTAAATTAATGAATATGTACATGTATTTATATGTATGAATGTATTTTTGAATTGATTACAAATTCATATTTTTTTTATGAAGCTTCCATCTCGTCTCGTGAGGTTGGTAGTGGTACACATTTCCTTGGAGGGCCATTAATAGGTGCTGGCGAATTGCATGAAGGTGGTGATATGTATTCCCCTAGAGGCAAATCAATAGATGGTCGTGTTGGTTCTCAACCAATCAGTGGTCGTTCTGGTTCTCAACAGGGTCATTCTGGTTCTCAACAGTCTCAGGGTGGGCAAGATGCTAGCCAACCATATCGAGGTGGCCCTTAATTTGAATATTATTTTCATTCAATTTGTACAAATTTTCTTACATGTGTTTTTTATTATATACAAAATTTTATATATTGATGCAAAGGCTCAAAATGTTGCTCCAAATGTTGCTCGAAAAAGATGTAGGGTAGAACATGTCATTCAAGAAGAAGGTTGTACACCAACCATGACTTATTCGTCTGACATTTCCGATATATCTTGGGAATCAAACATGAAGCAATGCACCTTACAAATATGTTACCATATTCATGCAAAATTGAAGAGACATCTTGTGGTTTTGACTCTCCCTACTGAGAGTCGACAAAGTTTGGAAATAGTTACTCACTCTTTAAGAAAAATAGTATATGTGTACCTAAATACTTGACCAGCCACTGCTACTTTTGTACAAGTGATGAGAAAAATAAAGGGAATAGTGATGGGTCCCGATACATGGGAGGTTGTTAAACAAAGAGTTACAATAGAAATGGCCAATTCTATGTTTAATTTCAAGGAAAGGACAAAACGAAAGATGTTGAAGGTTCAATATTTCAAGCACCCTCATATAGCTCGCTATTTGTATGATAGACACCTTGCAGCCTATTGAACCTCAAAATTACCTTCTCTTTGATAGTTTTTCTCACCTTTTTCCCTCACTTTCTCATAAGATCACAAACCCCATTCAATGATAAATGCTAGGTTTTGTCTTAAGGATGCATTAAAATGATTTCCATATTATATTTTCATGTTTTTTCTATTTGGATAGATTTTTGCAATTTAGCTACATAATGCAACCTGTTCTGCAGCTAACTGTGGATTTCGTATCTACTCTCACGTTCTGGAAGGTTCCAAGTGTCAAATGAAGAATTGGGCCACATGGGCATTTCTAGAATCATCTCTACATGGATTCTATTCTATTCACTCGGTCCAAATCGATAGAAAAGCAAGCCTAAAATCATGGTCAAAGGTGTGGTCAAAGTGCATTATTCGAAAGAAGAAAGACTGTAATATCCCATTTCGGGGATATCTCTAAAACACGGCAAACTCCAACAAGAGATAGACTGGGAGGGCATTTACCGGATATATCGCCTTTGAAAAGAGGACGAAATTCGGAGGCTACCTGGCCCTTTCCAAACTCTTTCTAAGAGTGAAATATAAACACAAGAAGTGATATAGAACTAGAATTCTCAAGAATATATACAAATAATAGTGCAACAGACATATAATAGCATAGAACATAAATATGGCAAATATGGAAAATCATCCAAAAATATAGAGAGGAAATGCTAAGCCATTTTATTAATATGAGAAATATAATGAAGTACAATAGGTGATCAGAGTGATGGCACCTAATCTTGCTCAAGGCAAGTGAAGAAATACTCTCAGAATATACAGAAAATGGCTACTCTCTGAACTATGTCCCAGCTACTGGAAAACTGTCGTGTAGCTGCTACTGCTGGAATGGACTGAAGACTTGGGGCTGATCCCCTTGCTGGAATGAGCTGAAAATATGCAAACCTCCGCTACTCACCAATCCGGACAAAACCTAGAAACCATATCAAAAATGGCCGACCCCCGAAAATCGCCAGAAAATACCTCCTTAGGGAATTACACCGACCTCCAAGCCTCTGCGTAGAGGCTAAATGAAAATAGCTGAAACACCGCCTCAAACTCCACCAAAATCCTCCTGTAGGCAAAGGCTGATCCTCTACTCAATATCTCGGCTAAATCCCCTGCAGAAATCCCGATCCGGAGCACCTCCAAAATGGACTGCGTCGTCTCTCCCAGTGACTGCGCAGTCTCTATAATAGCCCAGATCCGCAACAAACCCAAACAACAAAACCTCTCACAAAATACTGAAGAAATAACCTTGCCCGAGCAAGCACTCGAAGTCCCCTGGGGCTAAGGGTGAGATCTCCGACCGAAGACACTCAATGCACTAAACAGTGCTGTAGATAGGCTAAACAGTCAGCGTGCTCAAGAAGACAAAACGTCTAGCTCAAAAACATCAACAACAGAATGAATGAAATGAGAAGGCTCCTCCCATTTTATAACGTTGGTTTCCCTCCAAAACCCCAACGTAGCCTCTCTCTCTTGCCACATGCTCATCCTTATCTGCGCAGAAGTTTCTAGAGCATACATGGGTCCCCTCTCTACATGGTCTCTTGGCCCTCCCCTTGGCTCACTTAAGTTACAACGTTGTGTCTAATAGGGAGTGAAATTTATTTTTAGAGTGAGTTATGTCCCCCTCTACTCACTTTTATTTATAATTTAATTATATAAGGAAAAATTGATCAAAATTAATATTTCCAATTAGCTGCTGCTAATTGCGACTATTACAGTCCTTCCCGCCAAAAATTGCTTGTCCTCAAGCAATGCCTGAACAAGCCTCCTCTCTAGCTGATGCTCTCCACTAACACTGCAAAATATGCCTGGGTCCCAGATGCGCCACTAAAACCTCCCTGACCTCTGCATCACCCTGATATGAAGGGATCTCTCAATGCCAGGATCCCAAACTGATCTCTCATGGTACAAGCCAACCAACAGTCCTCCCGGATCCCATTGCCACCCTGGCCAATAATCACCCAAGTCCCATGGCTCAGACTGCGCATTGCCTCAGGCTATGACTGATGCTCTAAGAGGTGAAGACCATTACCCATGCAGTGATGTATCTGTGACTGTGTAAGCTATCCCATCAACTGTGTACCAACTCATCACCTCTCTCCAATCCAAGTCCTGACTCAATCCCACGCTGATCTTGCTCTGCTGAAATCAGGATGGAGTGCTGAAGAAATGACGACCTGTGCCCCCCTACCATTTGGAATCTATAACATCTACTATGTCCAAGGGCCTCTGCTCTGCTATGCTCCCTATGAAGAATACCATACCATCAAGAGGGTACCAACTCATGATGTCCTTCCAGTCCATCCTGGAAGAAGAATCCAATGTAGCAACAACAGCTGCATATGGAACACGCTTGGAGTGTTGCTGCCAGCCCGTAATCAACTCCCACTGCTCTGCCCTGTCTGCCAATGAAAGCTTCCTGTAGAAGGAAGCCCCTCTCTATATAATGGGCCAAAGTGGGAAAGATATGATGCAAGCTCCATCGATGTACTCCTAGAGAGTGCTACCCACTAAACGTACTGCAACTCTGCTGACTGCGTGTACATCTATCTGCGCCTCATCCCTATGTCGACCCACAGATGGATGCTCCACCATATCAAATAGCTCCTCCCATTCCTGATCAGGAATGTCATGCTCCCGCTGTCTACTGGCCCCCTACAGAACAATCCCATCAACCTCCAACACCTCCAGAGGATATGGATCTGCAACTGCTGTCACCATACTCGATGTCAGTGCATCTGACTACCCCACCTCAATGGCTAACCCCAATTTTAGCCGCATATCCCTCATTGGCTCAATGTGGGCACCCATCTAGCTCTCCCCCAAAGGAATATCATGCATGATGTGAATAGTTTCCTCCTCTGTCGACTCAGGCTCCATAACCTGCTGCTCTAGTTGAATCATCACAAGTGACTCTTCACCGACAGTATCTCCCGCAGAGTCCCGTGACTGCTCACCCTGGACACTGGAATGCAGCTCCGGTCTACTGTTACCATCTCTGTATGACTGCTCTCGCTCCCCAAGAGCGTCCTCAACTGATCCTATGGACTCATATGAAAAAGAGTCTTCACCCCGGCATATAGAAGGAATGCCCTCCTGTTCTACCTCCGCCACCTCATCTGCATTGAATATGCCATCCACCCTCTCGATAAAGTGTCGATACAATGTATAGATCCCAGACACATACTGGGATGCTACCTCTGCTGTACCCAGTATCCTATGCTCATGCATGATCTCGACATGCCCTGAGGGAAAAGTGACGCATGTCTCCCTCATGACCCGCTCTCCAAGCGTAGGCTCATCAATGACTGATGTGCCACCCTTGTAGAGGATCATCTCATCCCCTAACCTATGGCTATCAACTAGCACCTCGATCTAGTGCCACTGCTGAGAATTCTCTCCCCTAGTGTGTTGAGTGTCATCCAAATATCTTGGGTGAGCCTCACGTACCCCGCTGCTCATGCCCAAGGTGCCAAAGGACAACGACAAAATCGGATGTGCCCGTGAGTGATGTAGAAGAGGGTCAGGTGCGCGAGTCCCCACAGATGTCGTCAAGTATCACTCATTTGTCTCCCCATCGATCCTGGGTGAAATGCCCCCAAAGGTAAGCTCGGTGTCCCTATCCGTGAGCCTCCCTGGAGGCAATGCTCTAAGACCCTGCTGTGCAGCACCATATGCCCTCGCATACCACTGATCATCCATGTACTCCTCGACATGCCACCGCACACTGAGGCATACCCCTGTATACTACTGGATACCCCAAGCTACTATTGTACCACCTTGTACCGTCTCGTGCCTTAACTGTGTCCAGGCATCGGTCACTCCTCGCATGCTCTCAATGTGATGTAGGACACTGCTACTCCACAATGCAGTCCCACACACTACGGTACACCACCATGCACCTCCATGTCCACCGCTAGTCCACTGCTCAATGCTAGAGGCTCCCACACATCCCTGGATGTCATGACCTAGAGCTGTGCCTCTACATATCGGACTACCCCCAATCGGTATCATCGTCTCCACCATCGCATCGCTATACCCGCCGATGAATGGATCATCACTCCAAACCCTCCTCGAGGGGTCCGAGAAGTGAATCTCCCTATGTGTCAGTAGTGTTACCACCACTGCTCGGCTCCGCTGCGTCCTCTATGCCCCACACAAAGGTGAAGAATCCTTGGCCCCATACAAGGTGCCATCTGGTGGCCTACCAATGCCACCTCCTCCGACAAGCTCCTGCCAAGGTATGTTGACAACCCCGTGATCCCATGTATAAGTGTCATGCCAAGACAACCTAGGGAATCTTCCCATAAACTGGTTGGCCACTAGAGCTGACCGAAACTCCCCTAGCGAATGTGCATGCTCTACTACTAGGCCAACTGTATCCTCCAAGACATAATCGACCGACCTGCCTGGGAAATGATAGGTAATCCCGCCTAGACCCCAATGCCAATCTGGGGTTCCTATATTCCCAACACCTGGGAACTCCCGCTTAACTACACCCAGGTCCACCACCATCTCCATAACCCACTCCACTGGGTACCAACTCAAAATCTCTTGCCATCCAACCTTAACATGTGGATGTTGCACCCTGTGCAACCCCGATTGTCTCATCCTGCTAACCAAGTCAACGTATGAGATCTAACTAGGTGACTCCATCTCTCTCTCTCCAATGGGAAGAGGTGTCCCAACAATGCTGCTAGTCCCGTCCATGCATGCCTGAAGGGGAATGATCTGATGCTCCAACGTGCCCTCTGGTTGTACCATCAGGGAATCCAGTCATTCCCCAATGCGGGCCAGCTTGGCCGCCGACTCGGCACAAGCCACTCTCATGCCCTCCAGCTGCCTATCCTATAACAAAATGGCCTCCCATACTGATGTGGCCTTCCCCTTAAAAACTAGAAGGTCTGCCCGAATCTGATGATACCGCTGTCTGCGACCATCATCCAATACCTTTGTATCTCCTAGTGCCTCATCGAAGGTGGATACATCTCCTGACACCTCACCCATCTGTCGTGTGCTTCTACCACCCGAAAACTTAGACACGGCTCCGGTCATCACCTCAATGGATGGCTCTACTGGGGTAGGCTCTACCTCCTCCACTACGATATCAACCGACACGATCAAGGAGGTCTCCAATGAGGGTGAGTCCTATGTCACACTAGGTGTATCCTCGAACTCCCTGCAATCCTCTGTGCCCTCATCCTCCAAGTGTGAGGTAACCATTTTGATGGTTTCCCCCTCCGATACTCGGTCAAGCTAGAAAGAGGCATCCAACTTCTCCACCCAAGATTTTTCCGAATGCTTGGATGACCCGTCAAATGTCGGTAAATGGAATCTACCCACTGTGCACTGCAAGCCCCCGTCATGTGAGTGCTTATTCCCTCTATGAAAGTTGTGGGGTCTGCTGTCCTTCTGGAGCTGAACAAAATCTCTAAATGGAAGGGCATCCCTGAAATCCTGCCCATATGCCTGATACTCGGTGAAATAATCACCCATGTGGCTAGGCTCTGGCTCCTGCTGTGCTCCTGCCTCTGTTTCTGCACCTAGAAAAATGGGCATAGTGGAACGTGTGGGTGTATGTGATGCCATATACTGAGTGGCATCATGCTCCGGCAAATGGTGGGATGTGCCTGATCCCTCGCCAATCTGGAAACCCCTTGGGGTTTCACGCTGTCTAGCCTCCACAACGATGAATCTCAGCCCCATCACCTCAATCTCTCTCGACAGATCCTATACTGATTTGAGGAGCATCTCCCCAAATCTCTTTGCATCATCATCACCTACCATCGGCTCCTCCTGCTCTGTGTCTACAGGTTCCTCATGTTCTGTGTCTACAGGCTCCTCTAGAAACTACACTTCTTCCTGACTTCGGCCTTTTATTTACCCACTGAAAATTGCTCAGAAAATTCTAAGAATTTGGGAAGCTGATCCTTGCCCATAACCCAGGAAAACCCAGAAAGTGTTTCTTCTAATTCCAACCTTCAAAATCTGACCCTTTGTAGTTTGGCCCTCTTCCAATTTCGTTTTTTGGCACTGCAGCTGCAACTGTCAATCGTTGCTCTCCAAAATCCCAGCAAACCTCCTCATATGGCTCTCCTATCAATTTCCCGATGTCATAGACTACATGCTGAGCCATAAATATGCTCTGATACCACTGTAATATCCTGTTTCGGGGATATCTCTAAAACACTGCAAACTCCAACTAGAGATAGACTGTGAGGGCATTTACCAGATATATCACCTCTGAAAAAAGGACAAAATCTTGAGGCTACCTGGCCCTTTCCAGACTCTGTCTAAGAGTGAAAGATAAACACACCAAGTGGTATAGAACTAGAATGCTCAAGAATATATAAAAATAGCAGTGCAGTAGACATATAATAGCATAGAACAGAAATACGACAAATACGGAAAATCATCCAAAAATATAGAGAGGAAATGCTAAGCCATTTTATTAATATGAGAAATATAATGAAGTACAATAGGTTATCAGAGTGATGGCACCTAATCTTGCTCAAGGAAAGTGAAGAAATACTCTAAGAATATATAGGAAATGGCTGCTCTCTGAACTGTGTCCTAGCTGCTGGAAAACTGTCATGTAACTGCTACTGATCCCCTTGCCGGAATGAGCTGAAAAACTACCTCCTCTAGTCACCAATCCGGACAAAACCCAGAAACCATATAAAAAATGGCCGACCCCCGAAAATCACCAGAAAATACCTCCTCAGGCCTCCAAGGCTCTGCGCAGAGGCTAAATGAAAATATCTGAAACACCGTCTCAAACTCCACCAAAATCCTCCTACAGGAAAAGGATGATCCTCTGCTCAAAATCTCGGCTAAATCCCCTACAGAAATCCTGATCTGGAGCACCTCCAAAATGGACTGCATCCTCTTTCCCAGTGACTGCGCAGTCGCTATGATAGCCCAGCTCCGTAACAAACCCAAAAAACAAAACCTCTCACAAAATACTAAAGAAATAACCTTGCCCGAGTAGGCACTCGAAGTCCCTCGGGGCTAAGGGCGAGATCTCCAACCGAAGACACTCAATGCACTAAACAATGTTGCAAACAGGCTAAACAACCAACGTGCTCAAGAAGACAAAACGTCTAGCTCAAAATCATCAACAACAGAATGAATGAAATTAGAAGGCTCCTCCCATTTTATAACGTTGGTTTCCCTCCAAAACCCCAATGTAGCCTCTCTCTCTTGCCACATGCTCATCCTTATCTACGCAGAAGCTTCAAGAGCATACGTGGGTCCCCTCTCTACATGGTCTCTTGGCCCCTCCCTTGGCTCACTTAAGTTACAACGTTGTGTCTACTAGGGAGTGAACTTTATTTTTAGAGTGAGTTATGTCCCCCTCTACTCACTTTTATTTATAATTTAATTATATAAGGAAAAATTGATCAAAATTAATATTTCCAATTAGCTGCTGCTAATTGGGAATATTACAAAGACTGTTGATTTTCTCTATCGTAGCAAATCAAGAGCCTAACAGTCCTATTACAAGTGTAATTTGAGTTACCCACCTGTAGGAAGTTTATCTCACAAACAATTACGTATTTTCCTTTAAATATCAGCTGTAAAAGGCCAAGAAGGTAGTTCAGAATTTAGGTGTTAAGTTTAAGTGTTTTGTTGATACTCTGTATTCCGACTTCATTTTGTCATAATACAAATTTCATGTTGCCAATGACTATTTAAGCACATCTTTAACCAGCTAGTAGTTTAGCTGAATCAGTTGTAGAGGGCCCTTGCACTAGAGGAGGTTTTTCATTTGTTGTTTTTAGTTCAATTTTCATTACTCTATTTCTAGAAAATCTGTTTTCTTATTAGGTTGATGTTTCATTCTAGTTTTTGATCAATAGCATAACATTAAATCACAATTGTGCAACCTTGTTCTTCTAAGATATTTTGTGAATATAGATAACTCCATTTTCAAAATCGAATTAAGATTGAAGTAATAATATTACACAGTTTCCTAGTTTCGTTACTATTTTATCATTCATTTCCTTAGAACAAAATTGTAAATTAACTGTGTTAACAGATGTTTTCAAAAGCCATTTCAATATGATGATCCTAAAATAAATAGTTAAATTTCTAATTCATAGAGTATTTGAATTTACTTTGCACATTGTCATTTTCTTTCTATGAACTCAGAGACTAAGGCATAATTGACTTCTCACATAGCATCTCAAGAGGTTAACACTTCACATTGAATGGTGCAGAAATGTCAAATAAACATTAGTTGTTTTTAGCTAGCCTTACATGCTTTCATATTTTTCTTTCAGTTCCTCACTTAATTGCATCATTGATATTCCTAAATATCATTCTAAAAGAGATTGATCTAATCATGTTTCAAGATTTAATGGTTGAATGTTTAATGAGTGCAATTAATGAGTTACCTTTTGCAGACTTTACTTATTTTTCTAGTTCATTAGGTATAATTGGTTACTTAACATTATCTCAAGAAGATCACACTTCATAATTGAATATTGCGAGTAATTAAATATACATTAGATTTTTTCATTGAATTCTTTTCTTACTGTTCTAGGACATTAGAAGATTAAAGTACAGTCAGTTACTTAACATCATCTCAATAAGGTCATACCTCATAATTGAATGTTGAAGTAACCAGAAGTACATTAGTTGTTTCATTTTATACTTTTACTTAATACATACGTTGGAGTTTCAATCTTAGTTTTATAATTAGGTCCATGGAATAGAACTAATGATAAGATAAGATAGATGCTGTGTTTTCCAAATTCGGTCTTAACTAGCCAATAGTTTTTGGTTTATTTTTTTGAAAATTTGACTAACTTCAGAACATTTCCTTTTCTTTCTTCTAAGAATTCAGTAGATTCACTTAAATCTTTTCATAGTTTTAATTTAAAACATTCTTAGACATAAAAGAACAAAATCCCCCCAAAACAACATAAAATACAAAACAATGAAATAATAAATAGGTTAACTAAGCACATACAGTGCACCACACTTCATCAATTTACAGATCTCAGTTGATAATTAATGAAAGAAATTTAAGACATTAAATTGACTAAAAAGTTTGGCGTCGTTTCCAGGGAAGTGTAATTAGGTAACCTCATTTCCTACACCTAAAAAAATGATATGCATAGAGAAAGAGACTCTAGGGGAATATGCATAGATAGAGATAGGATTTTAATCCCTAAAACACCACTCACTCCAACAAAACTAATAAGTGATACACCTCCATCTCAAACTCATATTCCATATTTCATTAGCCATAGACTTCCTAAAGTTCTAAGATCAAAAGTCAAATTAGGAGGATCCCCTACATCATCTACTGAGGCAGTCTTAGAAGAGGAAGATCATAGGTCTCCAACAGAAGGAGTAAAATTTTTCACCTCTACAAGAGAACACATTTTTTATCAAGATTTAGAAATTCCTAGTGGGGAGGAAGAAGAAGAACCTTTCTTCAACATACCATTGATAGAAGAACCAGAGGAAGAGCAGTTAACCCTACAAGTTGACTCTCATATCAGCTCTGAAGAATCTATAATGGCAGGAAGAGGAGAATAAGGAGAAGGAGAAGGAGAAATCCTAAATGGAGAAAATGTACTATTTGGAGGAGGAGATAGAGGTAGAGGTAGAGAAAAAGATAGAGGAAGCTGTAGAGGAAATGTACAAGGAGTTAGAAGAAATAGTGTAATTGAGAGTTATTTTGAATTGCCTATAGTTGATGAAGATACAAATGCCACCATGAAAAATATCTCACATTTTGTCCTCCCAAACTTTCATGGATTGAGAAGTGAAGACCCTGAAACCTTTTTGTTCGAATTTGAAGTCTTGTGTAGAACTTATGATTATTTCTAAGACTCTCAAAAGCTCAAATTTTTTCCTTCAACATTTAAAGGAGCAGCTCTAAAATGGTTCATGATTCTAATCGCTAGGTCTATTAGGACATGGAATGATATGAAGAAGCATTTATAGAAAGGTATTTGGATGATTGCATACATATAAATCACAGGGAGGAAGTGTTTAAAATGATGCAAAGAAAGGATGAAAATTTGGAGGATTTACTTGAAACATTCAACTATAACATAAAAAGAGAAAAAATTGAAAATTTGGATCAATACATTTTAAAAGATCTTTTGTTGAAAACCATTAGAGATGAGTGGATAGACATCCTTAACATGATGGGGAATGAGGACATCCCTCAAATCCCATTACTTGACATTGGGGAATTATGCATTCATATCTCAAGAGGAAAATAAAAAACTGGGAAAGGTCCAAGAGACCTTGCTTTTGCTAGGGTAAATAGATCTGCAACTAGAACAATGATGTAACACCCCTAGTTCTATGACTTTTAATTGACATGTCAATAAGTCCAAAAGGGAAGCGAACCCCAAATGGAGAAATAGAGCATGGATTAATTTTTCATTAATAAAAATAAATGGAAAATTTATGTGCACTATGACCAAGTGAGATTGGAGATCATAAGCCTGATCCATGAGGATATGGATAAGGTTAAGACTTTCCAAAAACCTTTCAAAAATCCTTGAAAGGAATAATGCTAAATTAGATTTAAGAAGAAAAATATAAAATTCCCCAATGAAGAGGAAAGTAATTGGGAAGAGGTGGAAAAGCTGGAAAATAGAGAAATCAGCTTTAAAGTACCTCATTGAGGGAAGCCTAGGCAAAATAGGGAGAAAGCATCCTGAAATTCTAGACACAGAATTTAGAAACATGATTGGGGAAAGTAGAGCTTAAGTAAGCTGCTCCAGAACAAACTGAGGTTAGTCTGTCCTTGGAGGATCTTAGCTCAGGGGTGAGTTCTGGAGAGAAAAGGACTCTAAGGTTGGGAGGATTGGTCATAGAAATAAGTGGTATGTATACCTAACTACTAAATTTCTATTGCAGAATTGTATTATGAAATCTTAAATTATTATTAGGCTTGGAAGTATTAAAATCTGATGCAGTAGATATGAAATTTCTTACATTTAATAGATCTTATCAGAAGAAATATTTCTCTAAAATCTGTATAGTTGTAGGAATGGAGTCTACTGGGATATATCAACTAGAATCTCTAAACCTGATACTGGTTTAAATCTGGAGATATATTTTACTCCCATAGACAAATAAATTTTATAACTCTAATCTACTTTTGTAGTATAAAGTTATATGTGCATGAGAAAAGAACAAGGATATTCAAATCTCTAGAAAAGGTTATATATCTCTATAGAACAAATATTTACACATGAATTCATACCTGCTATGATTAAGATAAATTATAAACTTGAAAGAAAAAAAAGAGATTTAATAAACTGGTAACTATGATTATGATTTAATGGGTATGTAATATTAATTTCTGTATAAAAAACTTTAGAGAAGAAAACATTAAAATCAGAAAGATAATATGTATCTCTTTTTCTAAGAAAGGCTTTATATCCAAGTAAACAGAAAATACTATTCCTAGGAGGAGTAAAATTCTGTTGAACATTTATAATAGTACTAATAAATTATCTACTGTAAATCTATCATATTATCTATATGGAAGTTGAAGCAAATGAAATATCTAAGAGTATACACCTCTGCATGATTCAAATAAAATATTGGTAGAAAAAGAAGTTATCAGGATATATATATATATATATATAACTTGGTTAGAATTCAGAAAGATAATTCTGAAAAGGAAATAAGACTTATTAGTTTCTGTTTGAAAGATAAATACAGTAGCATAAGTCAAAATTCTTCGCAAAACAAGTTAATACATAATAAAATATTAAAGGATAACATTTGAAAAGATATGCAAGAAAATAAAATCATATGGATACTAAGCCAACAACTATCCTAGTTAAATAGAGTAATGAAATATTGTGATATGATTTTATTCTGTTTGGAAATTTTGAATTTCCTGATATATTTTAAAAAAGGAAAGTTGGTGTGTAACTAAAATTTGTATACTCATATGAAATATTATATGTACCCTTCATGTTAACAATAAGAGTTAGATATAATAAAACCTGAACGGAAGTATCATATAATCTTTGTATAAAAAACAATATATATCTAACAAGTTATACATAAAAAGTTGGAAATATACTTTCTGTATCCAACAACAGCTGGATATAACATAAACGAGTACAATAATTATAATAAAAATAATTGTCAGTTCTCAGTTGGGAATTATGAGGAAGCAGCTAATCATCCAAATATGATGAAGTTCAGTTACAACAGTTCATTCTAGACAATTATTAAAAATAAAAAATTAACTTAAACCGTAGAGTGAGATGTCTCGACTTCTGAACACAGAAACTGTGATTGGAGATACCGATCTATGCAGTAAAATGAAATCATAGTATAAGCGCAGTAGGTTGAAACTATATGTATTCATATGTACTGAAGAGAAAGCTTTTATCTCCTAAGGACTCCTATCGAAGATCATTACCTGCAGAAGTTATTAAAACGTAGATTAATACAAAATTAGAAAAGGGTTCTGGTTTAAAATGAAAAAAACTTATGAACTCAATAATAAATAGTGAATCACCCATAGAAAATCAATTATACATGATAAGAGATCTCTGCAATCATAGTAAAAAAGAGATATATGTAATCTGTGCCTCAACCGAGAATAAAAATTTAATAAATCGAGGTAAGAAATTATATTATGTTCTGTATAATGAGCGAATGATTTCTGCAACGTACCCTAGTCTCATGGGGAAGATGGTTTCAGGCACGGGTGCTTTAAGAAGTTGCGAAAAAAATTAACAGGTTAAACGTAGCCTAAAGAGCATTTTATACCGGGGTTTCACTAAACAAATCCCACAGAATGAAAATTAAAAATGGGGCTCTGAAATCTGGTAAACACTTGACACGTTAAGAATTAATGGAAAACATTTAAAATAAAAGGGTTTCATTAAACGAAATTTCATTCTACATAAAACCTGGAGAAGAAAATCGCGAAAGCATTCTAATTAAGGCTGACATCTAAATTGGGAATAATAGATATAAAATCGGAGAATGTTACCTGGCATTCCAATAGTGGAAAAAAAATGGGCCATAGAACTAGAATAGGGTTGTACGTGGTGCAAAGGGTTTTAAGAGTGAACTTCAGGGTTCGGCTCTTGGAGCTCTCAAACACGAGATAGAAATGAAATGGACCTGAAGAAATCTGGGCATAAATACCAATTAAAAAAACCTAGATTTCGATGTGTGATCTCCGTCTACTTGGCGTGCGATGCGCAAACTCAGTTGGTAGAACCGTGAGGTACTCCTCGATAAATTAAATGGAGGCATGTATGCTCAAGACCACCAAACCCCTGTTAATGTAACTGTACTTAAACCGAACAAATCACTGCCAAAGATGTCTGTCTTTATCCCCAAAAAGCACGGCAAGAAATTCATCATATCTTTACTCAGAATTAAAAGAATAAAATAAACCAAGTTTTTTAGATACAATTAACGTGTATATTAAGTTCACCAATTGGTACATGGGGAGATACTAACTTTTGTCCTTATCATTTATACCAAATTCAAATTGATAACTGTGCCAGGATAGACGTTGGATTTGGGCATAGGTATAGAGTAAAACAAATTGTGAGGTTCATAACAATCGAATTGAAATGCAACTCTAGAGAATAATTGTAGTTAAATGGTTATGGGAGCGATAGAATTATGTTGAATAACCATACGAAGGTAAGCGAAGAAATAGGTATAAAGCTAATGTAGGTTAAACTATACTATCACGACCTTTGAAAATATGGAAGTGACATTTCAGAAGTTATATCGAATATAGGTTAACGAAATTCCAACTTTGGGATTTGGAATTAATGTGAAATAAAAGATTTTATTGATATATTAAAAACACTTTGTAAATTTTACAAATCCTAATTAGGGATGATTTTATTAGAGGGAATTAGAACAAGGTAAAGGGTGAAGGGTTGGAAATAGAAATTGTTTAAATTAGTTACGAGAAAAAAAATGAGATAGTGCAAGATGAAAGGATAATTCAATAAGTAAGTGGGATCCATAATAAGAGTATATGATCCAAATTGTAATTGGTCATTACAATTATATAATAATCATCTCGTAAGATTTTAAAACTAAGTAATTATCTTCGAAATTAAAGTCGTTGAGAAAGACTTGGACAATAATTTCAATATTAAATTAACAGTTGTGGAAATCATGAAAAAAAAATATGTATATTTTTTAAACCTGAGAGGTGTTACAAATGGTATCAGAGCATCAGCTAACACACTGGGCAAGTTATGTGCTCACACATAAAATTTTATGTTGCTGTAAAATGTTAGGAATTGTGATTAAAGGTAGGGGAAAACCCTACGAGACTTGCTAATAGTTCAAATAAAAAATAAATAAAAAATTTATAGCCATTGGATACTAAATACATCTTTGGCGATGCAGTACCAACCTGTGCATGTATAGACATGTATAAATCAGAGAGCATATCTCGATAAGAATCTTGTAGAATATTCTGAGAGAGAGAGTGCCTCTAGACAACAGTCTAGGAGGAAGAAGGAAGTTCAGAGGAATTCCAGAAATATATATATATATATATATATATATATATATATATATATATATATATATATATATATATATATATATATATATATATATATATATATATAGATATATATATATTACCTTCCTCCTAGGATCGGAAATGGAGGATTATACAATCATTGGTGGTGAAAGAAGGTATAAGATGAGATACATAAAAATATAGAGTGGAATACAAATGTAAATACTATTTAAAATTGGATAGTCTGGGTATTACAATCCATGAGTAAAGAGATATTTAATAATTAGTCATTGTAAAATAAGAAGGACTGGGTGAGGTGGTAAGAATTGCCCAAACCATTAATTCCATAAATAAAAAAACATGGAGTATGTTTAAAACCACCAGATCCATATAAATTAAAGGGAAATAATTAGGTCTTAGAGGACGGTTGTAATTGAAATTTGAATATGTTATTATCAGTATATAAGTGTACTGAAGTAATTAAGGTAGTAGGCAACAAAAGTACATATGAATGCAACATATCATTGAGAAATTATAATAATTTAGATATATCATAGTAAATGGATAATTTTGAAGTATTAGTGTTCTATAAGTCTATAAAAGCTAAAGCAGAATCGAATAAAACTGACACTGTTCGTGATATGCACATAGAAAAAAACGGTGTCAATAATGCATATGTGGAGGTCTTCAAGTGTCAAACCCGCCTAGATAAGAAGATATTAGGCGACGTTATTCTCAAAATTGAGGTGAACGGAAAGAAAATAAAAATAAAACATATATATATATATACCATTTCACTGTGAAATGGATTCAACCGTACCTACATGAAAAAAATAGGAAGGCAGAGCTGAAACATAAAGTTATACATAATTGCACAATTTAGACATGCCATTAGAAGGCGTATGAATTTTGTGGTAGAATAAAAGAAATTTCCATATATGTAATATGAAAAATATGCTATGTGCTAACTAATGGACCTAGATGTACTTTGGCCTAAGACAGGAAAATCTATGAAAGCTGGAATTTTGTATAGGAACAGACATATGAAAATTCAAAGATGTTGGAAAAATATAAATAAATAAACTACATCGAGAAAATTATAGAATGAAAACAGTAAAATACCTATATATCAATTCAACCAATGTAAACGATAAGGTTTTGAATGTCGGGATTTTGTTGGAATGCAACGAATAATAGTAATTACTGAGAGCTATTAATTACCTAATATAGTAATTACTGCTAACAAGAAAAACAAATGAGTGGTGTAGAAACCCTCTCAAAAATTCCAAGAACAGAATAATGAACCAGAAAGATGTACATTATTGCACAGTTTAGACATATTGTCAGTAGGAATATGAATTTCATAAAAGAGGTTAGAGAAAATTTAAAAGAATTTTCTAGATATGTGATAAAAAAATACTTGAGTCCATTAACCTAGATAGGATTTGAAAAAATATAGGATAAATTCGACATGCAAAAATTTGGTACAGAATTGGCATAACAATTTTTCAAATCATTCAACAGTATACCAAGTATAAACGAAAATTCTATAGAGCTTAATAATTTCCATTATCTGTTTCCATCAAGGAGAAAATATGAATAAATTGGGTAGGATAACACAAAATACCTACCAACTCGTTGAAAGAAAACATTTCATGGAAGTGTAGCGATGGAACTGCAAAAGTCAGCAAGAAAAGTGCTGCCAATTTTATTAGGTGGGATAAAGATAACAAATTGAAATATAAATTGGTAGGAAAAATTCTAGACCCCAAGGATAGTAAGAGGATAGTTCTGGATGAAATTGCAGATTAATTTTCAAATAAGGAATTTACTTATAAAATGAAGATTAAACCACGTGTTATATTAAAAATTTGTAGGAGTTAAAATAGAAGCCACAAGAAATACTACTGATTTGAGACCTATGTAAGATCAAGTAGATCCCTGTTAGGTCATTGTAGTTCAAAGGGGAGATAGAACCTCAAAGAAAACCATAGATTGCTGAAAAAAAAAACAAAAAATTGAATTGAAATTCTACAGGACAATTGGCCATGTTTCACCAGTCAATTAAATCATGATATAAGAAAAATGAGGAATTGGGATATAAAATTGTACAAGCCTAGAGGAGCAGTAGTACCACTCAAGAAGAATCAAATTAGTTGCAGTATGGATATATCCTCTGAGTTGGTAGTAAAGGTCTTGTTGAAATGTATGCTTGAGAAAAATGAGAAGGGGTTGATTCAGGAACAAAAGAATGAAAGAAAAAAATTCTGCAAAAAATAACGAAAATGATAAGAAAACTGGGTGTTTGCAATTTCTTAACAAGTTGAAAGGAAAAAAAAAAAAAAAAACATGTTGGGATAACTACAAAGGAGGAATATACCTAAATTTTGAATAATGCTTAAGTAATAAAGTATTAAATTACCTCTACAAATTTCTAAAGGAATATCTCAAGTGATTACATAAATTCAACAGTGGAGTATAGACATCCAAATGCATTTCCTTTAGTGAGGTAAATAAGTGATGGCTACTTATTAATTGTACAACTTTCTAAAAGGTTCATAAATATCTCAAGTGAGAAAGAACTCATAAGTATAAAAAAATTGAGGGTACATAAATCATGTGACCCTAACATAGCATATTTGGTAGAAAAAAAATAAAAATTCTTAATTCAGACATATAGATGACTCGAGTTAAGTTCAAAAATTAGAATAGTACATGGTTGTACTTATCTTAAAATAAAATATGAAAATTATCAAAATATTAATAATCAGGAATAAATGATAGTTTCCAAAATACATGGTACATTAATAGTGTTACCTCAGTATAGCACAGATGATGGAAAAAAAAATTCCATAATATGTCCTTAGTTCGGACATACAGATAACTCCAATCGAGTTTGATAATTAAAACAAGACATGTTTGCATGGTTAAGAAGAAAGAATAATGAAAAAATCCTATGTGGAAGGATTGTTAAGAGACAATGAAATCTAGATCCTATATAAAAATAGGAAGATTGAAAATTGATATATTAGTGTAATGCTGACAAACTAAGATGCAAGTCGAAGATTTACGGTACTAACCGATATACTTGATAAGAAAATAATTCAAGTGTAAAGTAGAAGTTGAATTTTAGACCTTGTTATTGAGCCTAGTTATTACAAATTAAATTGATTGTTTGAAAAAAATAAAACAGCGAGAAGGTACTTGAATTACAGAAATGCACTGTGAAAAAGGTAGAGAAGAAAATTTGCATATGATAAAGTTGGTTTTCTAAATTCATGAAATACTAATGAAAAGTTATATATTTTGTTTAGCCTAGTGTGTAACAGGAATTGTACACTCCAGAAAAAGGAGTCAAAGGTGAAAATAAATGCAGGGAATTCACCAAGAAAACCAAGAAAGCCGAGCTAGACCAGGTTTATGTGAGGAGGAAATCTCACCCAAATACAAGGAATGATAAGTAGTTGTGCTAAAAGTGCACTAAACTACTATGAAACTGAACGGTTTGGCTAACACCTGAATTTATTGAAATTATTAAAGTTCAGAATGTTGTTGTGATTATCAATATATGTATGTGATATTACTTATATGAATTGGTATGAATTATGGACAGAGAGAGAGTGGAATAAAATATTCTTCCAGATAGACTTCTTGCAATGAAGTAGGAAGAAAATCAAACTCTAGAGGGTATCAGTAAGTAGAGTGGGAACAGAGGAAGGACTGGTACTCTGAAGAAAACTGATGGAAGCTGGGAGCAAAGATGAAGGAGGAATCCTCGTCTTGAGTTGAATAATCAACCTCAAAGTGTAACACCGAGGATGGTGTTCAATGTTAGGGGCGGAATATGTAACACCCCTAGTTCTATGCTTTTTAATTAACAAGTAAATAAGTCCAAAAGGGAAGCGGACCCCAAATTGAGAACTAGAGCATGGATTAATTTTTAATTAATAAAAATAAATGGAAAGGTTATGTGCACTATGACCAGGTGAGATTGAAGATCATAAGCCTGATCCATGAGGATATGGATAAGGTTAAGACTTTCCCAAAACCTTTCAAAAATATTTGAAAGGAATAATGCTAAATTATATTTAAGAGAAAAAATATAAAATTCCCCAATGAAAAGGAAAGTAATTGGGAAGAGGTGGAAAAGCTGGAAAAGTAGAGAAAGCAGCTTCAAAATACCTCATTGAGGGAAGCCTAGGCAAAACAGGAAGAAAGCATCCTGAAATTCTGGACGCAAAATTTAGAAACAGGCTTGGGGAAAGCAGAGTTGAAGTAAGCTGCTCCAGAACAAACTGAGGTTAGTCTGTCCTTGGAGGATCTCAGCTCGGGGGTGAGTTATGGAGAGAAAAGGACTCTAAGGTTGGGAGGACTGGTCATAGAAGGAAGTGGTATGTATACCTAACTAATAAATTTCTATTTCAAAATTGTATTATGAAATATTAAATTATTATTAGGCTTGGAAGTATTAAAATTTCATGTAGTAGATATGAAATTTCTTACATTTAACAGATCTTATCAGAAGAAATATTTCTCTAAAATCTGTATAGTTGTAGGAATGGATTCTACTGGGATATATCAACCAGAATCTCTAAGCCTGATATTGGTTTAAATCTGGAGATATATTTTACTCCCATAGACAAATAAATTTTATAACTTTAATCTACTTTTGTATTATAAAGTTATATGTGCATGAGAAAAGAAAAAGGATATTCAAATCTCTAGAAAATTTTATATATATCTATAGAAAAAAAAATTACACATGAATATACCTGCTATGATTAAGATAAATTATAAACTTGAAAGAAAAAAAAGGAGATTTAATAAACTGGTAACTATGATTATGATTTAATGGGTATGTAATATTAATTTCTGTATTAAAAACTTCAGTGGAGAAAACATTAAAATCAGAAAGATAATCTGTATCTCTTTTTCTAAGAAAGGCTTTATATCCAAGTAAACAGAAAATACTATTCCTGGGAGGAGTAAAATTCTGTTAAACATTTATAATAGTACTAGTATATTATATGTTGTAAATCTATGATATTATCTGTATGGAAGTTGAAGCAAATGAAACATCTAAGAGTATACACCTCTACATGATTCAAATAAATTATTGGTAGAAAAAGAAGTTATTAGGATATATATATATATATATATATTTAACTTGGTTAGAATTCAAAAAGATAATTCTAAAAAGGAAAGAAGACTTATTGGTTTCTGTTTGAAAGATAAATCGAGTAGCATAAGTCAAAATTATTCGCATAACAAGTCAATACATAACAAAATATTAAAGGATAACTTTTGAAAAGATATGCAGGAAAATAAAATCATATGGATACCAAGCCAACATTGTCCTAGTTAAATAAAGTATCGAAATACTGTGATATGATTTTATTCTGTTAGGAAATTTTGAATTTCCTGATATATTTTAAGAAAGGAAAGTTGGTGTGTAACTAAAAATTATATACTCATATAAAATATTATATGTACCCTTCATGTTAACAATAAGAGTTCGATATAATAAAACCTAAACGGAAGTATCATATAATCATTGTATGAAAAACAATATATATCAAACAAGTTATACATAAAAATTTGGAAATATACTTTCTGTATCCAATAACAGCGGGATATAACATAAACGAGTACAATAATTATAATAAAAAAAATTATCAATTCTCAGTTGGGAATTATGAGGAAGCAGCTAATCATCTAAATATGATGAAATCCATTTATAACAGTTCGTTCTATACAATTATTAAAAATAAAAAATGAACTTAAACCGCAAAGCGAGATTATCTCGACTTTTGAACACAGAAACTTTGATTGGAGATACCAACCTGTGCAGTACAATGAAATCATAGTATAAGCATAGTAGGTTGCACTTATATGTATTCATATGTACTAAAGAGAAAGATTTTATCTGCTAAGGACTCCTATCAGAGATCATTACCTGCAGAAGTTATTAAAACGTATATTAATACAAAATCAGAAAATGGTTCTAGTTTAAAACAAAAAAAACTTATGAACTCAATGATAAATAGTGAATCACCTGTAGAAAATTGAGTATACATGATAAGACATCTCTGCAATCATAATAAAAAAGAGATATAAGTAATATGTGCCTCAACTGAGAATGAAAATTCAATAAATAGAGGTAAGCAAGTATAGTATGTTCTTTATAGTGAGTGAACGATATCTGCAACGTACCTTAGTCTCATGCGGAAGACGGTTTCACGTACAGGTGATTTAACAAGTTGCGAAGAAAAATTATCAGGTTAAGCGTAGCCCAAAGAGCATTTTATATCGGGGTTTCGCTAAACAAATCCCACAGAAGGAAAATTGTAAATGGGGCTATGAAATCTGGTAAACGCTTGATGCGTTAAGAATTAATGGAAACCAATTAAAATAAAAGTGTTTCATTAAATGAAATTTCATTCTATATAAAACCTGGAGAAGAAAATCGCTAAAGCATTCTAATTAAATATGACATCTAAATTGGGAATAATAGATATAAAATTGGAGAATGTTACGTGGCGTTCCAATAGTGGAATAAAAATGGGCCATCGAACCAGAACAAGGTTGGATGTGGCGCGAAGGGTTTTAAGAGTGAACTTCAGGGTTTGGCTCCTAGAGCTTTCGAACGCGAGATAGAAATGAAATAGACCTGAAGAAATATGAGCATAAATACCAATTAAAAAAACCTAGATTTCGATGCGTGATCTTCGTCCAGGTGGTGTGCGATGCGCAAACTTAGTTGGTAGAACCGTGAGGTACTCCTCGATAAATTAAATGGAGATAGGTGTGCTCAAGACCACCAAACCCCTGTTAATTTAAATTTACTTAGACCGATCAAATCACCGCCAAAGATGTCTGTCTTTATCCCCAAAAAGCACGGCAAGAAATTCATCATATCTTTACTCAGAATTAAAAGAATAAAATAAACCAAGTTTGTCAGATACAATTAAGGTGTATATTAATTTCACCAATTGGTACACGGGGAGATACTAACTTCTATCGTTATCATTTATACCAAATTCAAATTGATAACTGTGGCAGGATAGACGTTGGATTTCGGCATAGGTATAGAGTAAAAAAATTGCGAGGTTCATAACAATCGAATTGAAATGCAACTAGAGAGAATAACCATAGTTAAATGGTTATGGGAATGTAACACCCCTTGTTTTATGTTTTCAAGTAAAGACATTTGAACTGCAATCCAAAGGGGAGTGGACCCTAATGGATAGTTATGGTGTGGATGTAATTAATTATTTAATCATGCAAAATAAATAAACTATTTCTGTGCATATTGAAAAAATGAGAATTTTGAGATCACTTGCCAAATCCATGAGGTATGGAAAGAGGCTAAGAATTTCCCCAAAAATCTCTCAAAAATCCTCTCAATTATGTGTAGTTGTAGGAATAGGATTTATGGGAAAAATCATCCAGAAGTTCTAAACCTGCTAATGGTTTAAATCTAGAGATTTATACTACTCCCATAGATCATTATAGTTGTAGATTTAATGTGTTTCTATGGAAGTATAAATCAAATTCTGTATGAAATAGGAATATTGAATTAGAAGATGAAAAAATAGCTATGAAATTAGAGGAGTTATAGTGATTAAGCACAGTGCTGAGGTTGCAAAGATACCTTAGTGAAGTGCATGTAGATATATTGTAATCATTTTGTTTTAAAAATGAAAATTTGAACTGAGAAGTAAATATTTCTTGTTACATGAATTAAATACAAGAGATAGAAAGCTTCACAACATTGAAGCAAGTAAGAAAATAGAAATGATAAGTTAAATCAATTACAAAAATGATATGAATATGTACCTTTGGCCAATACAAGGCAAAGAATGAAATCCTATCTAGAGACATTCTCGTATCATGAAACCATCTGGGATATAAAACCAAGATAGGTAAATAGAACTAAAAGTCTATGCTAATGATGAAATTCTTATAACAGAAAGATAGATGTCATTGATATGTCCCTAATGGAAAAATTCTCTGTTCGATTCTGCCTACTTGACAGGAAAAGAATAATAGTCAAACAACCTACTGACACAGAAATTCTGCTATCCAAAATAACATAATGGGTTACAGCTTAAATAAACCCCATTGGGTTGCAATGAATGTAAGCCATGTATCCTGGCAAAGTACCCATTTAAATTTTGTTAAGGGTTTTATTAACCTATGCTCATTATTCCTAACGTACTCATAAGGAAAAGAAGGACTATTGATAGTAACCCTCTGTATTCCAGGAATTGAAATCAAAAGTACTCAGGTGGATATTATTAAATTTTCTAATCATACATTGAAAGGAAAATTGTACTTATCATAATGTTATACATAACCATTAAGCCAAAAAACTTATTATTAATACAGTAACTATTTGTCTCGATATCACATAAAAATAAAACATATGTCAATGTATAGACATCATAGAAAACAAATAGCAGAAAGAGGACCCAAGAATTATTTTCGTAGGTAGTCATGGGGGTGTATTAAATTTCCATTAATTAATATATATACAACAATCAAGTGGAAATACTGAATAAACCTGGAAATAAACAATAAGTGTATGGTGAACATGAAAGACATGAGAAACCCTATATGTTATTATCAAATAGATACACAGTGTCCCAAATGAATTCGATAGGCCTCGCCCAAGCGTTGAAATTCCTAAGCATTAGTCTTAAGGGAAAATAGTATAATACAACCAGACTATATTAGAATGTGTTCCATAGTCAAAACGCTTGGTCGTATTCTAAGGCCGAAGGTTGATCTTAGACAGTCCAATTATACAAGTACAAAATTTACAGAGCTGCAAAGGGATTTATCACACCCGAGCCAAATAAAATTTTTAAAGATCTCAGATGGAAAATGTAGAACTAAAGCCGACCCATACATATGCGAATATCGAACTACTGAAATCAAAATTCTCTGTGACGAGAAGGAGCCAACCTGAGTTCACAAACGAAGACAAACGTCTTAGGGAGAAACTGGAACAAGTGATGAGAGCATGGAAAGAGTGAAGATTATGGTGGCGAGAATTAATGTAATCACCTGCAGTAACAAGAAACCAAAAAACAGAATTAAAAAGGGTGAGGTTAAGCCAATATAAAGAAAACTAGAATTTAACAAACACCCATACACATATACTTTTACCTTGAGAAATATGGCGTAAAACGTTCTCTGGTTAATTCCCATATTTGAAAGGGGAAATGAAACCATGACTATTTAATGACAATGATTCCTAAAAGTTCATTCGACTCATTGTATTCAAACACAGGAGAAATCAAAGCCTGAATGTGGAGCATATTATTACTGCACGGCAAAAATGCCTCAACAACTCTGAGGAGTCCGCTACGACACCAATGCTCTCATAAGGTAGAGCTAATTACAAACATGAACAGAGAATCAAAATGTCAAACTCCTCCTGTAGAGTTAAATTGTAATCATAATAAGAACTGCATATGATATATGGCACAAATAAACTCAACAAGCCATGGCATAATAAGGAGAATGTGATACCTATGAATCTCACTCCTGTGTGCAAACCAAGCGACTGTGCACGTCACACAGTCTCGATGGCAAGACCATCGATACCACCAAGTAGAAACCCTGGGCACAAGACGTGCAGGAACAAAATGAAGGTTGTAAAAAAAAAATTCGCAATTAAGTAGAACGTCAAACCCTAACGCATCCACGCCATACAGATGAAAAAATCTGCGAGAGGCGTACTTGAACATAGGGTTGGATCAATGGCACCCGATGGTCTTTAATGGCACGTTGATAGAAGTTATGAATTCAAGCTAGGAAAATAAATGTGAAATGACTTCCCAGTACCACTTCTCTTCTCGAGAAAGGCAGAAGACTTAATGCAGGGTTAACGATGGGCTGGCGCTCGAATATCATCGTAGAGAAGTACATAAGAGACATTTAATAAGTAGGACAAGCATGAGACAAAACCTCCAAAGGGGTCGACACATTGAGTGAAATCATGCTTTGTGTAAAGATTGTGGGAATCGTTACCAATCAATTCGATATTGTATGTACTATCTCACACAAGCCGAATGTGATAGGGTCGCAGACCTTATGAAATATAATCAAAGGAAATTCAATATAGAATGATTTCATATGATAGCAGTATGGATGAACCATATATTAACATGTTCAATGTAATAATTTGAATTAAGTTAATTGTTGGAGTTATAACATCTTCCACTTAAATTACAAAGGAAGTTAACTAGGATGGTTTAGAAAAATAAAAATAAAAAATAAAACAATAAGCAATGAGTATCATAATTAAAAAGGGAAGTCACCTTGACAACTTGAGGAATGAATGAATAAATGTTAATGATTCAGATTTAGATCAACATACCTTAGGGAAAAATACAGATACGTAGGTAACTGTATACATTAAGGTAAGGTGTCTATGTGAAATCTAAATTGGGTGAACCCAAAGAAAATAAAAAATTGAGGCATATTACAAATGGTATCAGAGCTCATGTTAGAAAAAAATGGGCAGTTGTTATGCTCACTGTGTAAGTTATTTTGGATTTTTTTTTTCTTTTTCTTTTGTTATTGATGTTGTTTTGTTTAGTGTAGAGTGGTACTGAAACTGAAAAGTCAATGGCGGAAGGAGATGAAATTTATGTTGATCTGTGTGATGAAGATAACACGCCAAATCCAAACGATCCTTTGGTGGCTATGTTGCACAAGTTGCAACATGAAATGGCTGAGCTAAGAAGCCAGAATGACAGGCTGTCATTAGCCAGTGAGGAGCAGGAAAAGCTCATAAGAGAACTAACTTCACGAAACAACCAAGAAGGTGAAGGTTCTGGCAAAAGGAATAAAGGAAAGTTCTTAGATGATTCTGAGGAAGATGGCACTAATATACATTAGTCTAAATAGAGGAAGGAATTACAGGGTGAATTCCGAAAAATTAAACCTCCCTCCTATGATGGAGAGGAGGAAGATTTTGAGGCATGGTTGTTGAATATGATTAAGTATTTCCAGGTCTATGAATATGAGAGCAATCTGAAGGCCAGATTGTTTGTCTACCAGTTGTAGGGTAAAGCTACCTTGTGGTGGGAGGAGATGAAAATGGTCCATGGCATTGATGAAAAAACAGTGACTTGGGAAGATTTCCAAGTCAAGTTTAAAAACCGTTATTTGAACGAAAGTTATTATGATGATAAAGCAAAGGAGTTCCATGAAGTTAGATTGGGACAACTCACCATAGATGAGTTTGTCACCAACTTTACAAATCTTCTAAGGTATGTTACTTATATTCAGGAAGAGAAGGCAAAGGTACAAAGGTTTTTGAACTGTTTGCCTACTGTGTAAAAGGAGAAAATAGAGTTCGATAATCCGAAAACTATGGATGAAGTGCTAAGGAAAGCTAGATTATGCTACCAACAGTTTAAAGGAAAGGGTGAACATGGAAAAACATGGGTAAATAAGAGTGAATTCAAAGGGAAGAAACAGAAACCAGCTTACTTGAAGAACTTTTGTAGGGACCATCAGCGGAATAAATTTAACAAACGCAAGGAAAGTCAAATTGCTCAGTCCCAAGTTGGTTAAAAAAAAATAGATGGAGATAATAAGAAGGAGGGAGGAGTCAAAATTCAGGAACCTTTGAAATGTTGGGGTTGTGGAGAACCTCATCTGTTGAGGGATTGTCCACACAAAAGTATTCAGATAATTATGAGGGATCGAGAAGCTACCACAGTGAATGATATAGCAAGAAACATACCCACTATCAGTGCAGCCTTGGAGAACCGACAAGAAGAACACCAGGCTACCATGGTCGAGATGGAAGGTAAGATTTCTGACCAATCTGTTACATTTTTAATTGATCTGGGTGTTTCTTTGAGTTACATTAGTCTACAAGTTTTAGAGAAATGCAATCTCAAAAATGAAAAATTTCAGCAGTCTTGGTTGGTCTAGCTAGCCACTGGCACCAAGTGAAAAGCAGCTCATAAGTTACCTCAAACAACAATTAAATTAAATGATTTTCAGAAAAAAAAAAAAAAAAGTAAATTTAAACATTCTGCCCTTAGGCTCATATGATTTTCTGATTGGAATGGACTAGTTGGAAAAGAGAAATGCTATGATGAACTGTTGGGATAAAACTCTGCATTGCATAGATGAGGAAGGGAAACCCTTTATCCTCAAAGGAAAACCAAAACCAATCTCTATAAGACAAATATCAGCTCTGCAATTAAAAAGAATAGCTAGGAAAGGATCTCAAGTATATGTTGTACATGTTGAAGAATTAGGACAGCAACTTCAAGAAAACCTGCTAGATACCTTGCCAGTGGTAAGAGAGTTTAAGGAAGTTTTTCCAGATGAGATTCCTCATCTTCCCCCCAAAAGAGAAATCGACTTTTCAATCAATTTGGTGACTGGAGCAACACCCGTTTCTAGAGCCCCTTATCGGATGAGCCCCCTGAACTCATGGAGTTGAAGATGAAATTGCAAGAACTGTTGGATAAATGGTACATCAGACCGAGTGTATCTCCTTGGGGATCACCGGTGTTGTCTGTGAAAAAGAATGATGGAACCTTCAGAATGTGCATTGACTACCGTCAATTGAATAAGTTGACAATCAAAAACCTGTATCCATTGCCTAGAATCAATGACCTTTTTGATCAAGTGAGAGGGGCCTGAGTATTTTCTAAGATTGATCTGAGGACTGGTTATCACCAACTCAGAATTAAGGAGGAAGACATTAGTAAAATAGCTTTTCAAACCAGGTATGGTCACTATGAATTTGTAGTCCTACCTTTTGGGTTGACAAATACCCCTGCCACATTTATGTGCTTAATGAACAGTGTTTTGAACAAGTACTTAGATAAATTCGTACTAGTGTTCATAGACAATATTCTGGTTTATTCAAAAAGTGAGGAGGAGCACAAAGAACACTTAAAGATAGTTTTGTAAACTTTGAAAGAAAACCAGTTATATGCCAAATTCAGTAAATGTGAATTCTATAAAGATAAGATTCAATATTTGGGGCATATTATTTCTGAACAAGGATTGGCTGTGGACCCTGAGAAAATAAAGGCTATTAGAGAATGGCAGGTGCCCACTGATGTTTCAGTGGTAAGGTCATTTATGGGGATTGCAGGTTATTATAGAAGGTCCATGGAAAGATTTTCTGCAATAGCATATCCCATAACTTCATTACAAAGAAAAGGCACCAAATTTGAGTGGACTAAAAAATTCCAAAACAACTTTGAACAACTAAAACTAAAACTCACTACAGCCCCTATACTGAAAATTGCAGATTCTGACAAGGAGTTTGTTGTATGCTCTGATGCATGTAGAGAGGGATTGGGAGGAGTTCTGTTGCAAGAAAATTATGTTATTGCATATGAGTATAGGAAACTTAAGAAACATGAATAGAACTACAGTGTATATGATCTGGAATTGGCTGTTCTAATTCATGCCTTGAAGATGTGGCAACACTATCTTCTTGGGAAAAAAATTACATTGATGACTGATCATATTAGTCTCAAATATTTCTTTTCCCAAACTAATTTGAATGCTTGACAAGACAGATGGTTGTCTTTTCTGAGTGAATTTGATATGGACATAAAACATATCAAAGGGGAAGAAAACAAAATTGCTGATGCACTAAGCAGAAATGCTTGCCAAAACATAAGCAGCATTGGGAGTAGTGCTAGTTTTGATTTAGAGGAACTAGTTAAAAAGGTAGCAGATCAGGATCCAAATTATGAGAATCTACAAGTGAGAATACAGAAAAAAGAAATGGCTGAAGACACTCAAAACCAGAAAGGGTTGATCTGCTACAAAAACACATTTTACATCCCAAATGTGGATTCTTTGAAAAAAGAAATCCTAGATGAATATCATAAATAGCCATATGCAGGACATCCTAGATATCAGAAAATGCTTACAGCCTTGAAAAAGAATTTTTTTTGGCCAGGAATGAAAAAGGATGTAGCAGAATATCTAGCTGATTGCATGGAATGTCAACTAGTTAAAGTTTATCATCAGCATCCAGCTGGTCTTTTAAATCCCTTGCCAATTTCAAAATGGAAATGGGACACTGTTTCTATAGATTTCATAACCGGGTTACCCAGAAAAAAGTACCAGCATGACTCAGTGATGGTTGTGGTGGACACGTTAACAAAAGCTACACACCTCCTCCCTGTGAAATCTACTTTTAGTACTGCCCAAGTAGCATATATGTTCCTAAAAAAAATATTAAGGCTACACGGGGTCCCAAAAATGATTATTTCAGATAGAGACGCTAAGTTCACAACTGCCTTTTGGAAAGGCCTGTTTGGGGGCATGGGCACTAAATTGAATTTTAGTACTGCCTATCACCCTCAGATGGATGGTTAGACAGAGAGAAAAAACCAGATTTTGGAGGATGTGTTGAGAATGTATGTGATGGATAGGCCGTCAAAATGGGAAGACTACTTGCATTTACTCGAAATTTCTTATAACAACAGCTATCAATCCTCCATCAAGATGAGTCCATTTGAAACACTCCACGGAAGAAAGTGTCGTACTCCTTTAAGTTGGAGCCAACCTGAAGATAAACTAGTATTGGGGCAAGACACTCTACAAGAAATGGAAAGAATTGTCAAACAAATACAGAGGAGCATCAAGACTGCACAAGATTGATAGAAAAACTATGTTGATAGGAAGAGAGTGCATCGAGATTTAAAAGTGGGTGATCATGTGTACCTGCGTATTAAACCCAAAAAGACCACACTTTATGCTAGAAGTTGTGCAAAATTGGCTCCTAGATATTGTGGATCTTTTGAGGTGTTAGAAAGGGTGGGACCCGTGGCTTATAAGCTGACCCTACCGCCCCATGTTAGAGTTCATGATGTGTTTCATGTTTCATTATTGAAAATATATGTACATGATGCTTCTCACATTGTTGATTGGAATGTGATACAAGTGGAACCAGAAGGGGAGTTCCTTCCAGAGCACTTCAAATATTGGAGCAGGAAGAAATTGAATTGAGAAACCGAACAGTAGCAAGAGTAAAGGTGCAGTGGAATAAATTTACTGCTGAAGAAGCTACATTGGAAAGAGAAGCCTAGATGATGGAAAAATATCCATATTTATTTTCAAAATGAACTCTGGTAGTTAGTTGTTAACACTGAGGACGGTGTTTGTTTTCAGAGGGGGAAATATGTAACACCCCTTGTTTTATGTTTTCAAGTTAATACATTTGAAATGAAATCCAAAGGGGAGTGGACCCCAATGGATAGTTATGGTGTGGATGTAATTAATTATTTAATCATGAAAAATAAATAAACTATTTCTGTGCATATTGACCAAATGAGAATTTTGAGATCACTTGCCAAATCCATGAGGTATGGAAAGAGGCTAAGACTTTCCCCAAAAATCTTTCAATAATCCTTGAAAGAATTTATTTCTAATTTAGATTTTTGAGGAAAAATCTAGATTTCCCCAATGAGGTGGAGAGTAGTCGGGAAGAGGTAAAAAGCTGGAAAAGTAGAAAGCAGCTTTAAAAGTCCCTAAATAAGTGAAGCCTAGGCAAAGAGGAATAAAAGCATCCTTTAATTCTGCACACAAAATTAGAAACATGATTTGGGGAGCATAAGATTAAATAAGCTACTCCAGAACAGATTGGGGTTGGTCTGTTCTAGGAGATGATCTCAGCTCAGGGGTGAGTTCTGGGGATAAAAGAACTAAAAGTTTGGGAGGACTGGTCATTTGCAGAAGTGGTATGCTGACAATTTTTATGCGAGAGGCGTACTTGAACTTAGGGTTAGATCAATGGCACCCAGAGGTCTTTAATGGCAGGTTGATAGAAGTTATGAATTTGGGCCAGGAAAATAAATGTGAAACAACATCCCGGTAGCACTTCTCTTCTCAAGAAAGGCAGAAGCTTTAATGCAGGGTTAACGATGGGCTGGCGCTCGAATATCGTCGTAGAGAAGTACATAAGAGACATTTAATAAGTAGGACAAGCGTGAGACGAAACCTCCAAAGGGGTCGACACATTGACTGAAATTGTGCTGTACATAAAGATTGTGGGAATCGTTACCAATCAATTCGATATTGTATGTACTATCTCACACAAGCCGAACGTGATAGGGTCGTAGAACTTATGACATATAATCAAAGGAAATTCGATATAGAATGATTTCATATGATATTAGTATGGGTGAACCATATATTAACATGTTCAATGTAATAATTTGAGTGAACTTAATTGTTGGGGTTATAAGATCTTCAACTTAAATTACAAAGGAAGTTAACCAGGATGGTTTAGAAAAAAAAAAAAAAAAACAATAAGTAGTGAGTATCATAATTAAAAAGGGAAGTCACCCTGAAAACTTGAGGAACGAATGAATAAACGTTAATGATTCAGATATAGATCAACATACCTTAGGGAAAAATATAGATACGTAGGTAACTGTATACATTAAGGTAAGGTGTCTATGTGAAATCTAAATTGGGTGAACCCAAAGGAAAAAAAAAATTGAGGCATGTTACAGGGAACGATAGAATTATGTTGAATAACCATACAAAGGTAAGCGAATAAAGAGGTATAAAGCTAATGGAGGTTAAACTATATTATCGTAACCTTTGAAAATATGGAAGTTACGTTTCGGAAGTTATATCGAATATAGGTTAACGAAATTCCAACTTTGGGATTTGGAATTAATGTGAAATAAACGAGTTTATTGATATATTAAAATTTCACTTTAGAAATTTTACAAATCCTAATTAGGGATGATTTTATTAGAGGGAATTAGAACAAGGTAAAGGGTCTAGGGTTGGAAATAAAAATTGTTTAAATAAGTTATGAGAACAAAAAGGAGATAGTGCAGGATGAAATGATAATTCAATAAGTGGGATCCATAATAAGAGTATATGATCCAAATTGTAATTGGTCATTACAATTATATAATAACCATATTGTAAGATTGTAAAACTAAGGAATTATCTTCAAAATTAAAGTCGTTGAGAAAGACTTGGACAGTAACTTCAATATTAAATTAACAGTTGTGGAAATCATGAAATTTTTTTTTTGTTAAACCTGAGAGGTGTTACAAGTGAGTAGGGAAGAAATTGGAAACATGCTTGATGAATTTAAAATAGACATTTTAGGGAGTCTTAGTGAATAGATAGAGACCCTTAAGTTAAAAAACAAGCAGAAATCCGAGACTGATTCTTTAGCTATTTTATGTCCCAAATGCAGAAGAAGCATGCTTTAATAGAATTTCCTCTTGATGCAAAAGTCATATAGACCTGTATGATTTGTTCAAAGAGTCATGAGACTAAGAGTTGTCCTTCAATTCATGGTCTCAAGGTTGTTTTTCAAGAAGAAACAACTTCAAATCCTACAAAATCTCTTTTCTTTGTCTCTATAAGGCCATGGCAGGGGCCACAAACTCAAGGTTTTAATAACAAAATGTATACTCAGCCCCCACCAAACTGGAATTCTTTTCAGAAACCTTGGCCTCAATCTCAATCTCAATATAAACCTTGGGCTTAAGGAATGTAAAATCTCTATGGAATATTCTCTCAATAATATCAATATCCTCCATCATATCCAAACTATCCTCCCCAACAAATTCTTCAACAAAATCAACAACCCCAACTCCAAAGTCAAAACCAAAATCCACAACTCTCACTACCATTCCCTCAGAGACCAAATAAGTTACCTGTCCAACCATTACCAAACCCCAACAATAAAAATCCTCATAATACCTATATGATAGAAGGATATCAATTTCCAACCTACATGATTACTCCTCTAGATCTTAATGATGTCCAACTTAGATCTAGTAGGATATTAGAAAAGAAAAAGCCTTCTGTAGTCATTCAAGAACAAGAAAATTATGAGGAAGATTCTCTACAACCCAATAAAAGTTTTGAAGAAGGAAAATCTCTTCAAAACCGAAATTCTGAAAATGAAAAACAAAAAGAACCAATAAACTCAACTTCTATCATAGAGAAACCATCAGTATCTACTTCTACACCTCCTTTTCCTGAAAGATTACAAGTTGATAGAGGGGTAGAAAAACATATTATGTTGCCTAATTATGATTTTCTAGATGAATTGAAAAATGTTTGTATAAAAATCCCTTTGTTACAACCCATCAAGGAAATTCCAATCTTAGCTAAAACAATAAAGGAGTTGAGTATGAAAAAACTAGGAAGAAAAACAAAAGAAATAAAAAGAATTCAGCTTGTAGGAAAAATAGCAGACATAATGATGGGAAAAATTTCTATACAAAAATATTTAGATCCAGGAAGCCTAGTTGTAAAAGCACATATCAATGGAGTTGAAATTCGAAATACATTGATTGATTTAGGATCAGCAATAAACATCATGAGCAAACAAACCATGGAACATCTTAAGCTTCCTAATCTTCTTTATACACCTACATTATTGTAATTAGCAGATAGATCTTTAATCAAGCTAGATGGTGTGTTAGAAGATATCTCAGTGTCCTTAGATTCTTGGGAGTACCCTATTGATTTTATGATCTTAACCACTAAAACTAATCTAGGATGACACCCACTCATATTAGGAAGACCTTGGTTGGCTACAGATGATGCTTTCATTAGCTGTAGATCTGGTGACATGTATATTTCTGATGGTAACTCAACTAAGAAATTCACTCTATATCCTCCAACAAGAACAATCACAAAGGTAGATGACAAATAATGGATTGATGAGCAAGAACTAGTAACTCAACTTCCTTTTGCATTATGCAATGCACCTGCAACATTCCAAAGGGTAGTACTAGGAACTGTTTTTAATCTAATACATGATTGTGTAGAGGTGTATATGGATGACTGTACAATTTATGGTAATACATTTGAAGAAGCTTTAGAAAATTTAGAAAAGGTTCTTAAAATATTTAAGGAATCAAACCTTTCACTAAGCCATGAAAAATGTTTCATGATGTTTATAGAAGGGATTGTTTTAGGACATAACCTTTCAGGAGATGGAATTAAATTTGATAAATCTAACGTTGAATTCATATGCAAATTATCAATTCCAATTTTCCAAAATGATGTTAGAAATTTTCTAATATTGACAGGATATTATAGAATATTTATAGAAAATTTCACCAAAATAGCATCCCCACTCTTCAAAATACTCACCAAAGATTGGAATCCTGATTTCCAGTTAGCATTTGAGACTTTAAAAGAAATTTTTTTTGAAGCACCCATCTTAAGAGTTCCAAACTGGAAACTACCTTTTCACATTTCAATAGATGCTTCAAATACAACTCTAAGATTTGTATTAGGACAAAAATATTTGATCCCCTGTACCATCTATTACACAAGAAAGAATTTGACTCCTAGAGAGTTAAATTACACTATTACTCAAAAGGAATTCTTAGTTGTTGTTCAAGCTATAAAAAAATTCAGACATTATATAACAGGCTATGAAACCTTTGTTCATACAGGCCACTCTACAATTAGATACTTAATTGTAATATTCCTAATTAGCGACATCTAATTGGAATATTCGACTTTGTATAGTTTTGTCGTCTATGGATTGTAAATAAATAAAAAGTGAGTAAAGAGGGTCTAACTCACTTTAGTAGAATAAGACATCTGCCTAGTAGCACAACGTTGTGAATCAAGGGGGGGTCAAGAGGGCTAAACACCACGTAGAGGAGGGGGGCCTATGTGCACTCTAGAAGCTTCTATGCAGATAAGGATGAGGATGTGGAGGAGAGAGAGGCTACGATGTGTTTTGGAGGGAAACCAATGTTATAAAAGATGGAGGAGCCTCCTCATTTGGATCATTCTAGAGTTGTTGATTTTGGAGTGAGACTTTTGTCTTCTTGAGCACGCTGGCTATTTAGCCTGTCTACATCACTGTTTAGTGCACCGAGTGTCTTCATGTGGAGATCTCACCCATAGGCCCAGGTGACTTCGAGTGCCTACTCGGGCAAGGTTAGTTTTTCAACATTTTGTAAGTCGTTTCATTGTTTGGGTTTGTTGCGAAGCTAGAGCTTATAGAGACTGCACAGTCACTGGGAGAGAGGACACAGTCCATTGTGGAGGAGCTTCGGATTGGGGTTTCTGCAGGCAATTTTGCTGGGATTTCGAGAAGAGGGTCAGCGTTTTCCTGTTAGAGGTTTTTGGCAGAGTTTGTGGAAGTATTTCACCTATTTCTATCCAGCCACTGCGTTGTACCTTGGAGGCCAACGTAATTCACTAGGGAGGCAGTTTCTGGTGTTTTCGGGGGTTGTCCATTCTTGGAATGGTTTGTGGATCTTGTCGGGGTTGTCGAGGAGAGGAGATTTGCTAATTTTCATCTCATTCTGGCAAGGGGATCATCCCCTAATCTTCAGTCGATTCTAGCAGTAGCAGCTACATGGCATTTTTCCAGCAGCTGGGACGCAGTTCATAGAGCAATCATTTCGTGTATTTTCTGAGAGTGTTTTCTCACTTGCCTTGCGCAAGATCGCCTCTTGTACTTCATTACATTTCTTAGATTAATAAAATGGCTCAGCATTTTCTCTCTATGTTTTCTGGTTGAGTTGTCATAGTTGTCATTGCTTTCATAGTTGTTGTATTCTCTTTCTATTTCTATTATTGTTTTGAGAGCTCTAGTACTATACCAGTTGGTGTGTTTAACTTTCACTACTAGACAGAGTCTGGAAAGGGCCAGGTAGCTTCTGGATCTCGTCCTCTTTCAGAGGCGGAATATACGGTAAATTCCCTCCCAGTCTATCTCTGGTTGGAGTTTGTCGTTTTTTGGAGATATCCCTAAAACGGGATATTACAGTGGTATCAGAGCATAGTTCTGGCTCAGCCTGTGGTCTATGACATCAGGATAGAGACCGTGAGTGTAGTTTGGAGGCCACCTACGAAGAGGAATACTGTGCCCAGGTAGAAAACACATATTAGGAGAGAGAGCCTGTGGTAGACACAGATCAAGTGGAGCTTGTAGTATATTTAAGAGAGAAAGAACCAATGGCAAATGAAACAGAGGCCAAGCAGTTTGGAGAGGCACTCCTCAAGTCTGTGCAAGATTTAGCTAGACAGATTGAGGTGATGGGATAGAGGTTCACAGCTGTGGAGGCTAGCCAGCATGAGACTCCATGGGTTTTTCAGGTCGGAGAGGGATCAGGTACATCCCATCACTTTCCGGAGCAGGGTACTGCTCAGCGTGATATTCCTAAGCTGACAGCTTCTTGTGCACTTACCCGTTCTACTATGCCCAGTTTCTTGGGAGAAGATACAGGGGCAGGAGCCTAGCAGGAGGTAGATCCTGGACACTTAGATGAGTATTTTGTAGAGTATCAGTCCTACGGGCAGGAGTTCATGGATGCTCTCACATTCAGAGATTTTGTACAGCTCCAGCGGGACAGTAGACACCGTGACCATCATAGAGGGCACCAACATTACCATGATGGATATTTCCACCAAGCCTCTAGTAGATTTCATCTGCCTATGTTTGATGGATCTTCAAACAGTTTAGAAAAGTCTTGGGTGGAGAAGCTGGACATCTATTTCTAGCTTAACCAGACGTTGGAGAGAGAGGCCATCAAGGTGGCAACATTACATTTTTATGGTGAGGCCCAGGACTGGTGGTTCCATGAGATGGTGACACTCGGGCATTCCACAGTGAATACATATGCCGAGTTTACCAAGAGATTGATAGAGAGTTTTGACCAGAGGGATCCGTAGCAGCATTTGTTTGAGCTGACGAAGCTCAAATAGACAGGGAGCCCCGACACATACATTGCATATTTCTTGAGGGTTTTGGTGATGGTGCCAGATCTATCTGCGACATGGGTGATCTATATGTTTGTGGAGGGATTCGTAGAGCCACTTCGAGGTCTATTCATATCCACTATACCAGCTACACTCCAGGATGGTATCAACAGGACCAAGGATTTGCAGGATGCATTGCCTAGGACACGGACCCCTTACCCCCAGAGACAGGGTTCCCAGCCTAAGGGGAAGGATGTGAGGGTTCCACCTCCCAAGGGGAATCCAGGATGGGCACAGGTAGATGATGAGGCCAGGAGGGAGTTGAGGAAGAAGCGGTTGTGCTTCACTTGTCAGGAGTCGTGGGCACCAGAGCATACGTGTGCTGCTGGCAAAGCACACTTCATTGAGGTCTTCTTCGATGATAACAAGGAAGAGGATGAGGAGGATGATGAGGAGGCAGGAGATAGTCAGATGGCCCAGGATCAGTTTCCACCTCCACCTCCAGGGACAAGAGGTGCAGCTTTTGCACCCACAGGAGGGGCCCTCGCAGCTTTGCGAGGAGTTCCTAAGTATTTGACGCTGCGCGGTCATGGGACAATACGTGGCCAGCGAGTATCATTCTTGGTTGATAGTGGGGTAACCCACAACTTCATTGATGCACAGATGGTTGAGCGGAGGGGTATACTGACCAAGAGTTTTGACGGGTTTTCAGTCTTGGTCCCACGAGCCTAGATGATGCAGTGTGCCCGGTATGTTCCAGAGTTAGCAGTGATGATGGGTACTTACACCGTGATTGATCAATTTTTCGTGGTCAACATACAAGATACCAATGTGGTACTAGGTGTTCAGTGGATGATTACACTGGGGAAGGTCACCACGGATTGGGAGGCCTTAGAGATGGAGTGGGATGACAAGAATATTGGGAAGCCTGAGAAGATCCGTGGGATGCCTACTTACCCACCTTAGACAGTTTCAACACACTAGATGGAGGCAGACATCTGGAAGGGAAAAATAGAGTGGGTGGTTGAGTTGCGGGCATCAGAGGCAGAGACCATCGGTCGAGCAGTTCATCCAGAGATACAGACTATCCTTGACAGGCATGAGGTAGTGTTTTGGGCTATACCACCAGGTCGGCCACAAGATAGAGAGTTTGAACATACCATCGAGATGGAGCAGGGTATCCAGGTGGTGATCACTACACCCTATAGGCATCCCAAATCCTATCATGATGATATTGAGCAGGCCATCCAGGAGTTGTTGGCTCTTGGACACATCAGACTGAGTACGAGTCCATTTGCTTCTTCTGTAGTGCTGGTGAAGAAGAAGGATGGTACTTTGAGGATGTGCATTGACTACAAGGCCCTGAACAAGAAGACTCTGAAGAATAGGTACCCTATACCCAGGATTGATGAGCTGATGGATGAGTTGAGAGGAGCTAAGTTCTTCTCAAAGATTGATTTGATATCAGGGTACCATCAGATTTGCATGAGGGAACAGTACATTCCCACGACCACCTTCAGGTGTCATTATGGGCACTTTGAGTTTCTGGTTATGCCTTTTGGGCTGACCAATGCACCAGCCACCTTTCAGTCTTGCATGAACCATATCTTCTGCAGTCATCTGAGGAAGTTTGTATTGGTTTTCTTTGATGACATACTCATATATAGCAAGATGTGGGAGGAGCATCTCAAACATATAGAGACAGTGCTACGCATATTGGAAGAGCAACAGTTCTATGCTAAGCTCTCCAAGTGTGAGTTTGGGATGACAGAGATGCTATATTTGGGTCACATCATAGGAGTGGATGGAGTGAGGGTCCACGAGGAGAAGATTATAGCCATCAGATATTAGCCGGAGCCGAAGAATGTGACAGAACTTCGAGGATTCATTGGGATATGTGCCTATTAGAAGAAGTTAATCAAAGGGTTCTCACAGCTTGCTGTACCCCTTACAGATTTGACGAAGAAAGGGGCATTCAGTTGGACAGATACAACACAGCAAGCCTTTAATAGGCTCAAAGAGGTGATGAGTAGCTGCCCAGTGCTTGTGTTGCTGGATTTTACGCAGCCATTTGTCTTGGAGTGTGATGCGTCGGGAGAGGGGATCAACGTAGTATTGATGCAGGGGAGACACCCTATAGCTTTTGAGAGCCGGAAGCTCCTTCCACATGAGAGGTTGTATCCCATATATTATGAGGATATGTTGGCCATCATGCATGCATTGGCCAAATTCCAGCAGAATCTGGTAGGGAACAGATTCTGGGTGAGAATTGACCACAACATCCTCAGGTTCTTTTTGGAGTAGAAGAAACTACAGGAGAGGCAGCAGAAGTGGATTAGTAAGATCCAAGCATATGACCTTGACATTGAGTATGTCAAGGGTAAGAATAACATAGTAGCAGATGCCCTTTCACGTAGACCAGCCACATTATCTCTTATGAGATTAGATGCAGATTGGAGGGCTCGACTCTTAGTTGAGTACTCCAAGGACAAATTTGCATGTGAGGTGCTGGATGGACAGGTGGTGGATGACCTGTATAGGGTGGTCGATGAGATCATCTATTACAGGGACAGGATCTTTTTGACTGAGGGATCTCAGCTTAAGAAGAAGATACTCCAGGCATCACATCATTCTCCATTGGTAGGCCATCAGGGGTTTACCAAAACCTACAGGGCCATTAGAGAGAGGTTCTCATGGACAGGCCTCAAGGAGGATGTACTCCAGCACATCACGGAGTGCGATGTTTGTCAGAGGAACAAGGGTGAGATGAGCCATCCCGCAGGACTATTGCAGCCTCTTCCCATTCCGGAGGGAAAATGGGAGAGCATATCGATGGAGTTCATCACAGGGTTGCCCATCGTGCAGGGCAAGGATTGTATCTTTGTCGTCGTTGATCGACTGAAAAAGTATGCGCACTTTTTCTCCATATCCGCGCATTACACAACAACGCAGGTGGCTGAGCTGTTCTTCCGGGAGGTTTTCAGGTTGCATGATCTTCCTAAGACCATCATTAGTGACAGGGATAGCCGCTTCATGGGTGGATTTTGGCAGGAGCTTTTCTAGCAGTGGGGATGAAGTTGACACCGAGTACCAGTTACCACCCACAGACGGATGGACAGACGGAGATAGTTAACAAGTGGCTAGAGGGCTACTTGTGTAACTATGTCAGTGGGCAGCAGCGAGCATGGTTGAGATGGTTGCATTTGGGGGAGTACTGCTACAACTCGACACATCACATGTCGATTGGTATGTCACTGTTTTATGTTTTGTATGGGTTCCATCCTTTATCATTTGTTGATGTGATGTTTGGTGCGAGTAAGGCTCCTAGATCAAAGATGTGGATCCACGAGAGTCAAGATATCCTCCGATCTCTCAAGGACAATATGGCTACAGCCCAGAACCATTAGAAGCTGTATGCCGATAGAGGATGGGTGGAGCGACAGTTTTAAGTAGGGTACTTGGTCTACCTACGCTTACATCCATACCGACAATCATCGCTGAAGTAGAATGGAGCTGAGAAGCTCAAGTCTCGTTTCTATGGGCCATACAGGGTGATACGCAGGATTGGGCAGGTTGCATATGAGTTGGAACTGCCCCAAGGCAGCAAGATCCACAACATTTTCCATGTATCATGCCTGAAGAAGGCGCTGGGACAGCAGGTGAGAGTGACAGAGGAGCTACTGCCAATAGATGATGAGGGGCACTTGGTGTTGCAGTCGGAGGCCATTATTGATACTAGGGAGAGGCAGTTACGGAGTAGGACGGTTCGGGAATTATTTGTGCAGTGGAAGAATTTGCTGGATGAGGATGCCACTTGGGAGAGTGAGAAGATTCTACAGAATCCATCACTTCAGTTGCTTGAGGGCAAGCAACATTTTTCCCGGGGGGACTGTAATATTCCTAATTAGTGACAGCTAATTGGAATATTCAACTTTGTATAGTTTTGTCGTTTGTGGTTTGTAAATAAATAAAAAGTGAGTAAAGAGGGTCTAACTCACTTTAGTAGAATAAGACATCTGCCTAGTAGCACAACATTGTGACTCAAGGGGGGGTCAAGGGGGCCAAACACCACGTAGAGGAGGGGGGCCTACATGTACTCTAGAAGCTTCTGTGCAGATAAGGATTAGGATTTAGAGGAGAGAGAGGCTACGACGGGTTTTGGAGGGAAACCAATGTTATAAAATATGGAGGAGCCTCCTCATTTGGATCATTCTGGAGTTGTTGATTTTGGAGTGAGACTTTTGTCTTCTTGAGCACGCTAGCTGTTTAGCCTATCTGCAGTATTGTTTAGTGCACCGAGTGTCTCCATGCAAAGATCTCACCCTTAGCCCCGGGGGACTTCGAGTGCCTGCTCAAGCAAGGTTAGTTTTTCAGCATTTTGTGAGTCGTTTCATTGTTTCGGTTTGTTGTGGAGCTAGAGCTTATAGAGACTGCGCAGTCACTGGGAGAGAGGACATAGTCCATTGTGGAGGAGCTTCAGATTGGGGTTTCTGTGGGCGATTTCATCGGGATTTCGAGTAGAGGGTCAGCCTTTGCCCATCGGAGATTTTTTGCGGAGTTTGTGGCAATATTTTAGTTGTTTCTATCCAGCCACTGCGTTGTACCTTGGAGGCCAGCGTAATTCATTGGGGAGGCAGTTTCTGGTGGTTTCAAGGGTTGGCCATTCTTGGAATGGTTTATGGATCTTGTCGGGGTTGTCGAGGAGAGGATATTTGCTGATTTTCATCTCATTCCGGCAAGGGGATCAACCCCTAATCTTCAGTCAACTCTAGCAGTAGCAGCTACACGGATTTTTTCTAGAAGATGGGACGCAGTTCATAGAGAAGCCATTTCCTGTATTTTCTGAGAGTGTTTTCTCACTTTCCTTGCGCAAGATCGCCTCTTGTACTTCATTACATTTCTCAGATTAATAAAATGGCTCAACATTTTCTCTCTATGTTTTCTAGTTGAGTTGTCGTAGTTTCCGTTGTTGCCGTAGTTGCTATATTCTCTTTCTATTTCTATTATTTTTTTGAGCGCTCTAGTTCTATACCACTTGGTGTGTTTATCTTTCACTCCTAAACAGAGTATGGAAAGGGCTAGGTAGCCTCCGGATCTCGTCCTCTTTCAGAGGCGGAATATCCAGTAAATTCCCTCCCAGTCTATCTTTGGTTGGAGTTTGTCATGTTTTAGAGATATCCCTAAAACAGGATATTACATTAAAGAACAAATCTATCACTAATGGCAGAGTTACAATATGGTTATTACTCTACAATAATTCAACATTTTTTTTCTAGACCGACCTAGAAAACAAAACACAGTTGCCGATTTCTAATCTAGAATTCAAAATATCAAATATCACACTCCAGTTGAAGGTAAATTTCCTTATGAATATCTTTTTTCAATAACTACTCAGACTCCTTGGTTTGCAGATATTGCCAATTACTTAGTTACAGGAAAATTACCTTCACATTTTCTTTCTAGAGAGAAAAGAAAAATCATTCAATTAAGTGGATGATACTCATGGATTACTAATGAATTGTATAACACAGGTCTGAGATCTCATTATCAGAATATTTGTTTGATAAGATGAAATGCTTGAAAATATTAAAGCATGTCATGATGAACCTTGTGGTGGAATTTTTTTTGAAAAGAGGACGACCTATAAAATCCCTCATTTAGAATATTATTGGCCATCCATCTTCAGAGATACCAAATAATATTTCAAAAGGTGTGACAGTTGCCAAAGGATAGGGAAACCTGCTCCTTCAAATTAAATTCCATTACAACCTCAGGTACTCATTGAACCTTTTGAAAAATGGGCCTTGGATTTTGTGAGACCTATCAATCCTCCATCTAAACAAAAGAAGTATATTTTGGTATGCACTGATTATGTCACTAAATGGGCAGAGGTTAAAGAATTACCTTTTGGTAATGAAGGATCTTTAGTTAATTTTATTTTTGAGGATATCTTCATTCTTTTTGGTGTTCTAAGATAAACTGTAACATATCATTGAACTCATTTTACATCAAATCTGGTGAAAAGGCTCCTGGAATATTGCAAGATCAAGAACAGAAAGTCTACTCCTTATCATCCACAAGAAAATGGTCAAGTTGAATCTACCAATAAGTTGATTGAAGTAATTCTCACTAAGAATGTACATATACATAGAAGAGAACAGGAAGAAAGGCTTCCTGAAGCTTTATGGGCCTATAGAACTACATGGAGAAACACCACAGGACATACTCCCTATGAACTTGTTTATGGAAATAAATTCATGTTCCCTATAAGGTTTCAGATTAGAAACTTCAAGATGGCAAACCAATTGGGACTTCCTGAAGCTTTATGGGCCTACAGAACTACATGGAGAAACACCACAGGACATACTCCCTATGAACTTGTTTATGGAATGAAATTCATGTTCCCTATAAGGTTTCAAATTAGAACCTTCAAGATGGCAAACCAATTGGGACTTGATTTATGATCAGCACAGAAACATAGATTGGAGCAACTTAATGAGCTAGATGAAATCAGAGAAGATGTAGTTCACAGAACCAGTATAGTCCAACATCAAAGGGATAAATAGCATGATAAGTAATATATCAAGGAGAATAAGTTTTAAGTAGGGGATTTGGCACTTTTGTTCGATTCAAAATTCAAAGATTTTCAAGGAAATTTTCAGACTCATTGGATTGGGCCATATGAGATTGAAAAAGTATTTAATAATGGAGCAGTGAAGATAAGGACAATAGATGAAGAAAAGGTACCTCTTCTTGTGAATGTTCATCGGTTGAAAGTATATCGCAAACCACTTTCAAAACAAGAGTTTGTCAATATTTTCCAAGATAATATTGATATGAAGTTAGTGAAGAAGAATTCTTCTTCTTCACTAACTTAGCTTTTATTTTTCCTACATTCATAATATATATATATATATATATAACATAAAAAAAAGGTGTATAAGTATGAAAAACAATCAATGATTGGCATACTTATATAGAAAATACAAGGTCAAAATCACAGATTTCTGGCATCCTATATTTTCATTTTCTTTTCTGTAATAAGTAGTGACACAAAGCTACATTCATTGCAGTTCATAATCTTTCATTTCATTTCATTTTTCAGTTTCATTCCATCTCACTCCACTTTCATTTCATTTCATAAGCCATTCCACTTTAATTCTATTTCATAATCACATTTGATTTTCCATTTCATCTCACATTCATATACCATGGCCATACTTCATTCTTTTTACAGAGTAAATTCTGCAGCTGACTGTATTTTACAGCTCACTTTATTCTGCAGTTGATTCTATTCTACAACTAATTTGATTTTGCAGCCACTTCAGCAGTTCTAACACATCATGATTGCAAGGAATTGAAGGATTATGTTCTTAAGACCAACATGCTAAAAAGGGTACCTAAGTATCAACACCAAAGCAAACAAAAAATGAAAAGGTTAAGTTCTAGAGGTAAAGTGAAAAAAAATTATTTTTACTAGCAAGGTTAAAATATGAAACATTTATAATATGAAAATTCATATGTTTCCTTTATAACTCATCATTTGATTTCGTTGCAATATCCATCATACTACATATCATCCACATCCTCTGTATTAAGTTGCATAGCGGTCCATCATTAACTCCCTCGTTGATGACTAACACTCATGATCTATGACGTGACATACTTGTCTAAGTCTCTCCAAGACCCTACCAAACATTTATTCCTACAAACCCTCCATAACCTTCCATCAGATTCGCAGCCAATTCATTTCCATAAAATAGAAGGGTAATTATGAAGGTTGAAGAACTCTGCATAGTAGAAGGACGGGGCTCATTGTCAGATCAGAACTAGTGGGAGAAAATTACATGGAAGGATACCCACAACCAAAATAATTGTTATATAAAGCTGGATGGCTTAGGTTCATAGATAAATTTAATGGATTTCATAAGGAGATTACAAAATCCTTTTCTCAGTATTTTGATGGAACCGAAGTAGAAATTGGAGATATCAAGTTTACAGTGACTGAGTCATTCATGGCCGAGGCTACAGAACTTCCAAGGCATGGTGAAAGATGGTTCAAAAATAAGGATTTCCACGGTGAATCATGGAAAGTAATACTAAAAAACTCAAGTTTGGATGGCTCTGTTTTTAGAAAATGTATCCAAAGTTCAGCTCTTAAAAGTAATTGGAGAAACATGCTCTTGGTTTTACAAAAATTTATTACTTGTGAAGGAAGGTTTGGTTTCATGTATGTCTACCATATCCGTTCACTGATGAATTTCCTAGAAAATGGTGAAATCAATCTTCCTTTCATTCAGCTAAATAGTTTAAGAACGATGGCCTCAAATGTGAAAAAGAGAATAGAGTTCATAGATACCACCATGCATCATCATGGGTTGGTAAAAATATTAATTGAGTTTCATTTAAGAAGCATAGGAGATACCTTGGAGGATTTCCTTGTTAGAAATCATTTTCAAGAACCACCAGAGTCACCCAAGTAAGATAATGTCAGAAGAAGAAAAAGAAAAAATATTGATATAAATGTTGAAAATAGACCTGAAACCTCATTACAAAAGAATGATGAGAATCCAATTTCGGAAGAACTGACAGAAATTAGAAAACAAATCAAGACAAGGGGTAAGATAAAAAAGAGTAGTAAGGTCACGATTGAGGAAAATGAAAGTCCTCCAAAATTGAGAAGAAGCTCTAGACTACAAGGGTCTATGAAGAAAACATTATCAAAAGGGACAAAGCTTATAAATTTAGATGAAGAAATCCCAATACCATCTCTTGTTAACAATTATCCTACACATCGTCCTCAAAATTCTCCTATTCATCATTTCGAAGGTATCCCTAGCAGAAGATCTCCATGAATAGACCCATTTCAACAAGAAATATATGATTATGTAGAATCATTGGAGAATAAAAATGCATCAATGAACCCATAGCCTTCTGTCAATCCACAAGAACCTATAGTTGATGCTCTTAAGCAAGATATTTATGAACTAGAGATATTGAGCAAACATATCAAACATGAGAATGAGGCCTTGAAGCAACAAAGCAAGTTGGACAAGGTAATTCATGACAACACCATTCTACATCTAGGAGTGTGGTATAAGAAAAATAGGAAAGTGAAAAGAAAGAACAAGTTACTACACAGAGCAGTCATTAACATCAAATATAAGCTTCTTATGAAAAGGCTCAGGATGACAGTCACTTCAAACGTGAACAAAAGAAGGAAATTGGATGTGCTAGTAGAAGTGTCTGAGAAAATGAATTAGAGAAGAAGAACTCACAATTTTGTAAAATTGGATGAGAACATGCAATGATTTTGCAGTCGGGGTATGTCGAACCTTAGAATTACCTTCTCTTTCACAAATTTTCTCACCTCTTTCCCTCACTTTCTCATAATATCACAGACCCCAATCAATGATAAATTCTAGGTTTTGTCTTAAGGAGGCATTAAAATGATTGCCATATTATATTTTCATGTTCTCTCTATTTGGATATATTTTTGCAATTTAGCTATAGAATGCAACCTTTTCTGCAGCTAACTGTGGATTTCATAACTACTCTCATGCTCTGGCTGATTCCAGGTGTCAAATGAAGAATTGGTCCATTGGGCATTTCTAGAGTCATCTCTACATGGATTCTATCCTATTCACTCAGTACAGATCGACAAAAAAGTGAGCCTAAGATCATGGTCAAAGGTGTGGTCAAAGTACGTTATCTGAAATCGGCATGACTCTTGATTTTCTCTATCGTAGCAAATCAACAGCCTGATAGTCATATTGCAAGTCTAATTCGAGTTAGCCACCTATAGCAAGTTTATCTCACAAATAGTTATGTATTTTCCTTTAAATATCGGTTGTAAAAGGCTGAGAAGACAGTTCATAATTTAAGTGTCATGTTTAAGCTTTTTGTTTATACTCTGTATTCATAATTACATTTTATAATAACGCAAAGTTCGTGTTGCCAATGACTGTTTAAGCACATCTTTAACTAGCTAGTAGTTCAGCCGAATCAGTTGTAGAGGGCCCCTGCACTGGAGGAGGTTTTTCATTTGTTTTTTTTAGTTCAATTTTCCTTACTCTTTTTCCAGAAAATCTATTTTCTAATTAGGTTGATTTTTCATTCCAATTTTTTATCAAAAGAATAACATTGAATCACAATTGTGTAGCATTTTTCTTCTAAGATATTTCATGAAGATAGATAACTCTATTTTAAAAATCAAATTAATATTGGAGTAATAAGATTACATAGTTGCCTAGTTTCCTTACATTTTTTTCATTCATTTCCTTAAAACATAATTTTCAATTAACTGTGTCAACAGATGTTTTCAAAATCCATTTCAATATGATGATCCTAAACTAAATGTTTAAATGTATAATACATACAGTGGTTGAATTTACTTTGCACATTGTCATTTTCTTCCTAGGAACTTAGAGACTAAGGCATGATTGACTTCTCACATAGCATATCAAGAGGTTAACACTTCACATTCAATGTTGCAGAAAAGTTAAATAAACATTAGTTTTTTTTAGTTAGTATTACATGCTTTTATATTTTTATTTCAGATCCTCACTTAATTGCATCACTGATCTTCCTAAAAATCATTCTAAAATAGATTGATCCAATCATGTTTCAAGATTGAATGGTTGAATGTTTAATGAGTGCAATTACCGAGTTAGCTTTTGCAGAATTTACTTAGTTTTCTAGTTCATTAGGTATAATTGGTTCTTTAACATTATCTCAAGAAGATCACACTTAATAATTGAATATTGGAAGTAACTAAATATACATTAGATGTTTTCATTGCATTATTTTCTTACTGTTCTAGCAAATTAGAAGATTGAAGTACAGACAGTTACTTAACATCATCTCAATAAGGTCATACCTCATAATTGAATGTTGAAGTAACCAGAAGTACATTGGTTGTTTCATTTTATACTTTTACTTAAGACAAGCATTGGAGTTTCAATATAAGTTTTAGAATTAGATCCATTGAAGAGAACTAATGATAAAATAAGATAGATGCTCTATTTTCCAAATTAGGTCTTAACTAGCCAACAATTTTTGCTTTATTTTTATGAAAATTTGACTAACTTAGGAACACTTCATTTTCTTCCTTCTAAAAATTCATTACATTAATTTAAATATTTTCATAGTTTTAAGTTAAAACGTTCTTAGACATCAAAGAACAAAAACCCCCCAAAACAACATAAAATACAAAACAACGAAGTAAGAAATAGGTCAACTAAGCACATATAGTGCACCACACTTCATCAGTTTAAAAACCTCGGTCTATAATTAATGAAAGAAATTTAATACATTAAATTGACTAAACACAGCATATGGAAGACTCCAATGTAACGATGAGCTTCCACTTTATTATGCAAAATTATTTTATGCAGAATTATTTTTGCAAATGAAACCCAATTAAAATAACCTTCATTTTGAATTTTTTGGTCCTGGGGAAGGTCGATTGTGTGACCGTAGGGGCGCTAGGTGTGATGTTGAGTTGCCTCACCCTGATCCACCATTAGTTAGGCAACCCCTTCATGTCTAAGATTTTCGGTTAGAGATGGATGCCACTTCTCAAATTAGTCGAGAAGCAAGGGATGCCATCATTGACAATGTTCACAGTGGATTGGGTGGAGTCGATGTTTTTCCGAATCGACAAAGAGCATGAAAGAATGCACGTGTTGATTTTGTGTAGTATACAGAACAAAATATTGACAACATGAGTGTCAAATATCTCGAAACATATGCAAAGAATTGTGGCAATGGTTGGCAAGACCTAATTTTTCATGAGCAAGAGGGCATGGGAACAGTATGTGTTAATGGTTATGGTGATTATTTTAACACATGTACAATTTGTAATAAATACATATATACATACATTTATTTGTATACATTAATCTAACAAAAATGTATCGTTATATGTTAACACCATTTTCACTTGTCACATTTGATGAATGGAGAAAATGTTAATATAATGGTCGGAGCCTCTAGTTCAAACAATTAAGATGGGTCTCACCATCAATCACACAATCAAGATGGTCCTCACCATCAAGATATGTTGGAAAATGTTAGCGTTTTTTAAGTGAACATGATGATGTACAATTACTTTTTATCTATTATTATATATGTCGAAAAATGATGAGACATTTTTAAAATAAATAATTGTGCACACATGTACTTGTATATATATAATAAAATTTTTTAACAGATTTCGATTATCTATGATGTTTTTTGGATGGCGGTACATTCTTCTTCCTTGGGAGATGTACCAAATCCACCATCACAAGTATGAATAAATTTTCACTTTTAAATATGTTTTTAAGTTATATATTCCACCTCAAAAAGTTCCATTAAAAATGAGATATATCTAGATCTTGAGTTATTTAAAAAATTTTACATTTTAGGTTTTTGGAGATTCTCTTTCTAAGCAACTCTTAGGAGATGTGCCAAATCCAACAGCACAAGTATGCAATTTTTCACTTAAATATATATGTTTTTAAGTTATAAGTTATAAAGTGAAGTTCAAAAGTTTAATTATAAATTGAGATCTAGAGATCTTGAGTTATTTTAATTTTTTTGAATTTTAGGTTCCTAGAGAGGAATTTTTTTCTCCATGGACTCTAGTGATGGAGTGTATGATGGAGATAGGAACATCCACACCATTTGAACAAGTTGTCTTTAGTTCCTTTTTTTAATATTATTGAAAATAATTTTATATATGTACACGTGCATTTTCATTTGAAAGTTTTTAATATATATATATATATATATATATATATATATATTTATTTATTTATTTATTTATTTATTTATTTATTTATTTATATTTAACTATACATGTATATTGTACAGTTTACCGGTGCAGATGTTCCTATGGGGGCGAAACTTGTTCATCAAATGGAGAGGGAACCTCATGACGTATTGCATGATTTTTTTGTTATATTTTTTTTTTAAATTAAGTTCTAGATCTATATGTTCTCACTCATTTTTAAAACATCAAATTTTAATGTTCAAGTACATGTGCATTGTGTATAGGTTCCTGCTTTGATCGATTCGATCATGTCAAGTTATGAAAAAGGCTAAAAAATGGAAGTGCTTAGAAATGGTTGCGATTTGAATATTTGAAGAATCTCGTCAACACGAATTAACCGCAGATGGTTCTCAAAGCGAAAATTCGTATGTGAAAGTTATTAAGGTTTGAAGTCTCCAGTAAACTCCAAAATTCATTTGACCAAATTTGACTTTTTAAATTTGCGAAAAATTAAAAAAGAATATTCCAAGGAATATTCTGTGAATATTCCCCACAAAATTTCTCAGAATATTCCACAGAGCAAACCAATGGGAGGATGCCATGTGGCAGGCTCGGAGGTTACGACGTAGCCCCATATTATGGAAAATTTGACATATTAAAATTATTTTAGACTTAGTCAGGTTTGAAATCGAGACCTAGCAGGTTCGAGCAGGGTGCCCAACCAGTCGGGCTCGACGGTGATTATTAATAGTGTATATACCGAGTATTTATTTATGGTTTCAAATTTTATTGGGCGGAAAAAAATAAGGGGCTAGCCCGGATGTCATAGGACCACCACCCAAAACCTTGTTCCAAAATGCTATGGTTTGGGTAATGACAAATGTTGTGGTTTGCGAGGAATAGACATGTGACCACCGCCCAACATTAATTTCCAACGTTGATAGTTCCGCCCAATTTGGAGCGTGCCACCATTTTTGGCGGGATTGGCTAGAATGGTTGGGTTAACTGGAGTTCCTCTAGGTTTTGAAGGAGGTTTTGGAGCAGGTTTGGTCATAACTTTCTCAATTTTCAACCAAAAAAGATGAAATTTTAGTCAATTTTGGATTTCCTCAAAATTATAAAGAGTTTGGAATAGGTTTTAGAGTGAAAAAACGTGATCTACAACATATTTTTCTTTAGGGAAGATGAATGATCCATTAGGTCCATCATGGAGAAGGCACTGTATTGGGTTGTATTACACTGTTTAAGGTGAAAAAAAGCCATTTATAGCTATTTTCTATCTTATGAAGTCGAATTTATAGTTGGTTTTTCCTTTTTAGGCATATTTTTACCTTGTAACCATTTGAGTGAATTAATAGAGCAAGTAAATGCCATTGGGGAGCCTTGGATCGACAGATGTAGCCCAGGAGGGGTGAACTGCCTCAACAATTTGCTGTGTTATGTTATGGTGAATTTTACTTGCTGTGTATTTATGCTGTGATATGTTAAACAATAATTTTAATTAACAAATCCTCACACATAAAACTGAGAAACAAACCAAAACTACTTTGTTTAACCTTCAAGTCATGGAGAACACTTTGCACACTAAATTCTTTGAGAATGGATACTTTGCATAGAATTACAAATAGTTCAATTTTTCGATCAGTTGGTATTAGAGCTAGAGTTTTACTCTGCATTTTTTCTTGTGAAAAGATATAGTTGATTGTTTACAAGTTTTGATGCTTACTAGGCTTAAGCTCAAGAGAGGGGAAGGACAATTGGTTAGAGCTCAAAATAATCCTCAACCAAGGAGGGCTAGAGAGCCATTAACTCCACCTTCTAATTCGCCTCCAACGGCCACAAAAGAATTCTTAAGCATGTCTTCAAGAGAAGGATAAGTTCCTGAAGACATTGTTCCAAACGAAGAAGAACGGGTGTTCCAAAAGGCTTTCCTAGACATAATTGAGATGGCAAGGATACTCTACCAAGAAATGAGTGAAAGTCTTGAAGGAGAGGGATCTTCAAGAGGAAAGAAAAGCGACGATAAGTCAAAGAAAGGACATGGAGGAAATGGTGATCCACCATCCCCATATTCATCCTCTTCATCTACATCATCATCCTCTACTTAGGTGAATCAATATCACAAGTCCAAAACCACTGGTAAAAGTCCATTTTTAAAGCTTGATGTTAAATTTGTTTTTCTTAGGTTTAATGGTGAGGCCAATGTAGAGAAACTTGACAATTGGATAATACAGTTGGACGTTTACTTGAGGATACAAAACCTTCATGATGACGACACCAAGATTCAGTTTTCCTCTTTGAGAATGGAAGGAGCAGCATTGGTATGGTGGGAAGCCAAGACAGATTAAAAAACATGGTAAGATCACTTTATCATGGGCTGAATTTATTTTTGCAATTAAACAAAAATTTTATCCATTACCTCATTTACAAAAGGCTATCTTGTATTGGCAAAGTTTTAGACAACTTAAGGGAAAAAATGTACAAAATTAAACCAAAGAGTTTAGATGAAGGGCTCTTTTGTTGGGAATTGATTTTCATAGCCAAGAGAATTTTCCAAAATATATAGGTGGTTCACACAACTATCTTATACATACTATTCTTATGTTCAATCCTACTAGTATAGAGGAGGTTTGTGTTCAAGCCATGCATTTAGAGTCTAGAGGGAAACAATCTTTTGATGGGAATGAGGATAGTGAATTTAAATGCAAAGGGAGAAAGATAAATGCAAACTCTAGGAAAGAGAAAGGAAAATTATTTTGGAAAAATTGTTCGAAAACAAGCCATGATGAAGGCCATTGCTGGAAACTTCATCCGGAATTGAAACCAAAAAAATTTAAAACCAAATATAAGGCCAAAGAAAAGAGCAAGACAATTGCAATAGCTGAACAAGACTTAGGGTATGAATCAGGAGATGAAACTAAAATCATAGCTTTGGAACTAAAGAACATAAAGGGTAAAGATATTGTAAATGAAACAAATTCTAGTTCTAGCACTTTAAATTGTCGCATAGAAGCTCCAAATGAATATATGAGGATATAGTTGTTTCATGTGAGGATAATTTCCAAACACACAAAGATAGACACACTATTTGAAAGTGGGTCACAAGCGAATCTCATCTCAAAAGACTTATTCAAGAAGCTTAAACTTGAGACCATTCCACATCCAAAGCCATATCCACTTGGATGGATTTGCAAGGATGCTAATTTACAAGTGTCAAGGAAGTGCATGTTGTGCTTCGCCATAATAGCTCATTATGTTGACATGGTTGAAATAGATGTGGTACCGCTTGACATTATAGGTGTGGTGTTGGGTAGTCCCTATTTATTGATAGGAAATAGATCTTCCATTGCCATGAAAACAAGTATCATCTATTCAAGGATGGCAAGGAGTTTATTGTGAGAGCACATCAGAAGAAGCTAGAATCTTATTTAGTGAATGTAGGGCAGTTGAAAAGGCTTGTCAATGCAAGTCAAAATTTGACTTTGTTTATGATTAAGCAAAAAGAATTTGTACATAATGCTTTTCATGTTATTGCTGATGTAAATGATGAGATGAGTCTGTCTAAAAGGAGGTCGTCTTTGGAAGATGATGACAAGATGTTGCAGAAAGTGTCTTTGGTGTCGATCGGTGTAGAAAACAAAATGTCAGTGCAAAGTGGTGCAAAATCCAAGAGAGGGTAAAGAATGCAGGAAAAAAGGGCACAAAGTTCAACATGGATCAATTCTAGTTTCGGAATGGCAGGGTACTATGGCGAGAAAACTTGGTCAGGAATCGACACAAGTACATGGCTCTTTCGGCAAAAATTCACCATAAGGACAGTTGGCAAGGTGAATCTTATTTTTAGTTTCCTTTGAAGGTAGACCATTGTAGGAACAATATGTTTTTTTCATATTTCAGTTTCTTTCCGACAAGTTTTAAAAATTTCCAGCATGACACAGTCAAGGTTAGCAACAGTCGGTCAACAGATTCAGGGAAGAATTTTTCTTTTTATAAGAAGCTCAATTTGATGAAATTAGGAAGATTTCAGTGGTTCAAGGTTGGACGAGTGGAGAATCAGTATCCTCATCTTAATTTTTTGTAATTTAGGGATTTTTTGGGGACCAAAAGATTCCCATTGGGGAGGTGTGATCAGGTGATCATTTCCAAGTTTTGAAAAATGCTAAAAAATGTAAGTGCTCAGAAATGGTTGCAATCTGAATGAATGCAAAGGTCTCATCATTGTGATTCTGTACCATGAATGGTTCTCAAAACAGAGGTCGTATGTGAAATTTATTAAGGTTTGAAGGCTCCAGTAAACTCCAAAATTCATTTGACCAAAGTTGACTTTTTAAATTTGGGAAAAATTAAAAAAAGAATATTCCAAGAATATTTTGGGAATATTCTTTAAAATATTCCTTGAAATATTCCCTACAATATTCCACAGAGTAGACCAATGGGAGGCTGCCACGTGGCGGGCCCAGAGACCGCCACGTGGCCCTAAATTATGTAGAATTTGATATATTAAAATTATTTTGAGTTAGTCGAGTTTGAACCCGAGACCTGGCAAATTCAAGCAGGGCATCCAGCTAGTTGAGCTCAATGGTGATTCTTAACAGTGTATGGACCGCATATTTATTTATGGTTTCAAATTTTATTGGGCGGAAAAAAATAAGGGGCTAGCCCCTTAGAGCTAGCCCAGATGTCATAGGACCGCCACCCAAAACCTTGTTCCAAAACCTTAACCGCGGAAGAAACGGCTAAGAAGACCGTTAAATGTGGCCAAAAAATGTGGAGTGAGATAAATGCTACGGTTTGGGTAACGACAAATGCTGCAGTTTGGGCGGAACGGACATGTGACCACTGCCCAAAATTAATTGCCAACGTTGACAGTTCTGCCAAATTTAGAGTGAGCTACCATTTTTGGTGAGATTTTCCAAAATGGTCGGGCTAACTGGAGTTCCTCTTGTTTTGGAGGAGGTTTTCTAGTGACTTTGGGAAAAAAATTGTTTTAGTCATAACTTTCTCAATTTTTGACCAAACAAGATGAAATTTTAGTCAATTTTGGAATTTTTCAACATTCTGAAGAGTTTGGAATAGGTTTCAGAGTGTGCATGGGTGATATACAGTAGCTTTTTCTTAAGGGAATATGAAGGAAACATTAGGGCCATCATGGAGAAGGCACTGTATTAGGTTGTATTTCAATGTTTAAGGTGAAACAAAAGCCATTTTTAGCTATTTTCTATCTTCTGACGTTGAATTTATAGTTGCGTTTTCCTGTTTAGGTATATTTTTCACTGTGTAACCATTTGAGAAAATTAATAGAGCAAGAACATGCCACTGGGGAGCCTTGGACAGGCAGATGTAGCCTAGGAGGGGTGAACTGCCTCAACAATTTGTTGTCTTATGTTATGGTGAATTTTAATTGCTGTGTATTTCTACTATGATATGTTAAACAATGATTTTAATTAAAAAATCATCACACATAAAACTTAGAAACAAACCAAAACTACTTTGTTTAACCTGCAAGTCATGGAGAACACTCTGCACACTAAATTCTTTGAGAATGGATACTTTGCATAGCATTACAAATAGTTCCATTTTCAGATCAATTCTTCACAGGATAGCTCAAGAATCATGAATTTGCTCGGAGAGACACTTCATCCATATGTATTTCATGGATGATGCACATCCATGTGCAACATTAAATTTTCAATAGATTTAGTCTTAAATATACTTTTTTTATATATAGTCTTATCTAGATGCAGTCATATAGAACTTGATACTTGATACTTGATACTTGTGAGATACAGATTTTGGACATATTTTATGTGAACTACATTTGGTACATGTGAATGTGATATAATGTTTTTTTTTTTATTAGATAGTTTAACTACATTTGGCATGTGAAGTAATGTTGTGATCTATAATGTTTTGTTTTCAAAACTCAAGTTTTGGATGGTTGAACTACATTTGGCATGTGAAGTAATGTTGTGTTATAATTTGTTTTGTTTTTAAAACTTAAGTTTTGGATGATTGAACTACATTTGGCATGTGAAGTGATGTTGTGTTATAATTTGTTTTGTTTTTAAAACTCAAGTTTTGGATTGTTGAACTACATTTGGCATGTGATTTCACAATATAATGTTTTGTTTTTATTAGATAGTTGAACTACATTTGGCATGATGTAATGTTTTGTTTTTATTGGATAGTTGAACTAAATTTTTCATGTGAAGTAATGTTGTGATATAATTTGTTTTGTTTTAAAACTAAAGTTTTTGATGGTTGAACTACATTTGGCATGTGATTGTGATATTTAATTTTTTGTTTTTATTGGATAGTTGAACTGCATTTGGCATGTTTAGTAATGTTGTGATATACTGTTTTGTTTTTAAAACTCAAGTTTTGGATGGTTGAACTACATTTTTCATGTGAAGTAATGTTGTGATATAATGTTTTGTTTTTAGAGCTCAAGTTTTGGATGGTTGAAATATATTTGGCATGTGATTGCACGGTATAATGTTTTTTTTTTATTGGATAGTTGAACTACATTTGGCATGTGAAGTATTGTTGTGATATAATGTTTTGTCTTTAAAAGTCAAGTTTTGGATGGTTGAACCACCTTTGGCATGTGATTATGATATAATGTTTTGTTTTTAAAATTCAAGTTGTTGTTTTCCAAACAAACAAAAACTTCACATGAATATATGTACATGTAGAAATGATTTAAGTACATGTTTGAATATATATGTTAAAATGATTGAAGTACAATACATCTTGACATGTATATATATATATAGATATATATAAACAATCATAAGGTTCAGGTCTTGTTAGATGTGTCAAACAATCATAAAATTTTAAAATTGCATTCTCTAATCTATATATATCTAGTAGGTGCAACATTTTTCATCAATGCATGTATAGAGAAGCTACTTTTAGTTAATTGCATTCTAGAACATATATATCCAGTACGTGCAACATTTTTCATCAATGCATGTATAGAAAAGATACTTTCAGTTAATTTCATTCTAGAACATATATATCCAATACGTGCAACATTTTTCATCAATGCATGTATAGAAAATATACTTTCAGTTAATTGCATTATAGAATATATATATCTAGTACGTGCAACATTTGTTATCAATTCACATAGAAAAGCTACTTTCAGTTAATTGCATTCTAGAACATATATATCTAGTACTTGTAACATTTTTCATCAATGCAAATAGAAAAGCTACTTTCAGTTAATTACATTCTAGAACATATATATCTAGTACGTGCAAAATTTTTCATCAATGCACATAGAAAAGATACCTTCAGTTAATTGCATTCTAGAACATATATATCCAGTACTTGCAACATTTTTCATCAATGCACATAGAACAACTACTTTCAATTAATTGATTTCTAGAACATATATATATCCAATACGTGCAACATTTTTCATCAATGCACATAGAAAAGCTACTTTCAATTAATTGGATTCTAGAACATATATATATCTAGTACGTGTAGAACATTTTTCATCAATGCACGTAGAAAATATTCTTTCAGTTAATTTCATTCTAAAACATATATATCGAGTAGGTGCAACATTTTTCACCAATGCACATAGAAAAGCTACTTTCAGTTAATTGCATTCTAGAACACACACACACATATATATAGTACTTTCAACAATGCGAATAGAAAATATACATTCAATTAATTTCATTCTAGAACATATATATCCAGTACGTGCAACATTTTTCATCAATGCACATAGAAAAGCTACTTTCAGTTAATTGCATTCTATAACATATATATCCAGTACATGCAACATTTTTCATTAATGCACATAGAAAAGCTAATTTCAGTTAATTTCATTATAGAACATTTATATATCCAATATGTGCAACATTTTTCATCAATGCACATAGAAAAGCTACTTTCAGTTAATTTTATTCTAGAACATATATATATCCAATACATGCACAACATTTTTCATCAATGCACATAGAAAAGCTACTTTTAGTTAATTACATTCTAGAACATATATATCTATTACGTGAAACATTTTTCATCAATGCACATAGAAAAACTACTTTCAGTTAACTACATTCTAGAACATATATATCCAGTACGTGCAACATTTTTCATCAATGCACATAAAAAAAAATACTTTTAGTTAATTTAATTCTAGAACATATATATCCAGTACGTGCAACATTTTTCATCAATGCACATAGAAAATATACTTTCATTTAATTACATTCTAAAAAATATATATCTCGTACGTCCAACATTTTTTATCAATGCACATGAAAAGCTACTTTGAGTTGATACTAGTGTGCATGTACCAAAAAAATGTACATGTGCAAAAAATTGGACAGATAACATAACAAGACTATTCAATTTTTAGTTGAGTTTAGGAGGTTCTAAAACATGAATCCAAAGAGAAGAAATTGTTGGGAATTTCAATCAAAAAAATTCCAATAGAATGCCATCTTCAATGATCCGTTCATGATCGGATTTTGACATTTTCCATTTCTTAATTTTCGTTTTTTTCTTTGATTGAACCTCTATAAAATTTATGCATGTTGCACACACCAAGTGAATATATTGACAACTTATCACATCAGGTTCATAGTCTTCAAAGTAAACAAAATCCCCACTTTGATTAATTTGTCTGAAAAAATAACCTTTCAATATAATAGACCCTTTATCATATGGAAACCCGTGATCATTATAGTTTTCTAATAATTTCATCTTTTGTTCAGTACAACACATGAAATAATACTTCACATTTTCATCATTGATAGTAGATGAAAATACAGCAAAAACATATCCTGCAGAAAGAAACAAACTTATGTATTTGAATTTAAATCTCAATTAACATGAAAAATTAACTTTAAAATAATTTTAGTATATATTTATAGATCTCTATCATTTGAAAACAAATCAAATGTTACCTTCTCTAACAAGATCACAAAATCAGTCACTATCAAATGATATTGTAGTCTCCTCTGATTGCATTTCTTCAAACATTGCAACAGACATTTTCCCCTTTGTATTTAAATCTGTATGTTTCCAATCTTTTACATACATTTTGTTTTCACAAACATCATTGGATTCTGTGTTGTCTATGAAAACATGACAAAAACAAGAATATTTTTTTTTATCCAATGCAAACACATTTGTGGACAACTTTGTTTTAATTGAATGCAATTTTTAGTCCATTTTATTGTTTCAACGTTATTTCCAATCGATCTATCTACATTTTCGACCCCAATATGCCAAAAAAACCTATATGGAAAATTAAAAGAAGAATGTAAATCTGATATCAAAATACCATCAAATATTTAATCATTATGATAAATGTACATTGTTTAAAATTAGATATTCGATAAAAATTAAATTCAATGTACCTTCGCACTTCCCTTGATCAGTTAGTCTCATGGCTTAGTGGAGCGATGCACCATCGAACAACTTATTTAGAATCCACAAGTCGGTTTGCAGGGGGTCAATTTGATATCTTCGAATTGCTCATTTTATGCATGCCCATGCACTGTCAAGTTCTCCTTTTCCATGAACAGTCTCAAAGAAATTCTAGCAATGTTTAATGTAGGTTTTCTTATGAAGACAACACAACCAAAAGAATGATCATGAAGATTTGAGTTGACATGTGCATCCATCTGACCATATCCAATGTTCATTGAATTTGATTCCATGAATTTTCAAGTTGTCATAAATCTTTCCAAAATAGTGTTGTACAAAATATGTATCATGTGTATGATCTCACTGATATAAAAGTGATATTATTTAATAACATGTCGATTTTCACTGGTGCTTTCTATATGATCAATTTTTGTTTAGCATGTCTATATGGAATATGGATGAGCATGGAGACTTGCTTAGAATGATAGTATTCACTCTGAATTTATTTTGTTGAAAAAATCTATAGTTTTCTACAAAATCAATTACTAACAAAATGGTCCCTGGTGGAAAAAATTCAGGGGATTTTTTGAATTTCAAGTCCTGTCATCGAGCTCTATGAGAATTCTTGGTATATTTATAAATTTCTGCCTCAAAATCTTTCAAAAATATATCACAAAAATTCCTTCTTCTTGCAATTCAATTCTTTTAGCACTATTTGAACCTTGAATCGATGTATGGATATATTCATATCTCTTCCATTTCACTTTCATGTTGGACAATGATTGATCATTTATATCAGTACAATATTTGTTTTGAAATTTAGTCAAATTTCCACAATCACCGCATTTTTTACCACCAACACATTTCTTTTCATAATATAATCCATCACTTTCTCTTCCACATAAATTGAGATATGAAATCACGGATAGTGGAAGGAGGAGGTGAATATTTCAAAATGTTCTACCAAAATTAAGGAATGTGTCATAATATAACTGAAATTCCACATGAATACGACAAAAAAAATTTCGCATACGGTGATAGGTATTACATACCATGGTTTTTGTTGCAAAAAATATTGAGAAATCAATTTCACAATTCTCTTCTTTTAAATTGTTGAAAAAAACTATCTAAGTGGTGTCCAAGAAATGTTTTGCATGTGTTTCGTACTAATTTCGTGTAATTCTTTTTCACATCACATCCCTTGCATTTGGCGAAACACGTGAATTTTTCTTCCATTATTCATATATTATTTTTTTAACATTTTCTCCAATTCTATTTTTGTATGGTTGCCTACAAATAGCTCTCCAACAAGTGAGTTCATCATTTACATCTGTTTGCAACCGAAATTTCCAATTTTTGTGAAAAAAATTTTGTGAGCTTCCTAGTGCTCGTGCCATAGATTTTACCAAGAGATTCTCTTTAGTACTCGATGAAACCACTACCATATGTATTTCTCTACGTGCAATTGAAAAATTTTTCTGTCTAGATCTTCTAACTGAATTTATAGCACTATTTATATTTTGTATCACATTTTCCTTTATTATTTTTTCTTTCATTGATTTTTGAATACCCAATAAACTCGTAGCTTCTTTTAATTTCCTTAATGATAGGAGACCTTTCAACATTTGGGCTTGAACAATCACATTTTCCTTTATGAAGTACGTATCAAAAATGTGATTAACACGATATCAATTAACATGGTCAGTTCTCTTATCTCCATATGTGTGAGTGTTAAAATTTTCTAACATCCCATCATTGACATTGATTTCATCTGTACATATTCGAATTAATAGTACATAATAAGTTTACATATTCAATAAATAACTAAATTAATAAAATGTATAATTTCCATAATATGTGCATGTGTTCAACATATATATATATATATATATATATATATATATATATATATATATATATATATATATATATACCTTCTAATTGAATTTCTTCACTTGAATTTCCTTCAACATTTTCACCATCTTCAATCATTGGTTCAATATCTCTATCACTTTCTCTTTAAAAAAATTGTATCTCATCATCAATATTTTGAGGAATATCTCTCTCTGTTTACATTGCAAATTATTTTTCAAATTAGTTCATCAAATAAAATCATTATATCATTTTACACTGCGAAAATTTTAAATATCAAATTCATAATATTTACATTTACATACCTGCTTCAAATTCTAGTTGAGGTTGATTTTCCCTTTCAATATTTGAGAGTGCTTCTCTTTTTATGTTGCGATATTCTCTCCCATGTTATTTACATTCCTTAGGGTCCCTTGCTCAATCATATTTTCTCGTGAAATTCCTTCGATTTCCCATGATAATAGAGTATGAAGTTCAAAAAAATGCTTTCAAAACTTTAGAAAAAAACTCAATTAAAAAAAAAATAACAAAAGATTTAAACTCATTTTAAAAATTTTGCAAAAAATACACTTCAATCCAAAACACTTACCTTAAAAAAGTTGAGAAAAAAATGTCTTATAAAAATGAAATGAAGCTCAAAATATTTCCTTCCAAATCCTGCAAAAATATCTCATTTAAAAAAACAGACAAAAACTCGTTTTAAAAAATCATAATAAAAGATTTACTTCAACCCAAAACACATACTCTAAAAAAATGTCACTTCAAAAAATACCTCCAAAAAATTTCCATTGAAAATTAAGCCCAACTTCTTAAGAAATTTCACTTTAAAAAATACATCCAAAAAGCCTCTAAAAAAATATCACTTTAAAAAGTACTTCAAAAAAATGTCCTTTGAATATTAAGCCTAAAAAGAGTCCTTTCAAAATTAATTCCAAAAAATATCTTTTGGTAATTAAGCCCAAAAACCTCTAAAAACAAAATACATCCAAAAAAATGCCCTTTGAAAATTAAGCCCGAAACCTCTAAAAACAATGAAAATTAAGCCCAAAACTTCTAAAAACAAAATACCTTAAAAAAAAAAATGAAAGTTAAGCCCAAAACTTCTAAAAACAAAATACCTTAAACAAAAACAATGAAAATCAAGTCCAAAACATGTAAAAACAAAATAGCTTCAAAAGAAATGAAGCCTAAAAAACATCCAAAAAATGTATCACATACCTCCAAGAAATTTGCTTTGAATGTTATGCCAAAAAGAGTCCTTAGACCCAAAAAAATCATTTTCAAAATTAGACCTTTGAAAAATTAAAAACAAAATAACTTCAAAAAAAATGAAGCCCAAAAAACAACTAAAAAAGGTATCACATACCTCCAAGAAATGTTCTTTGAATGTTATCCCAAAAAGAGTCCTTAAACCCCAAAAAAATCCATTGCAAAATCAGACCAAATGAAGAAATGTGTGAAATAATGCAAAAATAATGAATGTGTTTACGTCAATTTATATTGTTGCGAAATCTTTTTTTGGAGGAGCTTCTTTGAACTTTCCAGCGGATGGAAAGTCAACTAAAAGTTGGACCAAAATTTTGTAAGAAATTCGGGCGCATTTTTGTGTTGTTAGACTTGACGGGCTGTTGGGGAAAAAAACAACTAACACGTATTCAGTTACGCAGAGCCGAGATCTGAACACATTTCTTCAACTTTGGGCTGATGAAACTCCATGAAACTTTCGGAATTAATTCTCGGAACCAATAAAAGAATTTATAGAATTCAATCTACTTTCAGGAAATATAACTTTTATGGAATTTCATAAATATTTACTAATTTTAATTAATTTTGTAATAAAATGGGTGCAAACAATTCTAAAGGTCATTATGATTCAGTGAAATCAATATTCTATATCTTTCAAAATACACTGTAAAAATAAATGAAAAAATTATGGTGCATTATATTGGTCTGTCATCTATAATGGGTAGTTTTTAGATTTTTAGTTTATAACTTACATGTTGAGAAATTTCGTGCACCCCAAAACATATTCAAAATATGTAGTTTTTTCATATTGGATCAATTCAAAAAAATCTAGTAATTATGATATGCATCATTTGGTTTCGTAAATATAACAAAACCGAAGTAGACTCTGTATATGTTGTCGTAACACATTTTGTTTCTAAAAAACACAAAGTTTACAAAGAATACACCAACGTGTATTAACATGAATTTTTATGAATCCTTTGATTGTTAAAAAAAACACACTCGAAGAAACGCTAAGTCGACATATCAAATGTATATAAAAAAGTTCCAAAAAATAAGTAATATAAATCTAATAAAATTTCTGAGAACTTTTATTTTTATCATATAATGAAATTATAGACAAAAAAAAAATTTGGCTTGTAGAAAGATGAAGATCATAAAGAAATGAATTTTTTTTCTCAAAAAAGGGCAAAAAGTGTAACCCAACTTCACATTTTCACCCACCCAAGAGTTTAGGAAAGGGGCTTTGTTGTTAGGAATAAATTTTAATTCCCAAGATACACTCTTGAAATACATTGGGGGTTTACATTCACATTTGAGACATACTACCTTATGTTTAACCAAAGAAATTTAGATGAATTTTGTGTACAAGCCACACACTTAGAGACAAGGGGGGAACAAAGTATAGATGATAAAATTGAAAGTGAGGGTAAGGGAAAATTAAAGTTTTATGGAAGAGGAAAAAGAAATATCTCTATAAAAAGAGAGAAGGAAAAACTCACTTGCAAAAACTGTTCAAAGACTTGCCATGATGAAGACTATTTTTGACTACTTCATCCAGAATTGAAACCAAACAGACTGGAAGCCAAAGAGAAGGGAAAAATTGTTGCTATAGTTGAACATTACTTAGGGTCAGATTTGGGAGATGAGACAAAGATAAGAGCCATGGGTTTGAAAGGTAAACATGGTGCAAGCACTAGTACTTCAAATAATTAAAATTATATTCATGATGAAGATACAAGAATAGAACTTTTCCATATTAGAGTTGTCTCTAAACATACCAATATTGATACACTTTTTGATAGTGGGTCACAAGCTAACTTGATTTCCGAAAACTTGGTTAAGCAGCTAGGCGTTGAAACTCCTAGACATCCAAGACCATATCCTTTGGGTTGGATATGCAAGAATGCAAACTTGCAGGTTACAAGGCAATGCTTACTAACATTCACCATCAACTAAAACTTTCTTGATGAAGTTGAGCTTGATGTGGTTTCGCTTGAGATATCAGATATTGTATTGGGAAGTCCTTATCTGTATGATAGGAAAGTATTATTTCATTTCCATGAGAACAAGTATCACTTGTTTAAAGATGGTATTGAGTACATAGTTAGAGTGCATAAGAATAATACATGCTTGTCTCTTATACATGCAAGTGAAATGAAAAGTATAGTGAATGCAAGTCAGAACTTAACATTTTTTATAATAAAAAAAAAAAGATCTGTTGAATCAAACTTTTCAAAAAGATGCTTATGCTTGTAATGAGTTGTTTCATGGTATTAAAAGGTTGCCTTTGAAAGAAGGTTGCAACAGTCAATAGTAGTATTGAATAGTGTTGGAAACAAGATGTCGATGCAATAGAGTGCAAAGGTCAGAGAGAAAGTGACAAAGCAACTTGAAAAAGAAGGCATGGGTTCCACAAATTCTTATTGTTGGTTTCCAAAAGGTACATGGCAATGGCGAAGATACTTAGTCAAGAGTTGACGCAAGTACTAAGCGAGATTAGTTAAAAATCGCCATGGTGACAGTGTGCAAGGTAAGAATTTTTTTAAGTTTCCCTTCATTGTTTACAAAGATAGTAACAAGAAGGTTTATGCAAGAATAGCTTGTTGTTCTGCAAATTCAGAAATATTAAAGCATGATGGTGTCAATGATAGCAAGAGAAGGTCGCAAGAATCAAGGAAAAAGTTGGTTTTTTGTGAAAAGCTCCAAATGTTGAAATTGGGAAAATTTCAATGGATAAAGACTAGAAGGGTGAGGGAATAGTACCCACATCCACATTGTAATGTCTCTCTCTCTCTATTCTATCCACAAACTTTTTTTTTTTTTTATAACCGTTAATGTCCCTAACTGTTTCATTTTACTCGTCTGAAAATGCTGTAACTTCTAGATTCACATATATGCCATTTCACTGAAATGGAACTAACAATTTTAATTCCAAAGGCTATAATGTAATTATAGGTGATATGATTGAAATTCAACGTATTATATAAATATAAATATATATATTTCTATATATATATATATATATTTCGATTTCATAGTACCTTGGATAAATTTTATTATGCTTATACTTTTATAATCACCATGGGGTGAAGTCGAAGGACTAACCCTTAGTCTTGTGTATAAAAAATTTTCACAACTAGCTACGGTCATGTCCTGTACGACTACAATTAAACCCCATTGACCTCTCACCCTTTTGTTCAACCGCTAGCTAGATTATGTCAGATCTTTGTAAGGGTCACGTTACCATGTGGGAAATTAGTATTATATATATTCTATCTATCACGTCGCTTATAAATGAAATTTTAAATCTTTCTGATAGCGTGCTGCCTCTTACGGCTCGAATTTCTTTTTTTCAACGAGCTCTCGTACTTTCTATGGACACGTCGCATTAACCGTGGGACTTCAATGGCGTAAGGGTTACTCTAGCCATGAGAGATCCAGATCGTAATTGAACTCTGTCTATCTGGCATTCAACCTGTGGTCTAGTGAGTAAATTAGTACAGGAAGGGTACGACGATATCCTGTCAAACTGATTTTTCCGATCACTCTCGGGATTTCTTTACGTACTCTCCCATTAATTTTTAGGTTCCCGCGTCTCATACCCTCCCTCCAACCACAGTTCTAAAATTTCACATATCGATTTGCGTACTAGGGTTTTAGGTTTTTCTTTTAAGTCGCATTTTTTTCCGGATTGTTATCCTTACCTGGGCTATCGTTCATTGTTTTTGCCTTCTCGGCTTTTCTCCAGAAAATGGAAAATCTACAGCCACGAAGGAGGAGCATTAGAGCTTGCATTCCATCACCGGTCACACTGGTAAGCGATTTCCTTCTCAGTTTGCTTCATCGTTTTCGTCTTTCTAGGTTATCTCCGCACTGTCCATTGGTTCTATGCTTATTCTCATTTCAGACTTTGGGTTTGAACGTATTATTCTCTACTGGTTTTTCCCCTTTTTAATTTATGCAAATGGGTAGGTGTCTTTATAGTAGAAATTTTGTCTACATTTCCTATTTTGACCGTGAACAATCATACAACGCTCTTGCTATACCTGCGTCTAACTCATTCTTTTTTTTTTTGGCAGTTAATGGATTTAACTGTGAGGGATGTAATATTTCTACTCCCATGATACTGTGCAATAGGTTTCCGATGTCGATCTAACACAAACCAGACTCAGCTTTCGTGAAACCGTTTCCGCCGTCATGGTTAGCCCCGCGTGCCATTTTGTTTCAGCGCATCGACTTCTTCGAAGGTTGCACACCAGTCTCACCTATCGTTTATCTCTGTACACTTTTCCTGTTTACATCAATTTTTCTTTTACAACTCTTACCTAATACGTGATTTATTTTTGTTCCAGGTGTGAGGAAGCTCTATCCCACCGAACAAGGGTTTCAGGGTTTTTTTCCTTCTCGTTTCTGGTTAAATCTTCATTTAGGCTCCATTATTGTAGTTGGCCTACCATACAGGTTTTCTACATTCCCTCAACGTTCGGTTGGGATTTCAGCTATGGTTTCCAGAGTTTCAGTCACTTGATTCCAATGTTTGCGCACTGTTTAATTGCATAAATTTTGTTTTTGTTTCTTCCTGTTCAGATTTTCATGAGAATCCCATCCGTATATGATCGTTATATGATGCGTGTCTACTTTCTTGCCGAGCACCCTAGTAAAATTTCTTATTCTTATTTCTATGAAATTTCTGCAACCACAATACTTAGTTAAAAGGAATTTTATTTAATGATTAACCATACTTATGCCTAGCTCACCGCTATCGCACAAAAAAAACATTACATGGATGGCTGAAGGTTCTGCCCTCACACGTCATCTTGCATAATTATTGGAATCGCAGAACGCAATGTATTGCCGCCCTCGCAGTGATAATCATCGTTTACGAGCATGGTTTTATTAAAAGTTTTTTATTCTTGTTATTAAATTTCAGTGAGTAGATATATCACTTCATCCGAATAATTAAAATTTCTATATTATGATTCCGCAACAAGATCTTCACTGCGAGTACAGTTATTTGTATGCATACTAATCCGGAATTTATTTGGGGTATCTTAGGCTGTATGGTTGTAGTATATCTCAGCCAATTTCAATAATTCATTCTTATTAAGACTTTGTAGTAGATTTGTACAAATGCATTTTTTTTTTTTTATAAAATGGTATTTCATGTAATAATGGCATTTTCATGAATTTAAATTTCCCTGGTGGAAATTTTATAAGACTCTAAAATTTCTAGTAGTTTCCTATGCACAACTACTCTTATCTAACTTACCATGAAGTCTCATGATAATTGAAAAGAAGGAGGTTTTAATATAACCACATTACATCACAGATATTTATGCTACTTCTGGATACAAGGACTTATACCTACTTTCTAACTCAGAATTTGTTTTCCATAACTCAAACATAATTTTTTTTTTACTATTAACTGGCTAGCAGAGTTCACTCTTATTGCATCAAATTATGAAATATAATAATATGTTTGACTCCATTATAATTTCGGTTACAAGAACAATTATAGTGTAGTTTGTTTTAATTTCAGACTCTAATAGATGGGAATCTAGTTGAACCTAGTTTTTAATGAGCCTTCTTTTTATTTCAAATTGCAGAAGCATATTAAAGTTAGAATATAAATCACCTTTGGAAAATATGTATTCTCAGATTTAGACCATCTATGGTTTAAAGGTTCTGATGAATTCTTTCCCTAGATGTGATTCCCACAACTATACAGAAATTGAAGCTAATTTTGCTGAGATTTTTGTGCGATGTGTGGAATATTACTACACACAGCATGTACATATACTTATTTTCACCTTCCTGTGCAACATGAAATTTACTCCTACGCCTTATAACAAAATATATATAAATGAACTGTGCATACCACTTAATTAGATGACCAATCCACCCAACCTTAGAATTTGTTTATCTTCAGAATTCACCCCCGAGCTGAGATCCCTCCTAGAACAGATCAACCCCCAATCTGTTTAGGAGCAGCTTATTTAAGCTATTGTTCCCCAAAGCATGTTTCTAATTCTGCGTCTAGAATATCAGGATGATTTTCTTCCTGTTTTCCTAGGCTTCCCATTTTTGGGATTCTTTAAAGCTGTTTTATGCTTTTCTCAGCTTTTTCTAGCTTTTTACCTCTTCCCAACTACTTTCCTCATCATTGGGGAATTCAGATTTTTCCTCAAAATCTAATTTAGAATTAATTTCTTTCAAGGATTTTTGAAATATTGTGGGGAAATATTTTCTTTGTCCATCCTCATGGATTCAGCAAATGATCTCATAAATCTCATTTTGGTCAATATGCACAAAAATCATTTTATTCATTTTCTCCAATTAATTATTTAATTACATTCACCAATTACTTGTCCTTTGGGGTCCATTCCCTTTAGGATTAAAGTTCAATGTCTAGCTTTGAAATTCAAACATATAAATTGGGGGTGTTACATATTCCCCGTCTGAAAATAAACACCGTCCTCGGTGTTTGTTATTCAACTACTAGAGTTCATTTCTCAAACAAAAATGGATATCTTTACATCATTTCAGCTTCTCTTTCCCAGGTAGCTTCTTCAGCAGTAAAGTGCTTCCATTGCACCTTTACTCTTGCTACCGTTCGGTTCCTCAATTCAACTTCTTCCTGCTCCAATATTTGTAGCGGTTCTGGTAGAAACTCCCCTTCTGGTTCCACCTGTACAACAGTCCAATCAACTATGTGAGAAGCATCATGCACATATTTTTTTAATAACAAAACATGAAACACATCATGAACTCTAACATGGGGTGGTAAGGCCAGCTTGTAAGCCACTGGTCCCACCCTTTCTAATACTTCAAAGGGACCACAATATCTAGGAGCCAGTTTTGCACAACTTCTAGCATAAAGTGTGCTCTTTTTGGGTTTAATACACAAGTAGACATGCTCCCCCACTTTGAATTATCGATGTACCCTTTTCTTATCAGCATAGTTTTTCTGGCGATCTTGTGCTGTCTTGATGTTTCGTTGTATCTGTTTAACAATTCTTTCCATCTCTTGTAAAGCATCTGGTCCCAAAATTAGTTTATCTTCTGGTTGGCTCCAGCTCAAAGGAGTACAACACTTTCTTCCATACAGTGCCTCAAACGGACTCATCTTAATGGAGGATTGATAGCTGTTATGATAGGAAAATTCTGCTAAATGCAAGAAATATTCTCACTTTGACGGCCTGTCCATCACATACATTCTCAACATATCCTCCAAAATTTGGTTATTTCTTTCCATTTGACCATCTGTCTAAGGGTGGTAAGCAGTACTAAAATTCAACTTAGTACCCATCCCTCCAAATAGCCCCTTCCAAAAAGTTGCTGTAAACTTAGCATCTCGGTCAGAAACTATCACCTTCGGAATTCCATGAAGTCTTACTATCTCTTTCAGGAACACATTCGCTACCTGAGCTATCCCAAAGGTAGATTTTACTGGTATAAAATGTGCAGATTTTGTTAAAGTGTCTACTACTACCATTATTGAATCATGCTGGTATTTATTTTTGGTTAATCCTGTTATGAAATCCATGGAAACTGTGTCCCATTTCCACTCTGCAATTGGCAAAGGGTTTAGAAGACCAATAGGCTGTTGATGCTCAAATTTTACTAGTTGACATTCCATGCATCTAGTCAAATATTCTGCTACATATTTCTTCATTCCTGGCCAAAACAGCTTCTTTTTCAAAGCTATTAGCATTTTCTGATATCCTGGATGTCCTGCATATGGTTGTTTGTGATATTAATCTAGAATCTCTTTTTTCAAGATCTCCACATTTGGAACATATAATCTGTTTTTATAACAGATCAGCCCTTTTTGGTTTTGAGTGAAATCAATTTTCTCCTTTTTCTGTAATTTCATCAAGAGTGTTTCATAATTTGGATCTTGGTTTGCTACTTTTCTCACCAACTCCTCTACCTCAATCTGGGCACTACTTCCAATGCTGTTTATATTCTGATAAGCATTTCTGCTTAATGCATCAGCAACTTTATTTTCTTTCCCTTTGATATGTTTTATGTCCATATCAAATTCACTTAAAAAGGACAACCATCTGGCCTGTCTTGCATTCAGATCAGTTTGGGAAAAGAAATATTTAAGACTAATATGGTCAGTCATCAATGTAAATTTTTTTCCAAGGAGATAGTGTCGCCACATTTTCAAGGCATGAATAACAGCTGCTAACTCCAAATCATAGGCACTGTAGTTTTGTTCATGTATCTTCAGCTTCCTAGATTCATATGCAATAACTGAATTTTCCTGCAGAAGAATTCCTCCCAACCCCTCTCTACAGGCATCTATACATACCACAAATTCTTTATCCAGATCTGCAATCTTCAGTATAGGGGCTGTAGTAAGTTTTAACTTTAATTGGTCAAAACTGTTTTGGAATTTTTCAGTCCACTCAAATTTGACACCCTTTCTCTGTAGAGAAGTTATGGGATATGCTATGGCAGAAAATCTCTCTACAAATTTGCGATAATAGCCTGCAATTCCCATGAATGATCTTACTGCTGAAACACCAGTTGGTACATGCCATTCTTTAATAGCTTTTATCTTTTCAGGGTCAACAGCAAGGCCTTGTTCAGAAATAATATGGCCCAAGTATTGAATCTTATCTTTATAAAATTCACATTTGCTGAACTTGGCATATAACGGGTTTTCTTTCAGAGTTTGCAACACTATCCTCAAATGTTCTTTATGTTCTTCTTCACTTTTTGAGTAGACCAAATTATCATCTATGAACACAAGGACAAATTTATCCAAGTATTTATTTAACACATTGTTCATTAGGCACATAAATGTGGCAGGGGCATTTGTCAAACCAAAAGGTAGGACTACAAATTCGTAGTGGCCATAACTGGTTCGAAAAGCTGTTTTGCTGATGTCTTATTCCTTGATTCGGAGTTGGTGATAGCCAGTTCTTAAGTCAATCTTCGAAAATACTGAAGCTCCTCTCACTTGATCAAAAAGATCATCAATTCTGGGTAAAGGGTATCTATTCTTAACGGTCAACTTGTTCAGTTGGCGATAATCAATGCACATCCTAAAATTTCCGTCTTTCTTTTTCACGAACAACACAGGAGCTCCCGAAGGAGACACACTCGGTTTGATATAACCTTTATCTAATAGTTCTTGCAATTACATTTTCAGCTCCATTAGTTCTGGGGGGCTCATTCGATAGGGGGCTCAGGTAACAGGTACTGCTCTTGGCACTAGGTCGATTGAAAAATCAATCTCTCTTTTGGGAGGAAGATGAGGAATCTCATCTGGAAAAACTTCCTTAAATTATATTATTACTGGTAGAGTATCCAGCAATTTTTCTTCAGAGTTTTGTTCTATTTCTTCCACATGTACTGCATAAACTTGGTATCCTTTTCTAGCTGTTCGTTTTAATTGCAATGCTGATATTTGTCTCACAGAGATAGGTTTTTGTTTTCCCCCGAGGATAAAAGGTTTCCCTTCTTCATCTTCACCATGTAAGGTCTTGTCCCAACAGTTCATCATAATCTTCTTCTTTTCCAGCCAGTCCATTCCTATCAACAAGTCATATGAACCTAAAGGCAGAATATTCAAATTTACCTCTGTTTGAAAATCCTTTAGTTTAAGTTCTGTTTTGGGCAATTTATGTCTTACCTTCCTCTTGGTTCCAGTGGCCAACTGAACCAACCATGACTGCTGAAATTTTTCACGTTTAAGATTACATTTTTCTACAATTTTTGGACTAATGTAACTCAAAGAAGCACCTGGATCAATCAAAACTGTAACAAATTGGTTAGAAATCTTACCCTCCATTTCAACCATGGTAGCTTGATGTTCTGCTTGTCGATTTTCCAAGGTTGCACTGATGGTGGGTATATTTCTTGCTATGTCATTTACTATTGTGGCTTCTCGATCTCTCATGATCATCTGAATGTTTCGATGAGAACAATCCCTCAGAAGATGGGGTTCTCCACAGCCCCAACATTTCAAGGGTTTTCTCATTTTCATTGTGCCCTCTTTCTTGTTGTCTCCATCTGTTGGTTTTGAGGCCACTTGGGACTGAGCAGTTTGACTTTCTTTGGGTTTATTAAACTTTTTCCGCTGATGATCCCTACCAAAATTCTTCAAATAAGCTGGTTTATGTTTCCTTCCTTTGAACTCACTCTTATTCTGCCAACTTTTCCCATGCTCAGCCTTTACTTTAAACTGCTGATAGCATAATCTAACCTTCCTTATTGCCTTGTCCATTGTTTTTGGATTATCAAACTCGATCTTCTCTTTGTACATAGCCGACAGACAGTTCAGAAACCTTTGTACTTTTGCCTTCTCTTCCCTAATATAAGGGACATATCTTAACAGATTTGTAAACTTAGTGACAAACTCATCTATAGCGAGTTGTCCCAGTCTAAGTTCGTGAAATTCCTTGGCTTTATCATCATAGTAACATTCATTTAAATAGCGATTTTTGAACTTAACCTGGAAATCCTCCCAAGTAACTGTCTTTTCGTCAATGGCATGGACCATTTTTGTCTCCTCCCACCACAAGGTAGCTTTACCTTGTAACTGGTAAATAGCCAATCTGGCCTTCAAATTGCTCTCATATTCATAGACCTGGAAATATTTAATCATATTCAGCAAACAGGCTTCAACATCTTCTTCCTTCTCCCCATCATAGGAGGAAGGTTTGATATTTCGAAATTCCCCCTGTAATTCCCTTTTCTGTTTATATTAATGCCTAGCAGCATCATCATCATCAGATTCATCAATCTTCCTCTTTCCGGAACCCTCGCCTTCTTGGCTGTTCCGTGAAGCTAGTTCTCTGATGAGCTTTTCCTGCTCCTTACTGGCTGATGACAACCTGTCATTCTGGCTTCTCAATTCAGCCAATTCTCGTTGCAACCTGTGCAACATTGCCATCACCGGAGCATTGGGATCTGCTGTGCCATACTCATCCCACAAATCCACATAAATTTCTTCACCTTCTGCCATGTCAGCACCACTGTACACTACACAACACAGATCATTAAGATTTAAAAAGAAAAGTCCCCACAATACTCATTTATACCAGGAACACACAGCGACAGTGAGAACTATAACAACAGCCCAGTTTTATAACCTGGGCACTGATACCATTTGTAATGTCTCTCTCTCACTATTCTATCCAATTTTTTTTTTTTTTATAACTGTTAATGTCCCTAACTGTTTCATTTTACTCGTCTCAAAATGCTGTAACTTCTAGATTCACATATATGCCATATCACTGAAATGGAATTAAAAATTTTAATTCCAAAGGCTATAATGTAATTATAGGTGATATGATTGAAATTCAATGTATTATATAAATATATATATATATATATATATATATATATATATATATATATATATATATATTTCGATTTCATAGTACCTTGGATAAATTTTATTATGCTTATACTTTTATAATCACCATGGGGTGAAGTCGAAGGACTAACCCTTAGTCTTGTGTATAAATTTTTTTCACAACTAGCTACAGTCGTGTCCTGTACGACTACGATTAAACCCCATTGACCTCTCACCCTTTTGTTCAACCGCTAGCTACATTATGTCAGATCTTTGTAAGGTTCACGTTACCGTGTGGGAAATTTGTATTATACATATTCTATCCGCCACGTCGCTTATAAATGAATTTTTAAATCTTTCTGATAGCGTGCTGCCTCTTACGGCTCGAATTTATTTTTTTCAACGAGCTCTCGTACTTTCTATGGACACGTCGCATTAACCGTGGGACTTCAATGGCGTAAGGGTTACTCTAGCCATGAGAGATCCAGATCGTAATTGAACTCCGTCTATCTGGCGTTCAACCTGTGGTCTAGTGAAGAAATTAGTACAGGAAGGGTAGGACGATATCCCATCAAACTGATTTTTCCGATCACTCTCTGGATTTCTTTACGTACTATCCCATTAATTTTTAGGTTCCCGCGTCTCATACCCTCCCTCCAACCACAGTTCTGAAATTTCACATATCGATTTGTGTACTAGGGTTTTAGGTTTTTCTTTTAAGTCGCATTTTTTTCCGGATTGTTATCCTTACCTGGGCTATCGTTCATTGTTTCCGCCTTCTCGGCTTTTCTCCAGACAATGGAAAATCTACAGCCACGAAGGAGGAGCATTAGAGCTTGCATTCCATCACCGGTCATGCTGGTAAGCGATTTCCCTCTCAGTTTTCTTCATCGTTTTCATCTTTCTAGGTTATCTCCGCACTGTCCATTGGTTCTACGCTTATTCTCATTTCAGAATTTAGGTTTGAACGTATTATTCTCTATTGGTTTTTCCCCTTTTTAATTTATGCAAATGGGTAGGTGTTTTTACAGTAGAACTTTTGTCCAGATTTCCTATTTTGACCGTGAACAATCATACAACGCTCTTGTTATACTTGCATCTAACTAATTCTTTTTTTTTTGGCGGTTAATGGATTTAACTCCAAGGGATGTAATATTTCTTCTCCCACGATACTGTGCAATAGGTAACCGATGTCGATCTAACACAAACCGGACTCAACTTTCGTGAAACTGTTTCCACCGTCATGGTTAGCCCCGCGTACCATTTTGTTTTAGCGCGTCGAATTCTTCGAAGGTTGCACACCACTCTAGCCTATCGTTTATCTCTGTACCCTTTTCCTGTTTACATCGATTTTTCTTTTACAACTCTTACCTAATACGTGATTTATTTTTGTTCCAGGTGTGAGGAAGCTCTGTCCCACCGAACAAGGGTTTCAGGGTTTTTTCCTTCTCGTTTCTGGTTAAATCTTCATTTCGTCTCCATTATTGTAGTTCGCCTACCATATAGGTTTTCTACATTCCCTCAACGTTCGGTTGGGATTTTAGCTATGGTTTCTAGAGTTTCAGTCTCTTGATTTCAATGTTTGCGCACTGTTTAATTGCATAAATTTTGTTTTTGTTTCTTCCTGTCCAGATTTTCATGAAAATCCCGTCCGTATATGATCGTTATAAGACGCTTGTCTACCTTCTTGCCGAGCACCCCAGTAAAATTTCTTATTCTTATTTCTATGAAATTTCTGCAACCACAGTACTCAGTTAAAAGGAATTGTATTTAATGATTAACCATACTTATGCCTAGTTCACCGCTATCGCACAAAAAAAACTTTACATGGATGGCTGAAGGTTCTGCCCTCACGCGTCATCTTGCATAATTATTGGAATCGCAGAACGCAATTTATTTCTGCCCTCGCAGTGATAATCATCATTTATGAGCATGGTTTTATTAAAAGTTTTTTATTCTTGTTATTAAATTTCAGTGAGTAGATATATCACTTCATCCGAATAATTAAAATTTCTATATTATGATTCTGCAACAAGATCTTCACTGTGAGTACGGTTATTTGTATGCATACTAATCCGGAATTTATTTGGGGTATCTCAAGCTGTATGGTTGTAGTAGATCTCAGACAATTTCAATAATTCATTCTTATTATGACTGTGTAGTAAATTTTTACAAATGCATTTTTTTATTTATTATAAAATGGTATTTCTTGTAATAATGGCATTTTCCTGAATTTAAGTTGCCCTGGTGCAAATTTTATAAGACTCTGAAATTTCTAGCAGTTTCCTATGCACAACTACTCTTATCTAAGTTACCACGAAATCTCATGATAATTGAAAAGAAGGAGGTTTTAATATAACCACATTACATCACAGATATTTATGTTACTTCTGGATACAAGGACTTATACCTACTTTCTAACTCAGAATTTGTTTTCCATAACTCAAACAGAATTTTTTTTTTTACTATTAACTGGCTAGCAGAGTTCACTCTTATTGCATCAAATTATGAAATATAATAATATGTTTGAATCCATTATAATTTCGGTTACAGGAGAAATTACAGTGTAGTTTGTTTTAATTTCAGACTCTAATAGATGGGAATCTGGTTGAACCTAGTTTTTAATGAGCCTTCTTTGTATTTCAAATTGCAGAAGAAGATTAAAGTTAGAATATAAATCATCTTTGGAAAATATGTATTCTCAGATTTAGACCATATATGGTTTAAAGGTTCTGATGAATTTTTTCCCTAGATGTGATTCCCACAACTATACAGAAATTGAAGCTAATTCTGCTGAGATTTCTATTCAATGTGTGGAATATTACTACACACAGCATGTACATATACTTATTTTCACCTTCCTGTGCAACATGAAATTTACTCCTACCCCTTATAGCATAATATATATAAATGAACTGTGCATACCAGTTAATTAGATGACCAATCCGCCCAACCTTAGAATTCATTTATCTTCATAATTCACCCCCGAGCTGAGATCCCTCCTAGAATAGATCAACCCCCAATCTGTTTAGGAGAAGCTTATTTAAGCTATTGTTCCCCAAAGCATGTTTCTAATTCTACGTCCAGAATATCAGGATGCTTTTCTTCCTGTTTTCCTAGGCTTCCCATTTTTTGGATTCTTTAAAGTTGTTTTATGCTTTTCTCATCTTTTTCTAGCTTTTTACCTCTTCCCAACTACTTTCCTTATCATTGGGGAATTCAGATTTTTCCTCAAAATCTAATTTAGAATTAATTTCTTTCAAGGATTTTTGAAAGATTATAGGGAAATATTTGCTTTGTCCATCCTCATGGATTTAGCAAATGATCTCATAAATCTCATTTTGGTCAATCTGCACAAAAATCATTTTATTCATTTTCTCCAATTAATTATTTAATTACATTCACCAATTACTTGTCCTTTGGGGTCCATTCCCTTTAGGATTAAATTTCAATGTCTAGCTTTGAAATTCAAACATATAAATTGGGGCTGTTACACACATAATCAATAATTAGAGATATTTTGGGGTCCAAAAGGCTTCTAGTGGGGAGGAATGATCAAAAGATCATTATTTTAGCTTAAAAATGAAAGTTCTCGAAATTTAAAGAAAAAAGGAATAATAGTGACCGGCACGTCACAAGGAATCCAATGCAACTTCTTTCATCAGAAACCGAGTTTGGATGAAGGAGTTATGGTTTGTTGATCATCGTTCAGAACAGACAATTTTTTATAAAAAAAAAATACAGAACAGGTACAGGCTCATGACATGGCAGCCCAGTCATCATTCAAGGAATATTCTTCAGTTTTTGTCCAATGGGACTATGAAAAGTGTCACTGCGGGATTCACTAGTTTGGTTTGTGAAGGTAAAATTTGTCCAATGACCTCTTAAGCTTGAATTTAGGTTTATGATTCTATGTGCTGGAAATTGTTCTTTTTAATTAGTTAAGGTTATATATATATATATATATATATATATATATATATATATATATATATGTATGTATATATATAATTTAAGTTCAAACATTAACTAATTTGATCTATTCCGCATTTTTATATATTATCAAACCCAAATTAACATTTAAATCATTGGCATTACAAACCTTAATTACATTGCAAATCCACTATTTCCTAGTCCGAATGGTGCAAAATATGGTGGAACTTTATGATATAGTCAAATTCTTATGGTTGTAGACTTATCTAAAGTTCAGACAACGTATTAATCAAAGGCTTGTATACACTATATTCCTAAGGCATGATTCATCGGTTGGCGCAATATTTCAAAATTTTTTAATATAGTGGTCCGTTATTAATTGCAAATTCAGACAATGGGTGGCATATTATCAAAGTTCGTGTGGCGTATCATTAAGGTTCTGGCTTAACATAGATTGTGTTGCAAAAATGTTATGGGAGGGGCGAGGTTGAGGCTCAACCCACGACCTCCGACAAACCCTTCTCAACACTTTACCAATGGGCCATGGCCTGGTTCATTGAGAACCAAAGCTGTAAAATTTTATTTGAGGTCTATGCAGAATCTGATGACGAAAGGAGGGGGCCAGCCCCGCGGGCCAGCTCTCCTCCACGTGACCATATGACATGACCACATTCCAACAACTTCCACTAATGTGGAATTAAGGTGTCCTTATCCAGATAATTATGGATTAATCCCTAATTAATCCAGTTACTAATTGGTAGTGCTAAATTCAGATATTTTTTCCATTTTGTCGGAGTTAGCTAGAGTCCTTCCATATTTAGAGGAAAATTTCACGGAAAGTTTGTTTTTTCCATAACTGAGTCAATTTTCGACCAAATTGAGCTCATAAAGAGTCATTCTTAGAAAATTGGCATGCTATGAACATAGTAGAACATGTTGCAAAGACATAGGAACAAGTTTTCAGAGGTTTTTGTTGCCTTGAATAATTTTGAAGCCTAGGGCCACCAGGAGGGAAGGTCATGTATAGAGCATTTGGTAACCAAATCGAGTAAATAAATAGTCATTTATTATAGATTTATACATTTTTAACTCACTGGAATAGGTTCTAAGAGCATTTGATGCATGTAAAAATAAATTTCAGTATAATTTAGCTAATACAAAGGCCCAAGATATGAAGCTGGACCAAGGAGATGTACCCCAAGTGGGATGATATCCTTCATCAAAACTGTGTTTTAATTGTGATGGTCTGCTCTTATTTATGTTGTTGTTGTTCAGTCATTTAAATTATTTCTTTATGTGTTAAAATACACTCATAAAATTCATTGTTAATTACCTATTTGACACACATAAGCAATAAGGGAATTTGTACGTCAAGCACAATATCAGCAAATGAGTTTTATATCTGAAAATGAAGTTAGCACCACAAAGATAACATTCAATTTCAAATCACCTAGTATGACCATGGTTGGCCATGGTTGATTTTCATATTGAGACAATCTTTGTCACAATGTGGCATTCGAGCATATAATACCTTGATCAAATATGGCTAATGATGATTAACGATGGTTGCCCATGGTTTATTTTGATATTGAAGCAACTTTTTTCATAATGTGACAATGGACCATGCATTATATAAAACTGCAGGACCAATATTTGGATTGGATAAACCAAAGGGACTAATATTACCAACCCAAATAATTAGAAAACTCAAGGAACCAATAGTATAAACAAAATGGATCAACAAACCTACGGAAATATTAATATTATATAAACATAAAACATCATGAAATCCAGGGGATTATTAATATTATAAAGAAAAAACATCTACAAACCCAAAGGATTATTAATATTATAATCCCAACATATTAGTATTATAAATACAAATTGTTCATAAGCCCAAGTGGTTAATAAAGTCAAAGGATCAATAAAGCCAACAAAGTAATATAAAAAACCTAAGAAATTAAGAAACACTAAGAACCAATATTTTAAATTCAAGAAATTAATAAACCCAAGGGATTATTAATATTATAAAGAAAAATCACTAACAAGCCCTAGGGTTTATTATTATAAACCCAAGAAATTAGTGAACTGGGAACCCAAGGGATAAATATTGAAAACCTAATAGATCAACAAGCCCAATGGAGTCATATTAAAAACTGAAGAGATTAATAAAGAATAGGAATTAATATTTTAAATAAATGAATGATAAACTCTCATGACTATTATTATTATTTTAAACCAAATAGTTTAGTTAACCTGAAGGATTGTGAATATTATAAACCCAAGGAATTAATAAACTAAATGCTCAATAAACCCAATGGATTGATATTAAAAACTCAATTAATCCTTTGTGTTTAAAATATTTGTTTATAGGCTTTATTAATCTCTTGTGTTTTTAATATTGATCCCTTGACCTTATTGATCCCTTAGGTTTTTAATATATATCCCTTGGTTTCACCAATTCCTTGGGTTTATAATATTAAACCGTTCAGTTTATTAGTTCTTTTGGTTTATAATATTAATAATCTCTTGGGTTTATTAATCTTTTGAGTGTAAAATATTAATTATTAGGGTTTATTAATCCCTTGACTTTAAAATATTAATTATTAGGGTTTATTAATTTATTGGTTTATAATATTAATATTTATCTCTCATGTTTATAATATTTTTCTCTCTGGTTTACTAATTTCTTGGGTTTATAATATAAAAATATTTATTTTATTTGTTCCTTAACTTTCTAATATTAATAATTCCTTTGGTTTATCATTTAATCCATTCAGATTAAAATATTAATTTTTATTTCATGGTTTATAGTATTTATCTAAGGGTTTATATACTTAAGGGTTTATAATAGTAATTCCTTAGGTTTAATATATTCCCTTAGGTTTACAAGCCTTTGGTTTTTTAGTACTAGTTTCTTGGGTTTTTAATATCAATCCATTGGTTTTATTGATCCTTTAGTTTATTACTTGGTTTATAATATTAACAATCCCTAAGGTTGATTGTTCTCTTCCATTTATAATATTAATGATCATGTGAGTTTATCATTCATTTGTATTTAAAATATTAATTTTTAGGTTTTATTAATCTCTTATGTTTTTAATATGGATCTCATCTGTTTCCTAATCTCTTAAGTTTTTAATATTTTTCCCTTCTGTTCATCAATTCCTTAGGTTTATAATATTAAACTCGTGAGTTTATTACTTTTTTGGTTTATAATATTAATAATCTCTTGGAATATTAGTAAGAGATATATACTTATTATAAATAATAATAAAATATTATTATTATGTTATATTTGAATTATAGTATAGCTTTAGTGATAAATATTAATATATTGAAAAAAATTAATAATAATTTATTATTATATATTTTCTTGTTAAATAATATATATATATAAAGGACGCCGGATGCGGCTGAATGAGTGTATTAACGGGCCTCCGGCACCCACGCAGCTCCCAAGGCTGTATGCGTGCCCTGCCCACATGGCCTCGCATGTTCACCGTCCTCGCGACATTAATACGCCTTCGAAGAAACACAATGGTATTAACTGCTCCTTCAATCTCAGGTTTATGGCGATGTATTTGGTTTTTGCTTTCACGATGGAAGAGGGGCAGAGAGACGGAAGCCATTGGAGAATTCTGCCCCCGTTCAGAAGCGCTTGCCCTCCTGGTGCGGCAATTTCCAGCTGCAAGACGAATACGGGGCGTCGTTGCAGTGTTTGGGCTTGTCTGGAAACGGTGCCGGGCGTTCACTTCTCCAACGGCCCTTGCTGCGGAGCTTGTGCCTCTTCTGGTTATTCGAGCGTCACCTTCACAGGTACTCCGTCTTTCTCCAATCTCAATTTGAATTCTCAGGATCTTCGCTCCTCTGGTGACTGCCCTTTCAGCTCTTCTGCCTTCCTGCACAGGCGGAGCCACCCTGGTTGTGTCCTCGCCCTCTCCCCTTCTCCTGAACCCCCTTCTGGCAGGCCTCGTTTGCGTCATTTGTTGTTAGCCATGCCCCGATTACGTCAAAGAATGAGGCCTCGTCGTGGAGTGAGTCGAGGGCGCACTTCTGGCACTCCTCCTCTGCCCCTCTCTGAACTCAGCTCCTCCTCGGACGGAGATGACCCCACTCCCCCGCTTTCTTCACGTGGTGGCAGGCGTAGAGGCAGGGGTAGGGGTAGCCTAGTTGGCAGAGGACGTGGACGGGTGCAAATCATCAGAGATGCTTCTGACAATCCTGTTGCTCATTCTGAGCCTCCCGGTATTTCCTCTCCTCCGAATATTCCTAATCCTCCCTGTCATCCCCTTCCCTCAGCTGCTATCGCCTATCCCGGTCAGCCCTCTCCTACCATCAACAGGCTCCGTGGCTCCACCATCCGGCAGACCACTCAGAATGCAGAACTTCGCTTCCACTGTACTTCTTTTGACTCCATCATCACTGCCCTCATCACCGTTTCCCTTCGTGAGGAAATTCCCCTCTCTGCTGGCCTCCCCCCGACTCTGGACCCTCGCTCCATTCCTTCTCCTCACGCAGAGGACAGCACTGAAGCTCAGCGCCAGAACATGAATTCTGACAGTCAGGGAAGAAAGGAAGACAGCAGCACAGGAAATGAATATGCATGCAGGGTGGAAGAGGAACCGCTGTCTTCTGAGGACAAGAGCTGACTCCTTGGGCTCAATCATAGCTGGTTTTATCATGATTTACTGTTTTAGTTGCTCACTTGTTGAGCATAATGATGCATCTTGCTGTGTTTTTAAAGTTATTAACATGTTTTGTATAAGTCTCTGGCCGGTTTCCCTTCTATGGGCGGCCCAACTACTGATGTTTAATGGGTCGGTTTCCCACTCTGGGCGGCCCCGACTTCTTAAGGATAGCAGAGTTAATCAACCCAGACTGTCTGGCTCTCACAGCAGCAGTCCTCGCAGTTTTGTACTAGTATTTTCATAATTAATAGAATTAGTCCTATTTAGAAAAAAAAAAAAAATATATATATATATATATATATATATATGTGTGTGTGTGTGTGTGTGTGTGTTTAATATATAGTATGCATATGGTTAATATTATTCATATATTACAAGTAGATATATAAAATATGATGGTAATTATATTCATAAATATATAATAATTATTTTGATAAAATATGTGTGGTGAGTGGTGGATACAGGTTTATTGGTATACATCAATTACATTGGTGAATGTGATTATAAATCTATTTGATATACACTTATTCAAATATATCAATCTCATTTATAAATGTAATTATTGTAATTAAATCAAAAATAAAATAGAAGAAAATCTACTTGTGATATCAATAAAACCGCTATATACTTATTAATGAACTGCTATATACTTATTAATGGGAACCGCAGGGAGAAGTCGGGTCAAAAACTAAAACTCAACGTTGGAAAATTGCGATAAAGTTTGAATTGAGGTCAATAAATTGACATTTTGTTTTGCCAAAAGTCTTTTGATATTACGTAGGTCAATGTGACTATTTATTTCGTGAACGGAACTGAAGTTTTAAGTAGCCTCAACAAATCAGATTAGTGTTTGTGCCTGCGATAACAAAGTATTGATAGACAATACTTTTGAGCCAATATGGCAACTCATCTCCATGTGAGCGCTATTATTCTGTGCCTTGCTTTTGCCCTTTCCGCTCCTTCCATCTGCCTTGGAGCTGTTTCGGATACGCTACCCAAGATTTCTTCAATGAAATTTTATCTTCTGCTGCTGATGGCTGCGCAAGAATGGTTGAAATCACTACATTTGTGTCGAGATTGCCATAGGATTTGATATGGGTAAACATTATCACGAGAGTTAAATATAATAGAAAATGAAAATTTTTACAAGGACGATGTTGAAATAATAACCAATTATACGTGTAGTCAAAAGTAACGCATCAGAAAGATCACCTTTTATCCCTAATATATACATTTCAAAATAAGCATAATGTCTTCACTTTTTAATTTGCCCAATCGAGCGAAACAAAATTTGTATTAAACAAAAAAAAAAGGAATATAAAGATAACTAGGTGCTATTAAAAGGATAACCATGTAATAATTATCTTGATATGCATTTAGCTTATAAGAAACTAAAAAGTTACAAATTACCAGTAAAAATTAATATGGAATCTCTTTTTTTTTAAAGTGATAAATTAATAATATTAACATATTTTTTAATTTAATATATAATTATGATTATCTGTCTATTTTTTTTATTAAATATTATTTTTGGAATTCAATTGGGTTAAGTAAGTCATTTATCTATGATCATTTTCATGAGAGGTAGTTGCAACTCACTAATTTTTCATGATTTTTTGAACAGTCCACTTAGCACTCATTGCATCGGGTAATGCTCACAAGTGTGAATAAGTGGGATTGAAACTACTGAGATGAATCACAGCGTCAATCATCACTTCCGGAGCTTGTACCTGGTAATGAAGACTTCTCGGGAAGTCACCCATCCCAGAACTCCTCTGGCTAAAGCGTGCTTAACATATCTCTTAAATTATCATTGAATACTTTAAGTATCATTAGTACATTTCCATTACATCCTTTAAAGCTCAAGTTCAAGTCATGTCATGCCTTGGAGGAGTTTTTCCTAGAGTTGAGTTCGGAATCAACTTGTAATTTTGAATGAATATTTTAAGTATCATTAGTACATTTCCATTACATCCTTTAAAGCTCAAGTTCAATTCATGTCACACCTCGGAGGAGTTTTTCCTAGAGCTGAGTTCCCACTCAACTTGAATTTTGACTTTAATTTTTCTATTGATGACTCCTCTGGCTCAAGTGCGCTTAACATATTTCTTAAATTATCATTGAATATTTTAATTATTATTAGTACATTTCCATTACATCCTTTAAAGCTCAAGTTCAAGTCATGTCACGCCTCGGAGGAGTTTTTCCTACAGCTGAGTTCGCACTGAACTTGTAATTTTGACTTTAATTTTTCTATTCATGTTTCTAATTTTCTCTCAATGTTACACAAGGATTTGAACATAATAATTGAGACAATTTTTGGGTAAATTGTCTTAACTTGAGGAATAATCATAATAATAATAATAATAGCCCCAAGGTTAGGTCAATCAGTTGAGTCCCCACTGTTAAATACTTTGCCAGATTGGGAGGTCACACGATCGAATCTCCTTGACGCCCACGGGGTTAGACCTCGCGTGTAAGGTTGGCGGTAGATCCCCTTGGGAAGGGCTATCAATATTTTCACACCATGGATGTAATCGGGTTCATGTGTGTGGGCACATGGATTCGTGAACCACCAGAAAAAGTGAAAATAAAAAAGTAAAAAAATAAATAATAATAATAATAATAATGTGTATTGTCTTTAAATTATTCTTTTAAAAAATATTTCTATAAAGACAATATATAACACAAACATTATTGTATTTTAGGAGGAAATTTCATTTTTGTCTCTCCAAAGAGAATAGTTGAGATTAAATACATATTTTATTTATAGAGACAATGTGTCTTTAATCCTAACTATCATCTCTCTAGAGAAAATAAACAATTATATTTAAAGACAATACAATACCACATTTCTATATCGAGACAATATAAAATAATGAATCCAATAAAATATCTCACCATTGAAATAAATCAATATCAAAAGTATTTAATTAAAAATAAACTATAATATCATTGATTGATTCATGTGTTTCCTATGATGTGCCATTAAACTATAGGCTTTTAAATAATTGTGTGAGAAGTTATAACAGTCATTGAAGTTATGTATATAAGCATTGATTTTTAAAAATTCTTGACACATAATGGCATAATCTTTCTAAAATATATGTCTTAAATAACATATCAAAAGCCAACAATGCATCAACATGTTGGAATTATGTTTCACATTAATACTCACCTTTCTGATCCATTTTTTTTTTGCTACAATCAAGTTTATACAAACACAAGGAATTTGATTTTTATATTAACTCTGATTTGGAAAATGGTAAGATTTGTTTAGAATTCTGCACCCTATAAGTAAGCCAAAGTGAATAAATGGTCACCTATCTAAATATACAACTACATAATCATTCAATTAGACAACATGAAAACATAATTTACAATTGGATTTGCGGTTCTTCGCAAGTAATCATCAAATACCATGGAAAAGATCACAATTTTTCCCATTTTCAAAGAAAGAAAGAAACTACATTATTTTAGTAAACCATTTATACTATCATTTGGGATCTAACTTTACCAGATCGGCATTCTTCCAACAAATGAAGTTTTTTCCCAGTTAAGTGCTAGGAAAAAGCCTTCGATAAAAGGGAAGAATGGGCTTTAGGAATATTTCCTTTTCTTAGCTTGTTATTACTCACATTAGTCAATACCATAATAGTCACAACATTGGTTACTATGAAAACATATTTTTGTTGCCAAATAAATAACATGACATACTGGCTTTTGCAATCGTTTTATGCTATGGCATAGAACTCTGAAATGTTTTCCCTTGGACTCTGTTGGATCATTTTGTATTCCACTCCCTTGCATGTTTGATTTTCCTTTGTTTTTAGATCCTGAGCGCCATGGTTCCATGCCTATCGGTGGATTTGGAAATCCTTTGGAGTTTATCTATGATTCTTTGTATGGAGATGGAGATTAGGTTGAATTCGTTACAGAGTTCCAAAACCCTTGCATATTATTAACGTTTTATTTTTGGGCAGGTTTTTGTGCTAATTGTTAAAATGTGGTGGTACAATCTTTACCTAGATTTTAACATCGATAATGAATTCGATGGTAATAATTCAAAAATAAATTTACCTTTTACAAAACACACAAGCGAAAGTGTTTGGCAGAACACAGAAAAATAATACGCAAAATAGATAAATAATTATTTCACTAATGATACAAAAAAAAGCTATGAAAGTAAGTGTGTATAGTGAGTGTGGACGTCGACAAACAATCAAAAACCCTTTACAAATCACAATAATTATTCCCATAACTTGAACGGGCATTTAATCCATATCTGTAATTAAATCTAAAAAGCACATCCTTGTGAGTAAATCTAAAAAGCACATCCTGGTCATCACCATTATGAAAGGATAGCAACCCCAATCTAAATTGCTATTAAATACGTGAAAAAAAATAATATAAATGTAATGGTGATTCCCAGCTTCTGTTTGGAGTGGATTCAGATCACATATGCGCAAAAAAATGTTTAGAAATGTTAAATTATCTGGGTCATAAAGAATTGGTTCTTTAAGCCAATGAAACAATCAATGTGGAATGCCATATATTATAAAACATAATGATTGAACTCCGAAAATTGATAGTTCGCTACAATGCTAAATCAAATGGTACAATCTCAAAGAGCATGAAACATGTGAAGGAACCAGTATATTGTGGCTTAGGAAGCAGTAGTGTTTATTTCTATTCTCCAAGTAATATACACAACATCAAATTTCAAATAGGTAGATAGGGTTATTTTGTGCATTTAGGATGTTATACATTAAATAATGGATGGAGCTGATTGAATATTCACTTGATAGGCACATACTTTTAGCATAACTATGGATATAACTCGCTAGTAAGTTTCGTTGTCGAGATATCATAGACAACATTACTTAACTTTGGTGACTCTGCTACCTTAACTTTATGAGCATTCCAACCCCTCAATAAATGTTTAGGCTACGACACTTGGAGGAATTTGTGTTTTTGAAATTAATTATACCAATTGATAACATATGATTTCTATATACTGGTTAACTCATCTGTATCCAAGTTTAGCATTTCAAACAAATGCATGATCAACAGAATCTAATATACGAGATAGACTAGATTCTAATATCATCTTGTGTTGGAAAGAAATTGAAACATAAAACATATTCATATCCTTCCGATTTGCATCACATCAAAACCATAAAACGAATTCCAATTGTTCCTATGTTCTTTAATATTTCCTAAACTGTTCCTTCATATTTATCTATTAACATTTTTTAAACCAAAACCACCTTCAACAAGTTTAAAGATAAGTTAATTGGCCTATGGTAGGCTTTTTCAAGTATAGACCTAATACTCTAATAGCATGTGTTCCTGTCGTAGAACCAATTTTAAGAATTGCACATGCATGTTTATTAAGTTTCTTTCAAATCGATAAATGAAAATGGTCGAATTAGATAATCCAACGGAAAACGTTCATATTACCAACCATTAATTCTAAGTTCATTGAAGGAATACCCATCTAGCCAATGTGTTTCTGGCCTTGGAGATGCATCATATTAATGGAGACATTTTATCTAGGAATATAATTTATGCAATATCAGGTAGCCATGCCATTATATTGGTAGATGGCGTAACTTCTCGGAAGGAGCATGTTTTGTGATTAGGCTAATTAATTTTTTTGATCTGATGGTCTAGATTGAAAGATGCCAGTATATTCTGGTCGTCGCCACTAAATGGATGGATGAAATCTACACCACTAACTTCCTTGCATATCTAAATCAGGGGTTTAAACCCTACTTAAATTAATTTTTTACAAATCTAGATTAAAAATTTACTGTGCCATTTGTTCACCGCCACCTATTAAGATTAACCATTGATTTTTCAAATTCACCACCTGTTTGATTGTTCAAATTCTCAATGAAACGTGCGCCCGCCACCTGCGCATGCCATCCTCCGAACGGTTTTTCAAATTTGTATGAAAATTAAACGTGTCATTAAAAATTGTATAATCATCCGACTGTGCGCCCGCCACCTGCGCCCGCCATCCTCCGATCCGACTGTTCAAACTCTCAATGAAACGTGCGCCCGCCACCTGCGCGCAGACATTTCTCATGCAACATTAATGTTAATTGGTAAATGAACGTGGGGGAGAGCGAGCAGGTGAGCGGGTTGTTGAAGAAGGCAGATCGAAGGAAAGGCATTAACGCAGGTCAGGGAAAAGACTCGTCATTAACGCAGGCCATCCCTGAAAAGTGTTGCAGGGATATGCTATGGAGGACTATGACGAGTCGACTTCCAGTACTGCAAAGTCTGCAAAATCTGCGATTAGCAATCCATCGTCTTGAGATCGTTTTGTTTTAATTAACATCGTGCGCGATATATTGGAGAACATATTTCTAACAGTGCTTGTGCAGCAATATCCCCAGATCCGGAGGACATGCAAAGCACTGAAAGAGTTTCTTGACGAGAGCAAGTTCCCTGGTCGGTATATCGAAGAGCACGTTGTGGAACGCGGAAAAATGATTGTTCCGGTGAAGTTAGGGCGGAGGAACCGCTTAGCGCGTTACAGGAACAGATGCAGTGGTCGGGTATCGTGGGGTTGGGCTCCAAGGTCGGCTCCTGCTACTATCGATGCTACAATATCGAAAAATTCGAGTTGAGAGGAAATGCAGAGACGCCCGTTCCCTGCCACGAGGGACTGTTTTGCCCGTGGATTGAATGCGGGATTTGGCACAGATGGTTCGATGGTGGCTTCGTGCGTACATTTCTGCGAGATAGGGCACCCGAATTCGAGAACAATACCGAAAGCCCTAGCCGTGGCCGTCGCACAGCTCGTCGACCCTGCAGTGTGTGTTCGAGTACAAGGCGAAGTACATCTACAGTTCTGTTTTAAGTTTCTCGTTCAAGATGCGTCCAATTAGGTTCAATGGGTTTTCTGGCAGCGCGTTGACTGGTCTCAGCTATTCCGTGACCTTCGAGGCTAACGCACACAACCAAGTACACTTAACGGGAAAGAAAATGATCCAAATACACTGAACGGGAAAGGAAATGATCCACAATTGAAGCGATGCTTCTTATTTTGAGGCCCGTATGGAATAGGAGCAATCCAGTTTTGGGAGAGGAATGAGAATCTTTATTAAATTTTATTAAACTAGAATTTATTAAAAACTTGATAAAGTAAACATACGAGCTGGACTCGGAAAGAAATGCATTAAAATCCATCTCATTTCCACCTCAACACCGATTTAATTTAAAATTTTGACTCCGTAACTTCTTCCTGAATATGTCGAACTCGTATTGATATAAAGAATTGTTCCGCCACTTCAATTACAGAAGGGCCTGTATTACATACAATCTGAGCGATGACTACCACCAGTTTGTTGCTGGCTGTCACGTTACTTGTAACACTCTTGGGCTGCACTAGGATCAATGGTGAAGATAAGCAGGTAGTAATTTCACAAGTTCTGTATTTTCTGGACAAATTCGAATTTGCAGTATATTATCTAAGATTTGTATATCTTGTTTATCTAATTGTGTGCCATTCTACAGGTCTACATTGTTTTCTTGGGCGCCGCCCGTGGCGGTGGAAGGAAATCCATAGTTAGTGGCTTTGTTACGCTGCTATCCTCCGTGCTAGGAAGGTAAGGCGCGGTTTTTATAATCATTCAACACTACTCTTCTGTGCGTATATATTATCATTTAGATTATTAGTTTTGCGTATATAAAATTCAATGTGTATTTAAGAGAACTGCCCAAATCCAGACGGTTACAAGAAGTGACGGAAGCAGCTTTTTATTCATAGGGGCCGGCGTTTATAACCTAAGTGAAAAACTGAGAAAAATAATACATATATACATTAAAAGTTAAGTAGTTGTTTGACTGTTTTTACTTGCTTTTCTTTTTGTGCCCTTTCCGCCATTGTTTTGTTTTGACTTTGGAGTAACTGGAACTAATGTGAATTTGCTAGACTTCTCAAAGTTTTAGAATAGATTTTTTTATTTGAGTCTCACCTTTTTGAAATATAAACTCTTTTTATATAAACTCTTTTTATATTCTTTTTATTTTTTTATAGTGTTATTTTTCTATTTAATAAAGATATTTGAAAATAAGTGAAATTTATAAAACAATATCTTTTTTAACTTAATGAAAGAAAATTTCAATTAAGGATCTCATAATAATAAAGCTATTTGGAAATAATCTTTGCTTAGTCATACCATGACTTTTCTTTGTGTCAATGAAAGCATGTATACTAATAGCCTTTCCCAATATACCATAGGATAATTATAAATAGTGTTTATTCGAATATATTATTAAAAATTAAAAAATTTGTATTAATAAGTGAATATAAAAGGTGTTCACATGGAGTCATCATTTTAATAGATTATACTCATTGTGCCAATAAGAGTCTTTAGAGAGTGAATGATTTTTCTTAAATTATATGTCAATAGGATTCTACAAGATGTCATTGGTTGCCCACACTATAATATCCATTAAAAATATTTGTCCACAAAATTAATGAAATAAGTCAATTAAAGTAACAAATTAAATCCTTATTTTTTAACAAGTTCATTTTTTAATTTAGCTTTTTTATTTTAATGTGATCTTCTATTTCATCATGAAAAGAATAATTTAAAAATAAAATAAAAGAAATAAATATATGTGCATTGAAAAATGTAAAAATATATATTTTTAGACAACTAAGAAAAAAGATTTCTGAAACTCAAAATTAAAAAATAATAATAATAATTTTGAAACAAAAAAATATTAATGGATAAAATTAAATATGTATTAATACATGTAAATTATTTAAATATTTTATTTAAAAATCGAAATTAGAACTTAACTAGAGTTATAATTTAGAATATAAATGGAATTAGTAAGATGAAAATTAGTCTAACTTTTTTTACCCTAAAAATCATTGAAATTCAGGTAAGATTTTAAGAAAATCATTGAAATTCAGGTAAGATTTTAAGAAAATCAGGATTTTTGTAATTGTGTATCAAATTAAAAATATGTTTATAAAATATATTATTAAAATAGTTTTAATATGTTTATGTTTTATATTTATTTTGAAACTTTAATTAATTAAATATTAAAATAAATAATAAAAATATATTATTAAAATAATTTTGATTTACTATTATGGTGTTTCAATTTATTAATTTAAATATTCACATAATTGTAATTTATTCAAATTTATTTTCAAATTTTATATTTATTTTTGATATTGTAGTTTAATTAAATATAAAAAAATGAAATAATCAAATTAATTATAGGATAATTTTAATTTGTTAATATAATGTGTTTTTTTATTTATTTTTTTTACTCTGAATGATTCTAATAAATTTAATATCTACACTTAAAAAAAAAATGAAAATATTGATAAAGATCTCTATATAAATAAAAATATAATATAAAAATTAAGAAGGTATATTTGTTTTTTTTTTTAAATACACTTAGGTTTATTTAAATATTTTTTCTATTTTTATTTTAAATACATAAAATTTTAAATTATTTAATTTTTTTATGAGAAAAACATAAATTAATGACTTTTTATTTTTCATATATAATTTTTTTTTATTATAAAATTATATTTTATTTATAAACGATATGTATAATATGTAGAAAGTTCAATGAGTAATATCAAATAAATTTAATCATTTCCAAACACCATTAAATATTGATTTCAAAAATAAAAAATATAGATAAGGAATCAATATAATATCTAGATATTAGATATTGACTTGTACAAATTTTATGGATATTTGATTAGTAGCAACTATATTTGGAATAAATAGAATAATGGCAATTTGATTTATAGAGGTTTGGTAAGTTTATCTATACTTTTCACAAACTTAGAAGTGCATTTTTTATTTTATTTTATTTTTTTAACCTATAATCAACCTTATTTAATAATTAAAATTATTAATCATAATATTATTAAAAATTTACAAAGGCATATAATATATTTTGATATTAGGATTAAAATTAATGTTACCCACTATTAACAAATATTAATATTAATGTCACTCTTAATATTAATTAATTGTTATTGATATTAGTAATAATTTATATTATCAATATTAATATTAAACTTAATAATAATAATACATTAACTACTATAATGCAAATTATTATTATACTAATAATAATTTGCATTAGTATTTGATATTAAATAATTAATATGTAGGAATATACTAATATTAATAAATAAATAAGTTTTATTATTAATATTAATTAATTTGAATAAGAATAAGAATATTATTTTTAATATTATTAATATTAAATCCTTGTGTTTATTAGTTCTTTTGGTTTATAATATAAATAATCGATCAATGTCATCCATGTTTAAATCAATTCCCTTGGGTTCACCAATTCCTTTGGTTTATAATATTACACCCTTAAGTTTATTAGTTCTTTTGGTTTATAATATAAATAATCGATCAATATCATCCATGATCAAATGTCACATTCTGACAAACATTGTCTCAATGTGAAAATCACCCATGGCCAACCATGGTCATAGTTGGTCGAACGTCGCGTTCTGACAACAATTGTCTCAATGTTTAAATCAATTCCCTTGGGTTCACCAATTCCTTTGGTTTATAATTTGTTGGGTAATGGTTTTCCCTTGGGTTCACCAATTCCTTTGGTTTATAATATAAATAGTCGATCAATGTCATCCATGTTCAAATGTCACATTCTGACAAACATTGTCTCAATATGAAAATCACCCATGGCCAACCATGGTCATAGTTGGCCGAAAGTCGCATTCTGACAACAATTGTCTCAATGTTTAAATCAATTCCCTTGGGTTCACCAATTCCTTTGGTTTATAATATAAATAGTCGATCAATGTCATCCATGTTCAAATGTCACATTCTGACAAACATTGTCTCAATATGAAAATCACCCATGGCCAACCATGGTCATAGTTGGCCGAAAGTCGCATTCTGACAACAATTGTCTCAATGTTTAAATCAATTCCCTTGGGTTCACCAATTCTTTTGGTTTACATAATTTGTTGGGTAATGGTTTCCTTGGGTTCACCAACTTTTTGTTTATAATATTAAACCCTTGGGTTTATGTCATCCATGATCAAATGTCACATTCTGAAAAATATTGTCTCTATATGAAAAACACCCATGGCCAACCATGGTCACAGTTGGTCCAACGTCGCACTACGACAACAATTGTCTCAATGTTTAAATCAATTCCCTTGGGTTCACCAATTACTTTGGTTTATAATATTAAACCCTTGGGTTTATTAGTTTTTTGGTTTATAATATGAATAATCGATCACTCTCATCCATCTTTAAATCAATTTCTGGGTTCACCAACTTTTGGTTTATAATTGTTGGGTAATGGTTTTCTCTTGGTTCACCAATTCTTTTGTTTATAACATTAAACCCTTGGGTTTATTAGTTCTTTTGGTTTATATTATGAGTAATGACAACAATTGTCTCAATGTTTAAATGAATTCCCCTTGCTCCACCAATTCCTTTGTTTATAATTTTGTCTTAATGGTTTTCCCCTGCTCCGCCCACCCTTGCTTATAATATTAAACCCTCGGGTTTATTAGTTCTTTTGGTTTATAATATGAATAATCGATCAATGTCATCCATGATCAAATGTCACATTCTGACAAATATTGTCTCAATATGAAAATCACCCATGGCCAACCATGGTCATAGTTAGTCGAACGTCGCATTATGACAACAATTGTCTCAATGTTTAAATCAATTCCCTTGGGTTCACCAATTCCTTTGGTTTATAATTTGTCGGGTAATGGTTTTCCCTTGGGTTCACCAATTCCTTTGGTTTATAATTTTAAACCCTTGTGTTTATTAGTTCTTTTGGTTTATAATATAAATAACCGATCAATATCATCCATGTTTAAATCAATTCCCTTAGGTTCACCAATTCCTTTGGTTTATAATTTGTTGGGTAATGGTTTTCCATTGGGTTCACCAATTCTTTTGGTTTATAATATTAAACCCTTGGGTTTATTAGTTCTTTTGATTTATAATATGAATAATGACAACAATTGTCTCAATGTTTAAATGAATTCCCTTGGGTTCACCAATTCCTTTGGTTTATAATTTGTTCGGTAATGGTTTTCCCTTTGGTTCACCAATTCCTTTGGTTTATAATATTAAACCCTTGGGTTTATTAGTTCTTTTGGTTTATAATATAAATACTCAATCAATGTCATCCATGATCAAATGTCACATTCTGACAAACATTGTCTCAATATGAAAATCACCCATGGCCAACCATGGTCATAGTTGGTCGAACATCGCATTCTGACGACAATTGTCTCAATGTTTAAATCAATTCCCTTGGGTTCACCAATTCCTTTGGGTTATAATTTGTTGGGTAATGGTTTTCCCTTGGGTTCACCAATTGTTTTGGTTTATAATATTGAACCCTTGGGTTTATGTCATCCATGATCAAATGTCACATTCTGACAAACATTGTCTCAATATGAATATCACCCATGGCAACCATGGTCATAGTTGGTCAAACGTCGCATTGTGAAAACAATTGTCTCAATGTTTAAATAAATTCCCTTGGGTTCACCAATTCCTTTGGTTTATAATATTAAACCCTTGGTTTTATTAGTTCTTTTTGTTTATAATATGAATAATCGATCAATGTCATCCATCATCAAATTGTCTGAATATGAAATCATCCATGGCCAACCATGGTCATACTTGGTCCAACGTCGCATTGTGACAACAATTGTCTCAATGCTTAAATGAATTCCCTTGGGTTCACCAATTCCTTTGGTTTATAATTTGTTGGGTAATGGTTTTCCCTTGGGTTCACCAATTCCTTTGGTTTATAATATTAAACCCTTGGGTTTATTTTTTCTTTTGGTTTATAATATAAATAGTCGATCAATGTCATCCATGATCAAATGCCACATTCTGACAAACATTGTCTCAATATCAAAATCACCCATGGCCAACCATGGTCATAGTTGGTCGAACGTCGCATTGTGACAACAATTGTCTCAATGTTTAAATCAATTCCCTTTGTTTCACCAATTCCTTTGGTTTATAATTTGTTGGGTAATGGTTTTCCCCTGGGTTCACCAATTCCTTTGGTTTATAATATTAAACCCTTGTGTTTATTAGTTCTTTTGGTTTATAATATAAATAATCGATCAATTTCATCCATCTTTAAATCAATTCCCTTGTGTTCACCAATTCCTTTGGTTTATAATTTGTTGGGTAATGGTTTTCCCTTGGGTTCACCAATTCTTTTGGTTTATAATATTAAACCCTTGGGTTTATTAGTTCTTTTGATTTATAATATGAATAATGACAACAATTGTCTCAATTTTTAAATGAATTCCCTTGGGTTCACCAATTCCTTTGGTTTATAATTTGTTCGGTAATGGTTTTCCCTTGGGTTCACCAATTCCTTTGGTTTATAATATTAAACCCTTGGGTTTATTAGTTCTTTTGGTTTATAACATAAATAATCGATCAATGTCATCCCTGATCAAATGTCACATTCTGACAAACATTGTCTCAATATGAAAATCACCCATGGCCAACCATGGTCATAGTTGGTCGAACATCGCATTCTGACAACAATTGTCTCAATGTTTAAATGAATTCCCTTGGGTTCACCAATTCCTTTGGTTTATAATTTGTTGGGTAATGGTTTTCCCTTGGGTTCACCAATTGTTTTGGTTTATAATATTAAACCCTTGGGTTTATGTCATCCATGATCAAATGTCACATTCTGACAAACATTGTCTCAATATGAATATCACCCATGGCCAACCATGGTCATAGTTGGTCAAACGTCGCATTGTGACAACAATTGTCTCAATGTTTAAATCAATTCCCTTGGGTTCACCAATTCCTTTGGTTTATAATTTGTTGGGTAATGGTTTTCCCTTGGGTTCACCAATTCCTTTGGTTTATAATATTAAACCCTTGGGTTTATTAGTTCTTTTTGTTTATAATATAAATAATCGATCAATGTCATCCATGATCAAATGTCACATTCTGACAAACATTGTCTCAATATGAAAATCACCCATGGCCAACCATGGTCATAGTTGGTCGAACGTCGGATTGTGACAACAATTGTCTCAATGTTTAAATCAATTCCCTTGGGTTCACCAATTCCTTTGGTTTATAATTTGTTGGGTAATGGTTTTCCCTTTGGTTCACCAATTCTTTTGGTTTATAATATTAAACCCTTGGGTTTATGTCATCCATGATCAAATGTCACATTCTGGAAAACATTGTCTCAATATGAATATCACCCATGGCCAACCATGGTCCTATTTGGTTGAACGTCGCATTGTGACAACAATTGTCTCAATGTTTAAATCAATTCCCTTGGGTTCACCAATTCCTTTGGTTTATAATTTGTTGGGTAATGGTTTTCCCTTGGGTTCACCAATTCTTTTGGTTTATAATATTAAACCCTTGGGTTTATGTCATTTACGATCAAATGTCACATTCTCACAAACATTGTCTCAATATGAATATCACCCATGGCCAACCATGGTCATAGTTGGTCGAACGTCGCATTGTGACAACAATTGTCTCAATATTTAAATCAATTCCCTTGGTTTATTACTCTCTTGAGTTTAAAATACTAATTCTGAGGGTTTGTTAATTTCTTATATTTTTCAGTTTAAAATATTAATTCTTAGGGTTTATTAATCTTTGTTGTTTATAATATTCATCCGTTAGGTTTATGATATTTATCCCTTGGGTTCGCTGATTCCTCTGCTTTATAACATTAAACCCTTGGGTCTATTAGTTCTTTTGGTTTATAATGTTAATAATCTCATTGATTTATTAATATCTTATGTTTAAAATACTGATTCTTATGGATTATTAATTTATTAGGTTTTTTAGTTTAAAATATCAATTCTTACGGTTTATTAATCTCTTGTGTTTTTAATATTGATCCCTTATGTTTATAATATTTATCCCTTCGGTTCACCAATTCCTATGGTTTATAATATTTAAACCTTTGGTTAATATTAATAATATTATAATATTGCTAATAATCATTTTAAATAAATATTCAAATATTTATTAATAATGATTATTAGTGATATTATAATATTATTAATAAATATTCAAATATTTATTAATAATGTTTATTATTAATATTATAATATTATTAATATAGTTAATACCATTAAAAAATTATTAATATAGTTAATATATTATTAATATTATTATTATTAATATTAATATTATTATTAATATATATTAATAATGTTTATTATTAATATTATAATATTATTAATATAGTTAATACCATTAAAAAATTATTAATATAGTTAATATTATTATTAATATTATTAATATTATTATTATATTATTAATAATATTATTAATATATTATTAATATTAATATTATTAATATTCAAATATTTATTAATAATGATTATTAGTAATATTATAATATTATTAATATATATTATTAATAAATATTCAAATATTTATTAATAATGTTTATTATTAATATTATAATATTATTTATATATATTATTAATAATATTATAATATTACTAATAATCATTATAAATAAATATTCAAATATTTTTAAATAATGATTATTAGTAATATTATAATATTATTAATATATATTATTAATAATATAACTAACTATGATATAATATATATTATTAATATATTATTAGTTTTTTTGGTTTATTAATAATATAACCATCTATGATATTAATATATAAATAAATATTAAATTATTATATATTATTAATATTATTTTTATATTAATATATATTATATATATTTCAAGTTTATTTATAGTATGTATATAGTTAATACTTTTAATATATTAATAAATATTTTTAATAAATATTATTAATACTTATTATAATATTATTAATATATATATAATATTTTTGTGATTTTAATCATAATTAATATATTTAATATATTGATATTCTTATTAATATATAATATATACATTTCAAGTTAATATAATAAAATTATTATATATAATATTTATTTATTCATATATAAATTAATGTGATGGGTAGTGGATATAGGCCTATTGGCGTATATCAACCACATTGGTAAATGTGGTTGTAAATCTATTTTATATACGCCTATCGGCGTATATCAACCACATTAGTTTTTACTAATGTGGTTGTGCTAGTTTATTATAATATGAACCAGTGTAATATGTAGTAAGCTAGTAATCTAATGGCATTACTGCATTATGAGGATCTTGGAAAGTTGTACAAAATCCAGAAAAATATTTTAAAGACAGATATTTAGTCTCTTGCATATAATCTTCTTAACAAGAAAACACATAATATCTGCCATTAAAAAAAAAATTTAATTTAAGAATTTCATTTTAATCTATATAACTTCACATGATAGCAGAATGGTAAGTATAACTAAAAATGGGTCATTAGTAAAACAATACCTTTTTTCCACAACTTGACTCCGATGACGATTAGTCTCATCAATTATAAATGTATATTTCTATACTTTCTTTGTTATCAATCCAACTGTGCAGTTTTCAAATTATTTACCATCCATCTCCCCCTCGAACAAACATACCCAAACAAAATAATTACAATGCACTTTGCAATTCACATCGTATCCAAACATCAGTAAATTGCTGAAAGGTGAAATAGAAATGGCTCTCTAAAATATCATGATTTGCATTTAATCAATGCTCAGAGTGAAATATAAGATGGTTTTATTAAGATGGTCTCAAACAGGTTACTAAGGAGGCTTAACGACTAGTGATTTCGTATTTTTTACTTTGCACTTGTATGATTCACATGGGAATACAACCTCTATAAAAAAAATAAAAATAAAATTATAATCAAGATTAAAATATCTGATCCAAGTTCAATATACATATAAAATACCTTGAGTACACAATCAAATAATATCTGATCCAAGTTCAAGATACACATAAAATACCTTGAGTACACAACCAAATAATCATATGCGTACCCGATACCAAGTTTGGGAAAAGCTACACATCATTTAGTACCCTCCATGTTTGAGTATGACGAGGTACCTCCCAGTCAGGAGGACGAAACATATACTCATATGGGGACAAGAACCATAAATGTTGGGTACTCTTGTGGGATACATTTTCATGGAAAAAATAAAAAATTAAGTAAAAAAAAAACAAATGACGGGACCTCACCCAAAAAAAGAAAAAAGAAGAGAGTATATTCCTCGATTTATATGAAAACACTGAAATGAAGTACTCTTAAAGTACAATTTTGAATGCTAATTAAATAAAAAACTATTTAAAAGAAAAACAAACAAACAAATAAAAAATGTGTGACGTCCCTCAAAACTCTAATCCACAACTTTCCAACACTCTTATGAACTCAAAAGAAAAAAAAGGCACTTCAGCTTTACCATTTCATTATCAGATTCAAGGATGAAACAATACAGAAATGAAGAACAAGGAAGATGGGGATTTCAATGACATTTTTCTTGCACCAAATTCATGGGAAAGAATAGACAGTTAAGAGGTGAAGTGAATAATTGTTTCTGATATTCAAATCTTCGATTGTGGAAATATTTTCTAAATTTTGTAAGTAATTTTAAATGTTGAAATTTATTTTCAATTTTTTTCTTTGAAATATTCACTCAAATTTTTCCATCATGGCTTTCTCAAATTTGGTGTATCTGTTGTGGAAATATGTAAAAAAGAAAAGAGGATCCAAGGATTTTGAGAAGAAACATTTCAAAATATTTGTCGTCCACATTACATTATGCAATTGTACTAGAGTTAAAGTAAATTCTATGCATCTTATAAAAATGGTGTTTAGTTTTAAGTTAATTTTATGCATCTTCCCAAAAATGGTAAGCTAGTTGAAAATCTACCCAAATGTCAATGAAAAATGAAGAAAAAGAGATAACATCTGATGATGATGTTTGCGTTCATAAGAATGTGTTACCAAAATCACCAACAACATTCCGACTAAATCATGTAAGGTAACTAAAATGGGTGGAATTTATGGAATTTATGACATGTATGTGAAGCACAAGGAAGGTGTGATATTGTAGTATTTAAATTTTTGTTTTAAGTGGCACAACTTTTGAATGTATCCACTCACCCTATTTTGACCAAATGGTTTGTGTCATTAATGATGACCAGCAAGCACATGGAAATGGGTTGCATTTATGATATGTATATGAAGAGAAAAGAGAATATGATCTTATAATAATATATCATAATAATATATTATTTTCTTTCATATGGCTTTCAATGCATACCATTCACCCTAATTTGAACAAATGGCTTGTGTCATTAACGATAGACCAGCAAGGCACATAGTTATGAGGAGCTCTGGATTGTTTTGGTTGATAAGGAGAAAGCATGCCTTGAGAAGGAAATTCCACCATTGAAAGCCTCTTGAAGTGTGGATGTATATCCTACTCTTATAAATGGTTGGAGAGATGGTTGGCCCACCCATAGGAGGGGCATCAAACCCATAGGTGATTAAGCCAGGACAAGTTTATGACGTCAGAAATGCTGGTAAATTATTAAATTCTTAACATAAATGTTGATATTTTCTTTAAAACGCCATATATGTTGTTGAAAATTCTTTTTCTCCAACATTTGCAAATTCTATCCAAACATGTAATGCAGTGGCATGCATACACCAATGATATTTTTGTTTACTTTTATTTAAAGTTAATCATTGTAATAACATTAATCTACTCATAAAGTGTGTTTAACGACTCACATAACGTATTTTCAACCCATATTGTAATTGTGTAATCAAGTTGGAGCAAAGAAGTAGATATGTGAAATCTTGTATAATATTTTTTGTGCTTTGGCGTGAACTAAGCGTTGGGTTGATCCAAATTTGTAACAAGTGTTAGGCAAATCTAAGCCTAATTGAAACCCTAACTTCGAAGGAAACGCCTATTTACTTACGGTATCTTCATACTTTCCTGTTACTTAAATTGATTTCTAAAGAGGCTTTAAATAACATCCAAATCTTGCAAGTTCCTTTTGTGTTCGTAGATAGATATGTTATCGGTAGCGAGACATGGGAAAATAAATGAGAAATGATAAAGGTATGAGAAATGGAGTCGGAAGTTTCACATACACGAAACATATAGAGTGTATATACAAAAAAGGTTGAAGTCCATTAACTGGCAGCTATAACACCCAATTACCAAACGATATTGTAGTGATTTGTTTATTGATTTAAGTATTTCATGGGCAACACAAATATTATATTGATATTTTGGAAGTAGTTACGATTAAACTCCAAGAATTGCCTTCTGCATTTTACGGAAAAGTTCCAAGCAAAAAAAGTAACATCTTATACTATATAAGTGAAGGAGTGAGTGGAAACATACTTCCACAATGATACTAACAATAACAATAGAATTCGTTATGTAAATGATTTGATGAACTATTCCTCATTGAAAAATAGATGGAGAAAATAAGTGGTGCCAGCCTTTTTCATGGGAATAATAATATAAAGAAAATATAATGGCCCATAATGGATAAATTGATTACCACACTACATCATTGTAACATGCATGAACGTTAAATGTGGTCCATACTTCGAAATATTACTATGAATCCATTGTGTTCGACCTCTTAATTGAGGATTCAATACACTTTCTGTAAGTACAATCTTTCCCTTTGAGCCCCAAATTTTGAACCAATACTAAGCCAGACTTACCTAGATACCTATAGAGTTAAAAATATGTATATATACCAACCATACATGCAGAAATCACATTATAATCTATTCTAAATCAATGAAAATTAACCATTAATGGTTGTATTTTACTTGAATGGATCATAAATATAGTCTCCATATTTCACAATTATGCAAAGAGTTAAACTTGAGTATGCTATCACTAGTTCAAATGGATGTACATTAGATCAGCCCTATAGGTAATGTTTTTGTACAAGGATAGTGAACAAAGATGAAGTTATATAAGTTATTAATAATCTAGACGGAAGAATCTCTATATGACTATGAATGTTCCACTATGTAGACCTTTCTAGATAAATAATATCCAACAAAGCACATAGGTTAGGTTACTATTGTTCTTCTGTAACTAAAATACACATATAAATTGTAGGAATACCGTTTTGTGATTAAAAATAGTGATTATTAATTTTTAATCTGGTCGTTACTTACTTACAATTATATCACAATCATCACAACATATAGCCTTCTATTAAAAAAATTTACTATCCAAAAATATTTGTTATCAAGGCTTAGTGTATAGTCATAATATCAGCATTTGCATTTCGCATTTCTATTTCTAGGTATAGTTATACATTGTCATTCTAAGCTTAGATGGAACCTAAATTTATTTTCAATTTCATTAGTTTATAAGCCAACATGCTACTGATATAGAGATGATTATCATGAATATCAATGAAAAAACATGACTAATATCTATCACAAACTACTGAAAAGGAATTATCTATAATATATTGAAAGAAATAAGGGTATTACATTGGATGAAAATGGAATCAGAGAGGATATTCTTCTCTCTTTGGATCACATACTATGAAAAATGATAGTAGTTGTGACAGGGGTGTGGGAATAGGCCTTCATCTTCATCAACATTCCCAAGTACGCACCATCCCGATGGCTATTTAAGTAACATCATCTTCTAGCCTGAGAGCAGATCGCCACATTTGTCTGTGTGTCTGTGCTAACAACAGTACTGACAGACAATAATAACAACAGTACTGATAGACAATAATACCCAATCTGGCAACTCATCTCCGCGTGAGTCCATTTATTCTATGGTTTACTTTTGCCCTTTCTGCTCTTTCTATCTGCCGTGGAGCTGTTTCGGATATTTCTAGCCTTGACAAAAGCGTTGCCGAATGCTTGAAATCACTGCATTTGTGTCAAAATTTCCATAGGATTTGATATGGGTAAACGTTATCATGAGACTTAAATATAATAGAAAATGACAACTTTTACAGCGTTGACGTTGAAATAATAACAAATTATGCATGGGTTCAAAGCGAACTAATCACAAAGTCTTTTTTTTATCTTTAATATATACATTTCAAAGTAAACTACAATGTTTTTAAATTAAAAAATTAATCAGTTATGACTACTTTTTACGCCGTAACGCGTTATTATTTGAAAACAACTTTGCTGATGTGCATCGTGTCATAATGTGAAACCCTTAGATTGGATGTTAGACGATTAAAACATTTTCAACCGTAGATGGAAAACGGAGGCAGTTGCGACGTGTTCTTGAATTTTCCTGTATTTCTGCTGTCTATCCCTATCTTCGACTCCAATCTGTGGCTAGGGACAAAGCATGGGACAGAGTGAGGCGGGGAAGGTGGCCTGGGACAAGGAATACAGACAGTATTGTCTTGGGATTACTCGCACTCGTTGCAGAAATGGGTCCAGAATGGCGAGAACTGGCGAAGAATTGAAAGCTACATACGCAATTCAGGTAATTTCTCTGCTCTGGTCCTCTCTGCAACCTTTTCTTTCGTTCCGGTTTTTGGTACATTTTTTCTTCCAGCGAGTGTTCGATTCCCTGCAGCTCACTGAATTCTTTGTTTCTTGATTTGTGTGCACAGTCTGGTTGCTTGCTGCAAGAGTAGAGTATACCTCACTGGAAATAGACTTCATAGTAGCCACTGAGGGTTCTTGAAACCATTTGAAATACTCTTTGAAATCCATCAACTTCATTACTAATGTTTGAATTGAACCAATTGAACAGGTTTGCTGATTCTCGGTGGCATTATAGTTAGTCGTAAAGGAACTGCCTGTGGAAATTATGGGCAATGAAAGGGAGATGACTATGAGTAGTAAGGCTGTGCAAATCACACGCCCACGTTTTCTGATTGTAAAATGGCTCCGAGTGTCTTTCCAGTTCAGATAATTAGTGGCAATTTTATCATCTGTTTCCAAAGTTTTCAGTCCTTCTGTGTGGGGCGCTGCAGCTGGTTCAATGCTAGATGGGCTGCTTCTATTGTCTCCTTTACCGTCCAATTCAGCATTTTGGGCTAATTCTATTACATTCTGAGCCGCAGTTGCATCTTCATTGCCTCCAGGTGAAGAAAGCTTGTTTTGTGGCATGTATTCCTTTATCCATTCTTTGATTCCTTTCATTTCTGGACTGTCCTGGCTCTGCCATTTATTGTAAGACATTAAAAACAAAAGAAAAAAACTAAAAGGTTTTTCAAGATCAAACAGTGATTTTTCATGTTTGAATTGCCTGAGTTTCAGTTGACTGTGACCTTATATATAGCTAAATAGTATGGTCCAAATAGTATTGGCATCATTATCTTAATTACAGATTCCAAACCTTTTGCAAACATGGTACTCTCATTGAAGGCTCAGAAATAGTGAAATTGTATGGTCCAAATAGTATTGACATAATATAGTATGGTCAAAATAGTATTGACATTTTTATCTCGATTGCAAATTCCAAACCTTTAGCAAACTTGGTACTCTGGCAGTCAGCTTCGAGAACTGAGTTTGCATGAAACAATAATATAACCCTGAAAAATTTACCATATACTACCATAAAAGTATGAAAACATATATACATTTCTTGCTTGAGTTGCCAGTGCTTCTGTTGAGTGTGGCAATAAACACAGCTACACAGTATGATCTATTTGAAAACTTTGTACTCTCATCAAGTGGACTTCCATAATGCCAAGCAAAGCTGTTGCCCTAGGGGACTGATTCAAGAAGGAATTGGTCCAATAGGAGAGCTACAATATCCTTCTTATGCTGAGAGTTAATGGTACATGGAAATTTCCTTGGATTGGAGCTTTTCAATGGTATGACAAGGTATGGATGGAATTTGGAAGTATAACATTATACTATGCTGAGATTTTAGATCCTTTAATGATAATTATGTTCCGTATGTATCCTTGCTCATCTCTTCTTCATAATAAAAGTTTGTGGTATTGTTTCCAGAGTTGTGTTATTCCAGTTTTTGTGTCTATAGTCTGTTCTGTGATTCTCTGCATTAATTTTCAGATCTGCAAGCAGGTCAAGATGCCACGAACTTGCCAAAACATTGGGTATTTTGGGGTTTTCCGATTTATCTAGGGCTATGGCCTTATGGGGATCGATGGGCTACTTCTTCCCTTAGGACAATGAATCCCTTTGGGAAATTATAGTTCTTCATTCCTGACATACTTGTCTCCGACTCTCCACACAATGACAAATTTGACTGCTGCCACTTTTTCTCGTCAACCCTTGAACTTGAAAAATTTCCTTCAAACTTTCACAGTTACCATTTCAAGCACACCAGCACTGTGATATGTCATTCATCCATTAGCGGTTTCATTCTATTACCTGCGACCATATCTTCATTAGCGACTCAAAGATGGTGACCCTTGTATGCTTCAAATTTTACACTTCCATGAGGCACAAAATTTACATGTTCCAATTTGCAAAATTTATGCTGCCAAGGGCCAATATACACTCTAGTCGATTCTTCCATCACAGCTTTCAGCAATGTGCAGGCTGCTCCTTTCTCCCTGTTTTGTAGTAGTCAATTGACCCATTATGTCTTCAGTTAGACTTCCCCCTTGCTCCACAATTTCCCAAGAATGTCCTCCAACAAAATTTCTCCGACATTTTTGCCTAATCATCTCCCAAAATGGTCCAGCATGCAGAAAAACAAGAAAAAATGGTCCAGAATAGTGACAACAACCATTATCTTAAGCATAAACACCATCCATTATCTTCAGCCCCATGCATTATATTCTGCATTGTTCCCTAAAGTCTGCTAGCATATAAACTATGCTTCACACCAAGATATACTTCGCAGGTAATGGGCTTCCTTTGGTTCAAAATCATGCCTGGTAAAGATGCGGTAGTTGTCTTTGACCCCACTTGTTCAACAACATCCCAGTCAACATATAAAATATTAGTGTTGGCTGGATATTGTGTTTGCATGCCAGTTTGTCTTGTGTTCTGTTCTTCCCTTGTTGCTGCAATTAAATTCTCATTGTCTAAGCAACCCTTGTCTTGAGGGCAAGTTTTCCACCTTGTTCTTTTCATCATGAATGAGTCCCATCCAATACTTTGCAAGAAAATTTATTCTTGGAGTACTCTACTAAGAGAAAGGCCCTCCAATCTCTCAAGAATGTGTCATGTTCCACATACTTGACCTCATTAGATTGTAAGCTGTTGTGTGTACTATATGCTGACACGCAAGTGACTTCTCCTTGTCTGGGTATGATCTCCATTTGTGGAGAGATGTGACAATGCGGGGACCACCATTGGTCATGTCTCTCAGGACTACCTTGCTGCCCTTTGGGTCTCGAAATTTCATTTCCATTGTTTGGTAGTTCATCACAATTATTCTTAGCAAGTAAAAATACTGAACTCCCAACACCATAGTAGTATCTACCAATTTCACATAAAAATCATCAGTAAGCGTATACTTACCAAGAATGGCACTTAATTGTAGAACTACCTGGGTGCATGTCATATGATACCATTGACCTGTTCTCACTTCAAAGCCCTCAAATTCTTGCACGGAAATGCCTTCTGTACTACTATGGCTAAATTGATAATGTTGTATGTTGCTCCATCTATCAATGCTATGACATGTTTCCCTTAATTTTGAATGTGATATTTAGGAACAATTGAGAGAGTGGTGATAGTACCTCGTTCATTTCTTGGAAGTGATTTCCTCATTTCCTTTGGAGGTGGTGCTTCTTCACAGATGCGAATCTCCTTGCTTGGTGGTTGCGTTGTATCACTTTCACTGTCGCTAGTAGGTAGTACTTAAATGTAGCGAATCTTGCCCTTTCCTGAACATCATCAGTGACCTGGTTCCCAAGGCTCCTTGTAAGTGAAACAAAACTTCATTCTTCTAAGCTTGTTTCGATTCTCTTCATCTAACCAATCCTTCTTGATTTCATTGTCTAGAGATATCTTCTTGCTCTTGTCTTTTGGAAGGACTAGTGGCATGGGGGGAGCCTTCACTTATGGTGCTGCACCTCCCATATATTGAGTCTTCTTAATGACATTATATAGGGTTGCGGGGTTGCAAGCCTTAACCTAACCCTATAAGGTTCGGCTAATTCTTCAGTGAAGAGTGTTATCTCTTACAGAAAACCCTCGCTGCGAGCAAAACCTTGAGGTAACCTTGAACCTCTTTGAAGTTGAAAGTTGGCCCTTCAACTTGGAGATGGATCTCTTGCTAAACTCAACTACTCAAGGTCACTGTAGTAGAAGGTTTACGATTTAGTCCTATGGCCAAATTTATCTAAAAATGATAGAGTTTGGTTGGGCTATGTGGAATTTCCACCACTGGGCATGGAGACTGACCCAATCAGGCTTTATACAATTACAGTTTCGATGAGCAAAACATAGAAGCAGGGTAGCAATAATTCCTTTGAAAATTCAAGGAATTTAGAGGAAAATAAAGGAAATTAGTGCAAGTGAACAACAATTATTAAAGGCCTGAGAAATAAAGAAACAAGAGAATAAAATATGAATCCCAATTTCATACACTCAGTATTTCATACATGAGGAAATATAAAAGAAACAAATATAGATAGGGAATTATAGCACAATAATTTATGTAAATGCTCACGAAGACTGTTTTCATTAATATCTGCTAAAAAATACACAAGGATGCTATATGTCAAATAAACACCAACCCTTTTTTCCTTCTACATTACTTGCTTATATAAACATTACAATAACTGAAACAGGTTTGTAGCTCAAATTAATTACAGTAATCCAAAAATAGAAGAATAAATCTCTTAGGTACATGCATATGAAAATATCTTTTAAACATATCAAGTTTTTCAAAACAAAACAACTTGCTAAAAACTATTCTAAAATTGGGGCCGAGAAAATGTATTATGGTTATGCCTCCCTTGCCTCATATTAGGCCTTGTCATCCTTCAAAATCAGACTTATGTTTAAGCTCCTGTCTTCTCGGGTATCCTTGCTGCAATACACTAATACTGCCACTATCAATCCTTTAGCTGCCTGAACCGATGGTTTTGCTGACGGGCCGATTGGCAATGCTTCTTTCAGACACTTTCTTTCAAAATGCGCTGACAATGGAAATGTCAAGTGCTTCTTTGCAAAATTCGCTGATAATGGAAATGTTAGCCCTCCTTTATGCACTTCTGTGCTTAAACGCTGACAGGTATTTGATCAGTGGCAGATCAAAAACTCACTTTAGCAGTGAAAGATCAAAAACCTAAAAATGGCTACCAAATTCTCAGCTGACGGTACTGAACACTTCCAAAAGAAGGTACACCTTATCCATCCTCTGCCACTTTCTTTGTCTGGTTTCCATAGGGATTTTATTTTTAGCTGCCTTAGTCTTCGACTTTTTAGAACTTGCAACTTTCTCTTTGTTTATTATTAGGTCCAGTAGTGGAACATTGGCCATGTCTATGACTTCTTTGGCAAGGTCAGGGTTTTGTTTCAACTTTATCTTTAGTCTCAATTTGTTTGAGGGCCTGTGTGAGGTCTTTTACTTCTTTTAAACGTCTTAGACAGTGTGGATTCTTTTTCAACTGGAATCTCTTCATCACGGGGTTCAGGCTCAACCTTCTTTCCTTTGGTCTGCTCTGGTGGCTGGGTTTCTGCAGGGGAACTCTCAGTGGGTGGATTTCCAGCATGAGGGAAATTCACAATAGGAGGCAGATTTATAGTAGGCCATGTTTTTCCAAGCCTATCACTTCTTCTAGCATAAACCTTAGGTATTTTAGGACCAGAAGATGAGGGTATGTCTTTCTCCTTTCGAATTTGGGTTTGCTCAGTGGAGGTGCCCTGAGAGGAAGTTCCTGCTGGAGTTTTCTTGCCCTGTTTGGCACCCTTCTTCCACCCTCTTTCAGCCTTAGGAGGCTGGGGTTGAAACCCTCCCCAAAATAGAAAATGACTCCATGTCCTTTCAAATTTTTCCAATTGATTTTCAATTAATAATTTAATTAGAGCTTTGTGATAAACAAAATGTGGGGATGGGTCTTCCCTGGCCCGGAAATGAGCAACCATGTGCTTCAGACTTTCCAATAAATAAAAACAGACATTCATTTTCACTTGTCCTGCTAGGTGAGCTAAGAAATGGAAATGATACAAATTTACCTGGTTAAAACGACCTTCATAGGTGAAATATGACTGTGATTCGTAGTAGGCAGTTCCATTTGTCCTCCAACCAAGACCTTTGAACCCCTGTCTTCCTGTTTCTCTTTGAATTCGGCCTTCAAACGGGACATCAATCCCAGCTAGGATGTGGCTTCTGAAAACTCTTTCTCCATCAATTCCAGTCAATATACACAGAGTTGGAAGAAAATAAATGCACAGTAATTCCATTAATGAACTAACCATAATGAAGATCTCAGTGCTATCTCTGTACATCTCTGAATACCCTGCGGAGAATTTCTTCTCCAGACTATCTCCTATTTCCTCCTCTCTCTCACACACTTTTTTATGAAACTTTACATCTCATTTTATACAGTACTATTAAGAAACCACCTGATTCCCATTGGATGGAATCATATCCTCCATTTTAGGGAAAATCAACCATCCTTTCTGTGCATCTCCAATTATCCGTTTCCAATTGCAGGAACTATTTCTGGTGCAAGGATTCGTTTCCACGTAAAACAGGACCATTTTGCCGGTGGATCTGTCGTGGATCTATGTTGGTCTAGATACAGATCTGATGTGCGGATCCATGGATATGGTAACAGGTTTTTTGTAAGTAAAAAAAAATATATTTCATAAAATAAGCAATGGTTCTTATTGCCATGCAATTCAGTTACCCGAAGGTCATTATTTTACAGTTGTTTGGATCATTCCTTAATTCCGGAGAAGCAAAAAGTTCAGGCAAAATTTTTTTGGCGTTGGGGGCTTCAGTAGGCATTGTTTCAAAATCATCAATAATACGTAATGTTTTTTTTTTTAGAATTTTTTTCATTAAGATTAGGCGAGTTCTGAAATTTTCAAAGAGAAAGATCTGCTACTCTGTCGAAGAAATCTATTGAATGATGCATCAACATTTCCCATCCAGTTTGAATTTTATTTGACCGAGTTTTTGACAAAGTAGGATTTGATTAATCAATTAATTGTTTACTTAATCTGTGTCTGAGACTGTACTATCCCTTATTCAAATCTCCTTTCTTGATTCAGTTATCTATTTGAATTGACACATGACCCTATCTCACAGAAAACCTGAAATTTGTGATTTTTTTTCCAATATAAAGACTTTGCTGTTCTCGAAAAATCCAAGATGCTCGTTGCCGAGTCCTTACCCTTCATTTATGATTTATAAATTGTGATGTTTTTATTTGTATTTTATATGTCTGTTAAATTGTTACATTTGTCATTCCCAAGTTATTTTTACACGACATGTTAGTGATCTTCTTACAAGGTTAAATTTAGAATGGTTGCTATTTAATTGTATCTTTCTACATTCTACTTTTTATGATTCATTAAAGTTTTGAACAATTTGCATGCTTCTTGTAACAGTGAGTTGATTGTATGTTTTTCTATTGGGTTTTTTTCCATATAATTTATAATTTCTTGGGTTGTACGGGTACCTTATCTAAATGTACAGTTGTATCTGGAAACTATGTGTACTGAAACATGTGAATGTATTGTGCAAGGACTCTGTTTCAGAACACTTTAGCTTTCAGAAAATAAAACATAAATTACATATTGAAAATGAATTTAATTGACACTACTGCTCTACCTTGCAGTGGTTACTTTTGGAAAGAAGAGAGGGCCAAACTCCCCCGAGAAGTAAATGATTAGGTATGCGACAGTGATTTTAATGTTTTCTTTAATATTCTCTTGTTCCACTGTTAACATATTTTATATTGATCTTTTAGGTGCAATGGCAGAAGTGAATTCATCCAGTTTTGAAAGTTATGAGTTTTACGATGATGTCTTTCTTTAACTTTGGAATTTTTGTTGGTAGTTAATTTCTTATACAATCATGTATTGTTGTTGAGGTTGGAATAGGGAAGAAAATTGTTATGGATTTGCACTGTGTAAAATGTTTATTTTTTGAATGGAAATGTGATATATTTTTTGCATCTGGCTATTTTATATTTTCTCATTGCATTAATGATTAAAGCTTATGGATTGATCTCTGTGTGATGTAAAACATCGAAGGAAATATGGTATGGTTTCATTTTATCTGTAGTAAAATTTGAAACATTCATGAGTAGGAATGGTCATATTTGGTTATGATAAGAATTCATTAACATCATCATCACCTTTAAAACAATTAAGAAGCTATGTATATGGAGGCATGGTTTGAGAAATTTGCACTTATGGAATGACCCTAGAATGTAGGAGATGGAATGCTCAGAATTTCTACTTCTCAAATAGCTTGTCCGCCTATGCAATAAATCATAAAATATATTAAGCAGAATCTATGTTTCTCAAATAATCTGTAGCTTGTGCAACAAATCATAAGATATATTGGGCATGTGATGGGCTCGAGCAAATGTAATTTTTTAAAGTGTTTAGAATTTCTACTTCTCAAATAAACTAGAGCCTGGGAAACAAATCAGAACCTGTAGCTTGTGTAACAAATCACAACATATATTGGGCATCTGATGGCCTAGAGAAAATGTAGTTTTTTTAAGCAGTGTTCAGAATTTCTACTTCTCAACTAAACTAGAGGCTGGGAAACAAATCATAAGATATCTCAGGCAGAGAAAAATAATAAGTCAATTTTAAAAAATTAGCCATTTTTATCTGTTCACGTGATACAATAAACATTTATTCATAATTTAAATACTCTTTTTAGCCTCTGCTCTGCCATTTATTGTAAGCCATTAAAAACAAAAGAAAAAAACTAAAAGGTTTTTCAAGATCAAACAATGATTTTTCATGTTTGAATTGCCTGAGTTTCAGTTGACTGTGACCTTATATATAGCTAAATAGTATGGTCCAAATAGTATTGGAATCATTATCTTAATTACAGATTCCAAACCTTTTGCAAACATGGTACTCTCATTGAAGGCTCAGACATAGTGAAATTGTATGGTCCAAATAGTATTGACATAATATAGTATGGTCAAAATAGTATTGACATTTTTATCTTGATTGCAAATTCCAAGCCTTTAGCAAACTTCGTACTGTGGCAGTCAGCTTCGAGAAATGAGTTTACATGAAACAATAATATAAACCTGACAAATTTACCATATACTACCATAAAAGTATGAAAACATATATACATTTCTTGCTTGAGTTGCGAGTGCTTCTGTTGAGTGTGGCAGTAAACACAGCGACAGAGTATGATCTATTTGAAAAATTTTTACTCCCATCAAGTGGACTTCCATAATGCCAAGCAGAGCTGTCGCCCTAGGGGACTGATTTTGCATGAAAAATAATATAATCAACCAACCTTCCAAGATAGGACCAGCTCACAGAAGTTGTTTGCAGACCATTGTTGGTGGAACAGTGTGCTCTTCCACATGACCATATGGAATAAACTTCTTGTTGTTTGTCATGGTATAATTATTGGGTACTTTCATTCTCTTTCACATGTGACCCTGCCTTGTCGTAACCTGCCTTTAAGAGTACTAATGCTGTCAACCAGGGTTTTTTTTATTAGTCCCCTAAAGAGAGTAAAAGCAAGGATGTTTGTTCCTTTCCATCCGTTTTGTAATAAATGGGCCTCATTATATCTGTAAACGTTTTGATCCCCTCCCAAAGCATTAAATTTTCACCATGTCAAGGATAAATCTCCTTTAAACAAATCCAATCTCAAGGCCATACCTCAGGGATATCTTGTTCATAAATTGTGATCAACAGGGCACATGGACGTGACAATACTAGGGGTGATCCATGTGAAAATGAATGTTGGGACATCTCTTGATCTCATTGGCATCCATCACAGGGCTTATTAGTCCCCAAAAGAGATTAAAAGGAAGGATATTTGTTCCTGTGACTCTTCTAAGGATGTAGGGAGCTCAAGAAAATACTTAGATGATCACAAGAAAAGGTTGAAAGGATGGGGACTATGCAATATGAATCTGCTGCATGGGCTTCAAGGCCTTCAAGGCTGTCAAATATTGAGGAAAAAAATGATTGTCGGGGCTGAGATGTGCCTAGATGTGCCTGCAACTCTCTTAGTCAATGAAGAGTGTCCAATAAACAGAGCAATCACTAGAGCAAATGTAAGGAAGAAAACCAGAATCGGTAAAAATAGCTTTGACATATGACAGTCAATGTCTAAAGTATCATTGCCTACCGAATACTATTGACAGAGCAATGTCAAATATTTATCAAATTCGGCAAAAACCTCAAAATTTTCCTCTCTCACTAGAGCAAAAGCAATTTTCGAGCTACTTTTACTTTCCATACTCCAATAATTTCCATCAATCACTGTCCCAGCGTAGTAATTATGCACAGTTGTTGTGGGATGGCAGCCTGCAATGTACACTACTGATTTTAGAAATTAACAATCCCCCAGTGGATAGAATGATAACCTTCATATCTGCCAACAGAGTTTTCCAATCCACTCTCCATCTAAAACTTCTGAACTACTGCCTTTAATCTTACTCCTGCTACCTTTGCTACTCCTATCCCAAATGTTGCTCAAGGTTTGTCGCCTGCACTTCCTCGTACTGGTGCTACTCCATCTGCTACTCGTGCATCTCGGGCTCCATATCGAAGGGATACTATTTATTAATTTTTTTAATTGTGCATGTTCATGTTCATATTATATAATTCTTATATATTTGTATGGGAATGGTATGCTTGATGATGCAAAAAATTCAAGAAGGAATTGGTCCAGTAGGAGAGCTGAATGTCTAAGGTGAATTTTCTATGCTATGGAGTTTTATAATGTCACAATGACCCTCCCCAACATTCTTATATGATATGGATGATGTCTTAATCAAGCTCTTTCAGCCTAATTTTTTTTGTCTAAAATGCTTTGGTTAATTAATCTTGCATTCTCTGTGCATTCTAGCATCCCACCTTCCTTTCCTTTGAAATATGTTTCCAAATCCCATACCAGGGCACATACGATGTTTCCCTTGATGTATTTTGTAAAGTAAAACACCTTGCAGAAAACCCTTCAAGAACTTTCCCATGATCGAGTAGACGATAAACAGAGTAAATTGTTGACCTTGATTGCAGAGCCACACTGCCCAGTGAAAAATCTGTTATCATTGGCTTCCTAGTTGAAGGTGGTGGATGGGATTTATTTAATGCACGTAAGGAAATAGTTAGAGATCTTGGGATGACACTCGAAAATAAGGCACTTCTTTAGTTATAATATTTGCTTATATTAAAACCAAAGTTACAATGATTCTTTCAAGTCCATTTCATGCAAAAGAGTAAAAAATAAAAATAAAAATTGTTTTGATATTGTCGGTGCTCTGTTTTCTTTAACTACTTACAATGCCAATGATTTTTGTGTACACAATATTGAAGCCTCACAGTCTCCTGGTAGATTTAGTAGAAAATCTTTTTATAAGAAAAAAAATTATGGCCACTTAGGGATAACCGTATTCTATATGATGATGATATTGAATCCAAACTCAGACAAAGAAAAACGAAAACAGTGACATTTAGAGAGCCATGAATCGAGTTCCCTCACTATCATTTCGAGTTTAATATCATCTTTCATTTCAGTTTGTTTGAGTGTTAAATGAATTAGTTGTGATCAATAGTGTAACTTGACATCTCAACTATTTTGTGCACAAGTTCTTAGTATAGAAAATGTATTAGAATAAGGCCATGCTTGACCTGTATTTATTTGTGTCTCTCACTATCATATCAAGTTTTATAACATCTTTCAATTCAATTGTCTGACGTGTTCAGTGAGTTAGCTGACTCGAAAAATCTGTTTAAAAATTGAGATATGGCTCTTTTCTGTTTTCTTTTTCTACTATTATTGGTAGAAATATGGGTTCAGAGAGAAAACTTGAGAAGCATATGTCATTCTCATATTTATATGGTAAATTAAAAATGTTTCACAAGCATTTGGGTGAGGGGAAACAATAGCCTTTTGATATGCAACAAAATATTCAGAACTATAGTAGTGTGAGCACATTAATGGAGACACAGTGTCATTATATGAGAAGAGGGAAAAACTTACAGTCTCAATATACAGGAGTATGTTTAACTTCCAGTGGATTACAAGGTTTGGCCTAAGGTCAGGAGTGCGAAAGAGAAGCATATTCTAGCTTGACTCTAGACAATCAAACTTAGGCCATGGTTTCTTGTGAAACACTTCACTCAAAAGATACTCGATTCTAGTGCTATTTCAAATGCTTTAATGGTTGTTTAGATTGATGGTGAATATTCAATTAAATCACATAACATATCACATCTTTTTTCATCAATGATACTCTTCTCTATGCTACCACCTTACGGCATTTCCTTTGCAACATGTGGTGCAATTGGTAGTTATGAAAATGGTCATACATGAATGACTTACTTAAGGCAGTCCAATCCCAAAAATAATATCTAATATAATACATTGCAAAAACCCCTAGTACTTAGATACAAAGAGTAAAGGGAGTTCTATTTGAATGTTTCATGAGGCACAATACTTGCTAAGGTTTTGCAAATGGGGTAGCAATCTAAGTGGGCTTGATTGTGGGGAAAAATCCATAGTTAAGGACACTTGAGACAAAGGAGTTCTGAGATAGGTGATCTCCGGGAAGTTATTGTTACCAGGTACAAGCCCCTATGTGATTCATTTCACTAATTTCAATCCCAAAGGAGTTCTTAGATGGGTGACTTCGTGGAAAGTCTTTGTTACTATGTACAAGCCCCAGAAGTGCCGATTGACACTATGTGATTCATTTCACTAGTTTCAATCTCAAAGCCCCAGAAGTGATGATTGATGCTATGTGATTCATTTCACTAGTTTCAATCCCACTTCTTCACCCATATGAACATCACCCCATGTAATGAGTGTTAAGTGGACTATTCAAAAATCATGATAAATTAGTCACTTATAACTACCTCTCATAAAAATGATCATAAATGAAATGACTTAATTAAAGAAATTGAATCTCAAAAATAATATTTAATACAATGTCTTATTTTTTAATTTGCCTAGAAACAAAATTTATATAAAATAAAAATTAATAAATATTATTAAAAATGATAAACATTTAATAAGATAAATAGGTGTTATTGAAATGGAAAAACATGGGATAATAGTCTTCATGTACACAAATTATTAATAAAAGTTGAAGTCACACATTTTTTTTTAAGATAAAAGATAATTTAATGGTATCTAATATATAATTATGATCGTTTGTCTAACTATTTTTTTATAAACATATTTCTTATATTATCATCTAATATTTAATATTTTAAATATCATGAGGGCATTTTTCATTAAATATTCAAAATTTATTAAATCTAGTTTAATAATATTTATTTTTATTTAATAACATTAAAGCGTAATGCATTATTTTTATTACAATATAATATTATATTTAATTATCAAATTAATTATAATAATAAGTATTTCTATTTTAGAAGAGTTTAATTTAATTATTAGTTAGATGGAATTTATTTAAACTTCATAAAAATAAAATATTAGCAATATTTACATATTAAAAATTATTATTTATATATTAAATATTAGATTTATTTTTAGAGTAATTATATTTTTTTCTAATTTTTAATTAAATTTATTAATTAGAACAATGTTATATGAATAACTATTATATAAATTAAGTAATGTTTTTTTTAGATATGTAATATTGATAAGCCATGATATTGTATCCACGCTTATTTAAAAATTATGAATCTCCATAATTAAGAATCTTATTATATATATAGATAGATATATTATTTTTAATTATTATTATTATTATTATTATTATTTTAAATAATGTGATAATTTAGTTAATTTTTATGGTTTTTTTTTAAATTTTAGCAACTTAAAATATATGATAGAGTGTTTTTATGCTTATTTTGGATTAATCTATATTTACATTTATCAAAAATTAAATTTATATGGCTGGTAGTTATTTACTTAGCAAATATTTAAATGAGATTTTTCGGACTTTCTAGTGGATTTTCTAGCCGAAATCTGTCTGAAAATTTTGAGGTGAAATGTTGATTTATGTTATTTAAACTTGTTTTTCGTCTACATTTATGGATTCAACACAATGAAAAACCCCTCTAGAACTTCAATTGTGTAGAGTTTACCCATAAAACTTGTGATTTCAATTAATTCCTCCCAGATTTTAGAGAAATTAGATAGGGAAAATAAATAGGAAAACTTTTTAAAAAGTCGCAATAAAGACAACTCCATATTTAACTATGAATTGTTTTTAATTTTATTGTAAATTTCATATAAAACACAAAAATAAATTCAAAACTCAATCCCCTTAATAAGCTTATAATATGAAACATTATCATAATTTTTTGTTATAATGAATATTTAGAATACATCCATTTCAGTACTTCTCATAATAAGTTAGTTTTCTAACAAAAAAAAATTATAAATCAATGAAATAATTATGTTTGGACCCATCACTTGTAGATAAAGGGGGTTTTAAGAAAATATTTAAGACAATTTTTGAGTAAATTGTGTTAACTTGTAACAAAAAAAAATTACAAATTGTCTTAAATAATGTCTTTAAGGGAGTGTCTCAAAACATTGTCTCTATAAAGACAATATAGAACACACCACCAAACCTATAAAATGGGATGTGCCTTGCAAGGATGATAAAATAAATGTTGTAAGTACCTCAAAAACTAAGCTACACACATTAAATTATCCAATGTAGTACATATGTTGATATGTCTAATGCTTTGAAGATGATTGTATGTCATGTTGTCTCGATATAAATTGTATTATTGACAAAAATGAAAGGATTGGAAATCATTTTCATTTCAAGCATTGATGTAATCTTAATATATCCATGCACATATAGCTGATAAATGTAAAATATTATTACTATTTTTAAAAAATATTAGTATATTTGATTAATTTTAATTACCATTATCACTCCATATACACATAGCCTAAAAATTTCTTTGTGATTTGAAGAAATTTGTTGCGAAGTAAAACTTCTTTAGGAGTCTAATTTTGTTGGAAATAGATGTCGCAGGCTATAGGATATGGTGAATATGATATCACATGCCTTAACTTTGAAGTAACTTAAAATTTCTTCCAGTTGACTCATTATTGGAGCCATTGATGGAGCCTTCATATCTCGAGAATAAAAAGACTAGACAAATACCTCACTCTATGAAGTTATACGAAAATAATTCCAGACTCCTCGAGTACGTCCCATAACTAGATAGAATTTGTGATGAAAATTTTGATTATTATTATTTCATCATTAGCTAATTTGGATGTGAACTTTCATAATCTATAGTTTTGGAAAAAAAATAAAGAAATGTTTAAATATAATAATGATGATTCATATTTCCATATGGTGGCCTCTATATTTTCTTACATGTATTTTTCATCAACATACGAGAGAAAAAAAGAAATGGTAGTTGATACTTTTTTATATAAATTTATGGGATTGGCGCCCATGAGGTTTGTTCATTAAAAAAATTCATGTTTAGCTAGAGATTTGCATGAGCTTCATGAAACTTTTTAGGATGCTCCACTTGGTAATTTGGTTAATATTGTCTTTTTCTATTTTGAATTTTGTCCATGCAAGAATGCGTCATACAAAATTGAGGTTTTCTAGTATCTATGATTCTTCAAAATGCCATGCTAATACTATGGTGAAGGAAATGTTTCCAAACTTAGTATCCATCTTGCCTATCCCTCTTACTCTCACTTTAAGGTGATATTGGTGACATGTAGTGTGCCTGGAAACCATCCAATAACTAATATAAAGTGCCATTTGTTGGGCCACTAATTTGTATTATTATTAACACTTCTTAACATCCATTTCATCCATTTATGATATTCTTTTATCACATTATTTATCATAATTTATTATATAATTCCATTTCATAATTATTTATGCTCTTTTGGATAAATAATAATTGTTCTCTTTTATTTTAATAAATTAATGATTATTATGCATGATTTTGACAATGATGGTTTATTAATGAAATTGTTATAACATCACTCACTATTTTAGCCCTCAAAATCTCTTCGAGATTGCATATTTGATCTTCAGCTGATAATTAAATATTCCAACTCCGAAATTCATTGGGATGACAAGAGACAATTTTGCGTTGAACGTTTTGGGCAAATGAAGAAGAATCCTAAAACTCGGAAACATGGATTTTGTGCAGAACGAAGCAAGTTATTTTTTTTATGACTAGTTTTCCAAAATTCAGTCTTTATTGAGAGAAATGGAGGGTTCTTTGAAGGAAATATTTACATATTTTCCGTTGTGGCCATTTTCTAAAATTCCCCCAATTGTAATTTCCAGATTCGACTTGTGCATGTTGAATCATGATGGAAAGATCTTTCAGATCTCATATTCCTTGTTGAGATTTTGTAATCAGTCTATTTCCCTTTGTTGTCTATATATTTAAAGGGACACAAATCATAGAGAAGAGAGGATAGAATGCATAGGAGATAACGCATAGAGGGTTGCCTATGTAGGGAATAGAGATCTGTAATAGAACATTTCATTAAGTTACTGCAAGTTATCTTCGTGTTACTCTTGTAAGTTTGTGAGTACATCGCAGCCCTGATTGGAGAATTGGGCCCACTCTCCTGATCAGGTGCTGCATTCTTTATGTACATTGTTAATTGTGTTTTCTATTTTGTATATTTCGTAATTGTCATAACACTAGATCTAATTGCTGGTATCTTTATTACTATGAATTCATTGCAAGCCTTACAATTTATTACTGCCATTCTTTTATTGTTGTTACAATGATTATTTTTCTTTGTTTAAATTATCGAATCCATGATTGATATCAGAATTGTGCTATTGTATCTACACATACTTTGCGCGTTAACCTTGCAATAACCAATGCACCCAGATTGATAATTAATGTGGGAAAGAGTTTGAATATTCATTCACACTTGGACACAAAAATTTTCGCGTCATTGCCGGGGAGGCTAAAAAAGGTGAAAGAATATGATTCATATTGATCTAAGGATCAATCTCTCATCCTAGGGAGGAAAATGCTACCCTGATCTAGGTCTTGAGCGTACTTGTTCTATTTTCCTTTTCGATTGATTTCTTAGGAACCAATCTCTTGTCCTAGGGAGGAAAATTCTACCTCGCTCTAGGTCTTGAGCATAGTTGTTATGTTTTCCTTTTTGATTGATTTCTTAGGAACCAATATATCGTCCTTGGGAGGGAAATGCTACCCTGCTCTAGGTCTTGAGCGTAGTTGTTCTGTTTTCCTTTTTGATTGATTTCTTAGGAACCAATCTCTCGTCCTAGGGAGGGAAGTTATACCCTGATCTAGGTATTGAACGTATTTGTTTTTTTTTATTTTCTATTGATTTATTAGTAACCAATCTCTTGTCCTAGGGAGGGAAATTCTACCTTGCTCCAAGTCCTAAGCGTTAATTTTTTTATTTTTCTTTTATTTTCTTTCTGTTGATTTCTTAGTTTCCAATATTTCCTCTTAGGGAGGGAAGTTTCACCCTGCTATAGGTCTTGATATTTAATAATTTTTTGAATTTTTTCCTTCCTTCGGTTCTATGAACAAAGATCTAAACAAAAAGGTAGAGGATGAGGTCAATGAAGAAAGCGTCAACACAATCTGGAACCCAATCAAGGAACTTCACGATGTCAAAAATATGGGAAATAAAGACTATATTGAAGGATGGTTTCACTCTTTTGTTCTCTTATAACATCACCATATACTTCAGCAATTCTTGGCACCATCCTTAACAGGGAAGTTGGTCTCTCATAACCGTGTATTTATTAACATACATTTTTCAAATACGAGTATGTGCATACTTGAGGCATTATTTCGAAAATGGATTCACTGAAAGTAATCTTATATGTAATTATATTTTATTTTTCAAAGTAGAGCAGTGTAGTGTAGAATATATAATGAATATAGACATAAATAAATAAATTTCCTTATATGTAAAAATAGTTTTTTTTGTTGCAACAGGCTATGAAAATTAGCATCGGTGATCAATATTCGAATTTATCTATGTATGTAGATGCATTATATTGAAATTTAAACTTCTAAAAACATTCATATTCATTTTTATCACCTTTTTGGAAACATTCCTTAATTATCATATCCTATGGCTTGTGGGCTTGATGAAATTTCTAGAAAAATAGTCGGGACAGTCATGTTTTGAGGGACCGAATGGGAATATTTTCAAGACATGTTTGTATCCTACATACACCTTTATTTATAATCTCTAACCCACTCTTAATCACTCGATATGGATTTGAAACGAAAAATTTATGACCAAAACAATGACAGGATGTCTAGTAGGCAGCTCAGGAACAGAGGTGGGACAGTCTGTTTTTTAAGGCCTAAATGACTAGATTTTGGAAACCTGTTTCTATGACATATTCCCCTATGAATCTAGTTTACATTGAAATTTTAATCACTTTATTTAGATATCATATGAGTAATTTATGACCAAAATACTGTTTTTTTATCATAAATCATCACTCTCGAAACTTTTTTTTTTCGGATGTTCACTATCAGATTTGATCGACCAATTATTCTTGCCTTCAAAACCTATTTATATTTGAGATAAATAAATGAATCTACTTTAATCTCCAATTTGAATTGGTTCAATCTGTCATCAAATGAAAAAATTATGCTTGAAATATCAAATGTTGGTCTGAGCTGGAAAATCGAAAATGACTCTATTATGCAAGTCGTTCTAAGAAAATTTAACATACCATTACATGGAATTTTTAAAACCTATTTATATTGGAGACATATCTCTGAATTCACTTTCATTTGGATTTTTAATCACTCAAATGGGACGGAAAACAAATAATTTATCATTGAAACTCTGCTAGTTAGTATGGTTGGCCACCACTCTCCCGCAGGTACTAAATTAATTTTACTTTGTTATTTTTTTTCCCATCGATTTGTTTTATAGAGTAATTACTTGTTTTTTTGCATATTTCTTAAATTAGGACATCCCGATCACTTCTCTTCTTCCATTATTTCATGTTTTATTATAGGTAGACATTCATTTTTTTGCAAGCCTCAGGAGAATAAATAAGGTCAATTTATGAACAAGTGATTCTTGAAGACAATGATAATGAAATAAAAACATTTTCAAAGACGCTTCCTCACACAGAGAAAACAAAATGAATACTTTTCATCAATTAATGATTTATAACATGATAAATGGGAATTGATTTCTATTTGAAGATCCAAGTCATTTCCAAGAAAAACATTTTTGCATTTATTCACCATTCACAAACAACATTGCTGCAAGAAATATCATAACCATCGTAACTTAAGATTTTTGTTTATTTATTGTTTTTCAATAAAGAGTCATTTATTTTATGATTTCTCTTATGTTTTTATGCTTCAAGTATTGTTTACTTGAAAGTCACATTTTTTTTGTTTTGTTGTCAAAATAAAAGGAGCGAGTTCTTAAGTTTCGTGATGTTGTTACTCCGGATGTTGCTACTCGTGATGTTGTTACTTCGGATGCTGCTACTCCGTGATGTTGTTACTCCGAATGTTGCTACTTGCGATGTTGTTACTCCTTGGATATTGCTACTTCGTAATTTTGTTACTCCTTGGATGTTGTTACTTCGGATGCTACTACTCAGGATGTTGTTACTCCTTAGATGCTGCTACTCCGCGATGCTGCTACTCCTTGATGTCGGTACTCCTTGGATGTTGCTACTTCATGATGCTGTTACTCCGGATGCTGCTACTCATGATGCTATTACTCCCTGGATGTTGCTACTCCGTAATGCTATTACTCCTTGGTTGATGTTACTCCTCTGATGCTACTACTCCGCGATGTTGCTACTCCTTGATGTTGTTACTCCTTAGATTCTGCTACTCCATGATGCTATTACTCGGGATGATGCTACTCGTGATGTTTTTATTCCTTGGATGTTGCTATGCCGTATGTTGTGAATCTGTCACTATTATTACTCTGTTGGTGTTGTGAATCCGTCACTGTTGTTACTCCTTCGGTGTTTTGAACTTGTCACTGTTGTTACTCCGTCGGTGCTTTGAACACGTCACTGTTGTTACTCTGTCAGTGTTGTGAATCCATCACTGTTGTTACTTCGTTGGTGCTATGAATCCGTAACTGTTGTTACTTCGTCGATGTTGTGAATTTGTCACTGATGTTACTCCGTCGGTGCTATGAATCCGTCAATGTTGTTACTCTGTAACTGCTATGCATCCTTCACTGCTGTAACTCCGTTGGTGTTGTGAATCTGTCACTGCTGTTACTCTGTCGGTGTTGTGAAGCCATCATTATTGTTACTTTGTTAGTGCTGTGAATCTGTCACTACTGTTACTCCATTGATGTTGTGAATCCATCGTTGTTGTTACTCCAAAAAAAATTCTAAGTATCCAATGTTGTTACTCCTTTGGTGTTGTTACTCCTCCGATGTTGTTACTCTAGGAAATTTTCTAAGTGTCTCGTGTTGTTACTCCTCTAATGCCATTACTCCTCAAGTGATGTTACTCCATGGTGATATTTTTCTAAGTACTTGGTGTTGCTACTCCTCCAGTGTTGTTACTCCACCAAGGTAACTCACCAGGTACGTCCTCGACTGACTCGGTGGATTTAATTGGTATTTTACTTATGACATGACCAACTATGACTGATGACGAACATACTTTAATTGGGGGGAGGTCTCGTATTTAGTATCAGGATGATTATTATGGTAAGTCTTGTCAAGAATGATTCACTCTTAATTCCTCATTATTTTGTAAAGTGGCCAATCCTCCTTCATGTCACCTTCCTAACATCATTATTTTTTTCCCCTTTCCCTATTATTACCTAAGTCATGGTTGTTGTTACCTCAGTTTGTTGTTGGCCAATTTTCACGTTGAATTCAACATATGTAGGTCTTTCTGAATTTTTTTTCTCTTTGGTGAATGGGAAATACTTTTAATGGTATAGGCCCTCTTTGACATAATGATTGGGTAGTCAATTTATCTTTGTTTATCTATAAACATAATATTATTTTTAAGTAATAATTATGCAAAGATGATTTCATCATGCCAGCTTTCAACTTTCCTAATTGGTCAAGTCCCCGATCTTGAAAAATTTATGATGATGACCACAAAATTGTATTTAAATATTTCCACCATTATCCAATGAACTTTTCCTCAACCCCAATCTTAGCAATGAAAAATATATTTATCAGCAGTCATTTGAAGGTTATTAGTCATTTAGAAGAAAAACTATCAAAGTTGAAAAATAGTTACTACACAACTTTTTACACCATCCCTAACTCTTAAGGAGCTAACCTGCCACCCCATCTATTAAGTAATATTTATTGATTAACAATAACCATAGTTGAATATTAAACATAAATGGTAAACTAGAGGATAGGAGGTCTCATCACGAGCTGACCTACCATGATCATAGGTCCTAATAAAGTGACATTACCATTGTTGGTCACCAAGCCATGGTAATGGCCTTCAGTCATAAAACTGAAGGATGAGAGGTCTCATCACGAGCCGAATTTTTCACTTTTATTAGCTCTTGTGAATGGCACCGCTATTAAGTGGTTACCACGCTAGAAAAATGATCTTCAATTGACATCTAAGTAAATTGAAAGGCTTTTGTAACTATGTACTTATTTCTAATAAACGAGACACTTGCATCTCAATGGGTTAAAAATGCATCCCTGTCGAGGCTATGGATGCCTGCTTGTAGTAGTGACTATGTCTATGGTATGAAAGTTAATTTAATACTATAATATACTTGGTTACCTTGTTTTCTCAAAGATAATTTCCGATATAGATTACTGTTGCATATACAAGATTTTCCAGAACTCATGGTTCATGGGGTAATATTTAATCAGTTCTTAAATGATGGTGGTTATGGTTTATATCTATTATTGAGTTATAAATATTTACTTTACATGTCATGGATGAAACTTGTAGGATACTTGATATTTTACATTTTGTATCATCTAATCCATCATTCCTTTACTCTACAAGTATCATATCTTTAACCAAAGATAGTTGCTTTTCCCAATCAGTCACCATTTATTCATAGCTTAACAACACCACTACTATTTTGAGGTGGAATAAAGAGGCCTAATTATGATTTTTAATCCCACGTAATTGGACAAACCTTGAGAAGAAAAGACTGAGATAACTAATTCTCATAATTTATGTGCTCATAACAACCAAAGCTTACGGGTATAGGGAAGGCATCTTTTCCCTTCTTATCCATTATTATCCCATGTCGTTCACAATATGATTATGTCACTTTTATATGTAATAAGGTTATTGAGGTGATGAATTACTGATTAAGGATACTCATGAGATTTTTTTGAAAGATGACAGGGAATCTAATCAGTTTGGTGGAAGGAAACCCTGCTACACTTTCTGATTACTTTTTTTTATCTTGCATGGCTTCCACCTTCTGCATCACTTTCAGCATCAGCTCAGCCTACATCAACTTCAAGAAATTTCAATCCATACATGCCATTCCACATTTTTATGGAGGTAAAACTTGAGGTAAAATAGCATAAGGTTTTGATTTATTAAAATTTTAGGAGAATGTCATGAAAAACCATTGAGCAATATTCAACCATTATTTCCCCTTCTTTACCACTTCCCATTTTTCAGAAACACAAAGTATTTTAGTTTGGGGGAGTGTTACTTTCATTATCATGAACATGCCACTAATATTATTTATCATCCATCGATCTCCTTATTCATTCTCAAAATCTCCTTTATTCCATGTTGCAATACACCAAACAAATATTTTAGCCATGATTGTAGCAACCACATCAATTTGTTTTCTATTGTAGCATGAGGGCATGCTAATTCTCAAGTTTGGGGGAAGGGTTGCTATGCATGATGAATGATTTCTCATTTCTTCCTCATTTAAGATATACAATCCTAAAATTGAATTGTGTATATCCTTAAAATTATCAACTGGATTCTTCTGATTTTTGGACAACCAAGATGTATCATTAAAACAGAGAAATTTTCAAGATAAACCAATTAGTTAATTCCAAAAAAATCATGCATTATTACCTAAAACCATATTGCTGATATATTGAAATTTTTATTTTGCATTCATTTGATTTTCGGATTAGATAAGCACTGATATAGTATAAAATTTCTTACAAAATTTCAGCAAAATTTGGTTTGTAATGAAGTTTTTATTTACTTGTATCATACTTTGTTGGAACTTCATATACATACGGTTGAAAGTATACATGAAAATTATTTTAAGGAAGAATTTGATGAAGAAGCCTTCTCTTCCATCAATATCATGTGCTGGGGTGAGCATTTTTCTTATTGTATTACAACTTGGTTAATACTGAGGCATTGGGTTGCATGAGGACATGCAACATGTTAAGTTTGGGGCAGATGTTGGGCCACTAATTTGTATTATTATTATAACTTCTTAACATCAATTTCATCTATTTCTAATATTCTTTTATCACATTATTTATGATAATTTATTATATAATTCAATTTCATAATTATTTATGCTATTTTGGATAAACAATACTTGTTCTCCTTTATTTTAATAAATTAATGATTATTATGCGTGAATTTTCCAATGATGGTTTATTAATGAGTTCATTATAACAACACTCACTATTTTAGCCCTCAAGATATCTTCCAGATTGCAGATTTTATCTTTAGCTGATAATTATATATTCCAACTCAAAAATTCGTTGGGATGACAAGACAGTTTTGCGTTGAACTTTTTGGTCAAACGGAGAAGAATCCTGAAAATCCGAAACATGGGTTTTGTGCATAGCGGACCAAATTAGTGTTTTTATGAGTATTTTTCCAAAATTATATCTCAATTGAGAAAAATGAAGGGTTATTCGAAGGACATATTTTTACATTCTTTGTTGTGGTCATTTTCCAAAATTGCCCCAATTATAATTGCCAGATTTGACTTGTGCCTGCTGAATCATGATGGAAAGATCTTTCAGATCTCATCTTGTTTATTGAGATTTTGTAATCAATATATTTCCCTTTGTTGTTTGTATATTTAAAGGGACAAAAATCATAGAGAAGAGAGGATAGAACACATAGGATATAACGCATAGAGGGTTGGCTATGCAGGGAATGGAGATCTGTAATAGAAAATTTCATTGAGCTAATGCAAGTTATCTTCGTGTTACTCTTGTAAGTTTGTGAGTACATCGCAACCCTCATCAGAGAGTTGGGCCCACTCTCCTAATCAGGCGCTGCATTATTTCTGTACATTTTTAATTATTTTTTCTGTTTTGCATATTTCGTAATTGTCGTTACAGTAGATCTAATTCCTGGTATATTTTTTGTTGTGAATACATTACAAGATTTACAACTTATTACTGTCATTATTTTATTGTTGTTACAATGATTTTTGATTTTTTCAAATTATCAAATCCACGATTGATATCAGAATTGTGTTATTGTATCTGCAAAAACTGTGCGCGTTAGCCTTGCAACAACCAATTCACCCGGATTGATAATTAAGGAGGGAAACAATTTGAATATTCATTAACACTTGAACACCAACACCATTATGTATATAATTTTTTTTTAAATCAATGCCAATACATACAATTTCAATGATGGTAGAGTTCTTTGAAGGGTTTTATCTCAATGGAGGAGCATATGCCTTATAAGTGGGTGGTTGGTAGTTCGATTCAACTACTACACTGAAGGGGTGTTTAGGATAGGTTCTTAGGTTGTGTTGCCCACCTTCCAGTCTCAGAAAAGCTGAGTGTTTTATATCATTGTACCTTGTAATGGTATTATATATATGTTATGATATGATCTTATACTTGTGTCAGCTTCTTTCTTTCCAAATGGAATTTTTTAGGAGTTGTGTTGGCATTACCACATTGTATTAACACTAGTTTTACTATCTAGTCCAATTGACCTTAATTTTGTGGCCATTTGTCAGATAGTAATAAAATTGTCTTATTTTATTTTACCTAATTCCATGTCATTGAAAACTTGTAAAAGATGAAGAGGTTGAACTAAAAATCTTTTACTAGAAAATAGCAAAATGCAGACATCTCTTCCAATCCACTCTGACCAAATAAGCTTTTCAAATCTATAGATAATCTTGGTGTATTTTCGATAATTTCCATCAAGAGAGGATTTCAGTATAATTTTTAGTAATGTCATTTATTAGTAATATTAAATTTAATTTATCTAACATATAATGATTCTATGATGAATAACTTCATGGTTCCGTTTTCAGGAAGAAGGTATCCTTTCTGTTCAATCTGCACACAATTTGATATGATGTATCTCATGAAATGATTATATTTTTTTCTTGACTATTAATTGTATGAAAAATAGTCTTTTAATGCAACAATTATTAGAATTATGAAATATGCAAGAATGATTTTCCTGATCCAATTTGTTATCTTTTGGCTTTATTTATAGGGAACCTAGATTTTGTTTAAGCATTTTAAATTGAAAAAATTTAAATTGCCAATTAGAACATCATCATTTACCTTGAGATTATAATAATGAGGATCATGGTCTTAAATCTTAAATCTTGAATATAATTCACCAAAAATATATTGGCTACTTATTTCTAAAGTGAAATCAAAGTGAACAACATTTTTAGTTTTTATCATATGCTAATAATATTTTGATATGTATTTTGATCAGACAGAGATATTTTTAGAGCTTATGTTCAAGGCGTTGAAGTTTGATATAAACTCAAAGTCTGTTGTTTCATTTTCAGAAAAAATGTTGTAAGTGTGTAGGTTGGATTTTTTATGCCATGATAGATATTATAAATAAATTTGAGACTCTTAAAATTTTTATTAGGAAATATAAACAATTTATTGGTGCTTTTAGTAGCAATTACATTCCTTATTTTAACTTGATATGAGGGTGCATAAATTTCATCAAATCTACATTCTCTACACTCAAAAAGGTATGAAAACACTAATATCTTAGTCTTTCGCTAGAAACAGCTTAGAAATTGGAAATTTCAGTCATGATTTTTACAGGTTTATAACTTATTCTGGAGGTATCACTCCAAAAACCCCCACAATTTTCATGTGTGTGTCTCTTTCTATTGTGTGAAGTGCTAAAAGAGACACCTTATTTTATGAGGAATCATGTTTGGTCATTGTCTTTTGCATTTAAATCATCGAATGTGTATTTTTTACCTTTTTTGAAATTGGTGGGTCTAAAAGATATGATATTAGATCAATTATTTTATTTTATTAACAATCAGATGTTGGTTTAGCATGGATTGTTGCAAGAATTCGATACTTGATCTGAGGTGAATGATGATCATCTTTAAAATTTTGTGGATTTTATGGAAGAAGGTGAAAAAATGATAGAAAATTACCGTAAAGCTACTTCTTATAGCTTTATCAACTCAAAGCTAGTTTCCAATATTATTAATGTAGAAAACGCTGATAAAATTGATTTTGAATTGGATGATGGAGAATATTTATAGATTGTTTTAAGATGTTTCCTTATTAAATATTATGAGTGTTTCATTGACATTGTTTTTGTTTTTCAATGGAAAAATAATTTGCAGCACCTTCTATCTTTCAGCAAAGGTGTTGGTTTAACCATGGATGCCACTATTTGGGATTTTTCACCATTTGAATTATTTAACTTATTTTTTGTTGGCTTCCTTTGTCTATGTTGATGATATTTAAGTTGGTTTGCAAACAATGGTGCCTATCCTTTGGAGACCCTATATTTCTTGTATAATGCCTCTCACTTCACAATTTTTTCTTTTTTTTTATTCGTCATAACTTGACGATATATTATCTCCATTCTTAGACATGTCATTTATAAATTATAGTATTGAATTATTAACTAACCAATAATATGCATGTGAAATTTATAACCATCATAGTCTCTTAACTAAAATGTTCTTCCGGAGACATATTGTATGAATCTACCTAAATTTTAATCCTAGTCTTATCCCACTTAGGACTAATTTGATTTTTTGGTTTCCCCCTAATAAGGACGTTGACACATCTATACTTCCTTTATAGATTTCATTTCCTTATTATCCTTTACCAGACCTTTTTATAATATATATAAATGAGACCTCCTCACTTATATATATATATATATATATATATATATATATATATATATATATATATCGAAAGCTACACATTTGTATCATTCCCCATTCCTATATCATTACTCGTTAATTATGATACTTCAACCAAATTTCCACCAAAATTCTAAGGTTACATTAAAATTAAGCCTCATAGTTACTACAATGATTTCCTTACTAATTTATTTGACTCACTCTAACCGAAGTGTAACTTAGTTATGCTTTTATTTATTCATAGCCATAATAATGTATGCAATTTTCCCACGCTATCATTACTCTTCGATTTGGTTTGTTGGTGTGATAAACATCATTAATGATAATGTCATTGATAGATATTTCGTGTACCATTTTCTTTTTTGATATTAACACTCCTCACTACAATCCTCACCTGCGATATCGATTGACCTGCTCTACAGCTATCCGACCAAAACTAAAGCTGGAACAATTTAATTTACATAGTACTAACCCATGTGAAGTTGTACCATGACTCCTAAACCGAGGATTGGAATTTCTCCTTGGGATTTATTGTAATTCTCAATGTGTACCCAATTCGTTGCTTAGTATTCCACGACATCAATCTCAGAGTAAACCTGATCTTTTGTCACATGGATGGTATGGATTCACTTTACAAATTAGGGTTTAATCATAGTATAAGAGATCAGATTTTTTTTCTTTCCAAGGAACTTTCATTTCAATTCTTTCTCGCTCGGATTTGTCCATGTATTTATCATTTGCTTACCCTGAGGAGAGCCGAGATGGAGATTGATGTATCAATACAATCGAACGCATCCCATATTCTTCAGGTACAACGTTCCTTACCTTTGGGCATGGCTCCTTTGGGAAATTTCACATTTGTTTTACTGATTTATGTGTTTATTCTCTCTCTGTAATACTTCAGAAGTTGTCAAATTCTGTCATGAATTAAACTCGTTAATTAGGGAACTCACTATACTACTTTACCCTTATTACTGCATTTTGAATTTCTTTTTCTAAAATTTCCATTTAATTACTCATGATAATTTGACTCGAACTTCCAGTTTATTTTCCATGTTAACGGAATTGATAATGCACCTCCATTATTAGTGAATTATGTATTATCATTTTTCTCTCTGTGAAGTCTTTTCTTTCTCAGCTTTGAGAGGAAATATTGGCTCTACTTCGGTAGAGAAAGTAGGTTTCTCCACACATAATCTGTGGGAACAAAGTTTATATTTAATTTCGGAAACCCATTTAACTGTAATTGTTTCAAATTTCGTATCGTGAATATGCTTCACATTTCTTCCCCATTGATACTTTCATGGATTTTGTGGGAAAACACAGATCAGTGACATCCGCAATGCTTTAAAGTATTCACATCTTTGTTTGAAAAAGGATACGCCTCAGGTTACTCACTGGTTCAAGTCTTGGTGTCTTAAATTTCTGTTGGAACATATGGCTTCGAGGTTCAGAACTATCTCTCCATGCTTTTATTTGTATGAAGACTTCATTCCATTAGTGAAAATTAAATTCTAGCATACTGACAAGTTTGGTTTATTCAATAATGGCTTTGATAGATTAAAAATATATATTTTTATACTGTTTAGTTATTATTCTCATTTCTTCTGTCTTTTATGCCTTCGCAGCTATGGTTTTCCATGTATGCAGGACTCTTCAAGGTAATACATTTTAAGTCATATGGTTCGACTTACAGCAGCTTTCCTTTCCTAATTTATAAATTTTCTCAATATATAATTTCTCTAATTCATTTTTATGGTTTTCTGTAGGTACAACTACACTATCATTTCTTACTTTTTGTGCTAGGGAACTTTGTTAACCACGCAACTCATTTTCTTTAATACTAAATTTGAATTTGCACAGGATGGTATCAACATTATCGAATTCTTCTTCTACGTTGGTCATCATGCCTGCTTTGCAGGGGAAGCATAGTACTGCCTTTTATCGACACATAGTGTCTTCTATACCACTGTACTTAGGTTTATATTGATGATACTATAAAGATAAATTAGTTCTGGGTGTGTAACCCAAGAACTGGACTATTATGCAGCATATATATATTCTCCATACAATACTATTCTAAAACTTATTTTGGTTTCTACTTTTCTTCAGTCCAACTTACAGTTTGGGAATTATGCGCAATCCTGCTTGTATAATTTATATACAATGTTTATACTATACATATTTCATATTAAGGTAAATAAATGACGCCTTTATATTTATTCTACCATTTCCAATGAAAATAGTTGATTCTATATTGCAAGTAGTTATAATACCGTAATGTCATTGGTTCTTAAAAACAAGTTATCTTGGTTCCAATATAACCATCCCATGTTTTTCTAATACCTTGGTATTTACATCTGTTCTACTTGAACTATTATGGAATAAAAATTATTAATAACTTTCTACTTTCACAGCTATGTTTTTTTGTGTTTTCTAATTTATGCATAACTAGTTCAGTATGCTTTCGAAATAAGCATGTTCCTTCTTTGTATAAAGAAATCGAATTTCTGGTATACTGCTATGCTCAATTCTCAACATATATCTACTTGTCTTATATTCAGTTCTAGATTTCTTTTGAGTTACTTAAAGAAGAATTACAGAACAACAAAGTAGACCAGAATCATAACACTAAAGAAGTTTTTTATTTCATATTTGTACTTAAATTTTACTTGCAACACTTTAAATGCTATACCTGTATACATATTTTTCTTTTTAGGATTATTCCTTTATTTAGAATAGGGTGATCTAAGGGTACAACATAGTACATATTGAAAGATACATCAGCTACTTATTCCTAATTATCATGTTATTTTTTGTTCCAGAATGTCATTTTAGATGCACTAAAACCATTTTTAACACAATATACTAAATCAACTAACATACCCAAAACATCAGTTTTCCTGTGAGGTACTTAACCTCAGATCTAAACCCATCATTGGGTTTAGAAATTCTAAGAGTTGGTCTTCTACAATATTATGGCTATACAACCAGACAAATTTTACAATTCCTACTATAGTAATATCTGTTAAATGTATAGACCAACAACTGGAACATGTAGCTCCTAATTCGACTAACATTCAACACATTTTTAATTTCAAATTTTCATATTACATGGTTACAACAGCTAATTAAAATCCTATATTATTTCATCAGAATGTGCATACCAGTTAGCTCTGACTATTTGCCTCCCAACCGTAGATTTCTCTCTCCGTAACTCACCCTCGAGTAGAGATCCTTTGCTCGAGTTATAGAAAACCCCTTGTATATCCCGAAAAATCTTATTTAAGCTTTTATTTCCCTATCTTATTTCCATTAATTGAGTCGAGCTAATTCATGATGCTTTATTCCTATTTTTCCTAGGCTTTCCCTCTGTTTCTTCCACAGAGGTACTTTTAAATCTGTCTTTTCTGCTTTTCCAGCTTTATTCCACCTCTTCCCAATACTTTCCTCTTTATTGGGGAAATTAGATATTTATCTCCAAATCTAACTTCAGTATCTTGCTTTATTCCTTCCAAGCATTTCTAGAAGTTTTGGGAAAGTCTTATCACCATATCCATCCTCGTGGATTTGGTTTTCAAATCTCAATTCTCAATCTAGTCATTGCACACATAATTTTTCATTTTATTTTATTAAATAAATTAATAAAATAAATCCACATAATATTTTTCCATTGGGGTCCCCCTCTAAAAACAAACATCATCCTTGATGTGACAAAAATAAATAGCAAAATTACCATGTAAACAATGATGGGTGTTTTTCCATCATCTCAGCATCTCGCTCCCAAGTAGCCTCTTCAGGTGCAAAGTGTCTCCACTGCACTTTCAACTTGGCCACTATCCAGTTACAGAGCTGAATTTATTCCCGCGCCAATATTTGAAGCAGCTCTTGAAGTAATTCCCCTTCTGGTTCCACCTGAATCACATTCCAATCAACAACATGAGCAGAATCATGTGCATATGTTTCTTAATAAAGAAACATGAAATACATCATGAACCTTAATATGAATGGGTAAAGCCAGCTTATCTGCAACTAGTCCCACTCTTTCCAGTACTTCAAAAGGTCCACAGTATCGTGGAACTAGTTTTTCACAGCTTCCAGTGTGCAAAGTACTTTTCTTAGGCTTAATCCTTAGATACACATGATCATCCACATTGAATTCTCTATGTATTCTCTTTTTTTCTGCATAACTTTATGCATGTCTTATGCTGTTTTGATATTTTGCTAAATCTTTTTCATAAATTTTTCCATTTCTCGTAAAGATTTTGGTCCAAGTATTAGTTTGTCTTCAAGTTGACTCCAATTTATGGGGGTATGGAACTCTCTTCCATAAAGTGATTCAAAAGGGCTCATCTTTATGGAAGCTTGGTAGTTATTATTGTAGGCAAATTCTACTAAGTATAGATAGTCTTCCCATTTTGTTGGCCTATCCATAACATACATCCTTAACATATCCTCTAGAATCTGGTTTTTCCTTTCATTTTGACCATCATTTTTTATCCAAGTGGATATCGGTGGCCACCCACCTGTTCCATTTGGACCCGCACCATCAATTCTTGCAGCTTTTCACATTCATCAAAAATTACTATTTTTAGAAGGTTTTCGGGTCTTGTACTCTCGGAGTCGTTTTTGGGCCTTAATGACCTAGGTGGATATTGGTGGCCACCCACCTATTCCAGTTGAACCCCCACCATCAGTTCTTTCATTTTTTAATTTGCGGCACCACTTACTATTTTTAGAAATTTTTCGGGTCCTAAACTTCCGGAGCTGTTTTGAGGACCTAAACATCATTTTTTGGAAAGCCTGAGAGCAACATCTATCCATGGACCCATGTTTCTCACACCAAAATTCGTACTGCTCGGATATATATTTCTAACGAGCTATTTAGCACGTCAAACAGAGATCGTATGCCAAAGTTATGTCCTCGGGAAGTTGAGACACCAATTTACCTAAACAGGGCCCATAATTTTGGTGCTTCATCTCCAAGGGTTAGGTTTTTGGATATTTGGAGTTTTCCATTGTTTCTCAATAATAAATAGGCCCTCAAGCCTCATTTTAACAGAGTTCAGAGGTCTATATCCACCACATCTCTTCTCAAAGATATGCTACCATCACGCTAGCTATTTTTATTTCTATTATGTCTGTAAGTATATTTCAGTCATTCTTTTATTAATATAATGAAGTATTGTTTCTGCTGCATCTATGTGTTTATGCCTATTTTTGTATTTTATTTCATTCCTACATAAATTAGGATTAGTGGTATCATAGGGGTCTGCTCTTTCTCTGTTTTCCTTTGCATGTCCCCGACACGGTTAGGGTATAAGGGGTTAGGGCTCGATCTGGTTGAACCCTTGCAAGATCAGCCTCGCGAACCTCGACGACCTCCCATGGAAGAAGAAAAGAAAGAGGAGGGAGCAGGGGATCCTCTCAGAATATTGCTCCAGGAGGCCCTCAAGAAACAAAGGAACATGATGATGGATAACTTTGCGCAGATCCTTCAACGACTGCCTACCTATGGTGCATCTGCATCCAACAGCTACTCTGGAGGTGCCACTCCCTTCAAGGTACAGGTAAAATTTGACATTCCTGTATTTGAAGGCCAGATAGATGCAGATGCCGTGGATAGATGGTTGAATTTTCTATAAGGGTATTTCTAAGTCCATGATTTCTCTGATCAAGAAAATATTATTTTTTCACTCCTCAAAGCCATTCCCCATGTCAAAGACTGGTGGGAAACCTACTGTGAGTAAGAGGACGAAGGGGAACCCTATTTGTTCTCTGCCACACCCACTTGGAATTCATTCTGAGATGGCATCAGGGAACAATATCACCCCATGGGAAGCTATGAGGACAGATACATCCAATGGTCCACGCTGTAGAAACAAAGGGATCAATATGTGCATGAACTAATGAATTTGTTCCATACCCTGCGCACAAATTTGGGTACTAAAGATTCAGATATACATTTTGTACTCAAGTACCGCGGTTGTCTGCACAAACACATTCAGGAGGAAATGGAGTTCCTTGAAATTACATCGCTTGGCACAACATATCACTATGCTGCCAAGATCAAGCAGAAATTTATGCAGAAGAAGCGATACTTTGGATCTAAGAATCCGAAGCCAGGGAAAGGTGCCCCCGAACCGTAGAAAAAGGGTAAAGGCCAAAGTAGGGAAACTCAAAACAACACCAAAAATCCAAATAAGGACACGAGGAAGTGGTGTGAAATTCATAACAGCCCCACTCATAGCAGAAGTGAGTGTCGGGCCAAATAGTCATTGGCGGCAGAACTAAAGGCACCCGAATTAGATGCATTTTCTGATCCTGAGTCAGAACCAGACAAAGGCAATGACAAAGGAAAGAAAATCATTAATGCATATCCTAGTGCCATTATTGCCATCATCAAGATCTAGAGGGAGGATCTCGAGGATTCAGAGGAGGGAAGGCGCCTCTTCCATTCACAAATGTGGGTGAAGGGTTCTCCACTGCAATTCCTTGTCGATAGCAGAAGCCAAAAGAACCTCATTTCAGCAGAGGTCATGAAGCGGCTCGGCCTATCGACCATATCACACTCGTAACCGTATACCATTCGGTGGCTTCACCCAGGGAGAGATATCTACATCCGCCAATAGTTCCGCCTTCCATACAGCATCAAGCCATTCATGGATGGGGTATTATGTGATGTTTCTCCTGTTGATGTAGCTGATATATGATTGGGCCAACCATACTTGTGGACGTGACATGCTGTTTATGATTCTAGGCCCTGTGCTATTATTATTTCTTTGGGAAATAACTTGTACAGGATACTGGAGGTAGTACCACCTCCTGTCATCTCTTTGACTACTACAAAACAATACGGTAAGATTGTTTCCCAAACCAGGAAAATTATTTTACTTACAACTTGCTCACAGGGAAAGAAGAATATTGCGACCACAACATCGAAATAGGGCTCCCCTTCAGGGCTGCAGTAGATGGAAAAATTCATGGAGGAATACAAGGACATTTTCTCCTCCCTCACATAGGTTCCTCTACATTGTCAAGACAAGCACTCCATTGATCTGACCCCTGACGCACTGCTGCCTGATGTTTCCATACCTCCTGCAACTACACATACAAAATCCACACATGTACTGTCTGAGGCTGATAAAGAAACCAAAATTACTAAATGCATCCAGCATGTCTGCCTGCAGGTCCATGACATCTTCGACAAATCTAATACCCAGTTCAACATAATTTGCCTCATCTCATGGAGGATCTCAACGCAATGGATACCGTTGCTTATTAAGGAGGGAGGAATGATCTAGGTAGATATCGATGGCCACCCACCTATGCCATTTGGACTCGCACTATCAATTCTTGCAACTTTTCACATTCAGCACAACTTACTATTTTTAGCAGGTTTTTGGGTGCTGTACTCCAAGAGCCATTTTGGGGCCTTAATGATCCAGGTGGATATTGGTGGCCACCCACCTATTCCATATGAATCCCCACCATTAGTTCTTTCATTTTTTAAGTTTCGGCACAACTTACTATTTTTAGCAGTTTTTCGAGTCCTGAACTTTCGGAGCTGTTTTGAGGCCCTAAATGACGTTTTTTGGAAAAACACGGGGCAACATGGGTCCATGGATCGATGTTTCTCAAACCAAAAGTTTTACTCACCGGATAGATATTTCTAATGAGATATTGAGCATGTCAAACGAAGATCGTATGCCAAAGTTACGTCTCCAGGAAGTTGAAACTCCAATTTATCCAAACGGGGCCCATAGTTTTGGCGCTTCATCTACTAGCGTTAGGTTTTTGGACCTTTGGAGTTTTCCATTGTTTCTCAATAATAAATATGCCCTCGAGCCTCATTGTAACAGAGTTCAGAGGTCTGTAGTTGCCACATATCTTCTTAGAGATACGCTACCAGCACCCTAGCTATTTTTATTTCCATTATGTCTGTAATAATATTTCAGTCATTCTTTTATTAATATAATGAAGTATTGTTTCCACTGCATCTCTGTGTTTATGTCTATTTCTGTATTTTATTGCGTTCCTACATAAATCTAGATCAATTTTGGGGATGGTAGGCAATACTAAATTTTAATTTGGTACCCATGACTCCAAACAAACTCGTCCAGAAGGCTGCAGCAAATTTTGTGTCTCTATCTAAGATGATCATTTTAGGAACACCATGCAATTTTACAATCGCCTTCATAAATACATTTTCTACTTGGGTTGTACCAAAGTTAGACTCTACAGGTATAAAATGAGCAGTTTTAGAAAAAGTATCCACTACAACCATAATAGAGTCATGTTGATATTTGGTTCTTGGTAAACCAGTAATAAAATCCACGGAAACAGTCTCCCACTTCCATTCGGGAATGGGTAAAGGATTCAACAACCTAGTTCGATGTTGATGTTCAACCTTTACTTGTTGACATTCAATACATCTAGCCAAGTAATTTTCCACATCCTTTTTCATACCAAGCCAAAACAGGTTCTTTCTCAAAGCTAAGAATAATTTTTGGTATCCACAATGTCCAGCATAGGGTGTTTTATGGTACTCATCCAAAATTTCTTTCTTTAGAGAATCTACACTAGGAATGTACAATCTGTCTCTATAGCAAATTAGCCCTTTTTTATTCTTTGTATATCCTTTCATTTCCTTTTTCAACATTTCGGCCTGAAGTTTTTCATATTTTTGTTCTTGGTGCACTACTTTTTGTATTAGCCCCTCTATGTCAAAATTTACACTACTCCTAATTTTACTCACACTTTGCCAAGAATTTCTGCTTAAGGCATCTGCAATATTCTTTTCCTTACCCTTAAAATCATTGATCTCCATGTAAAACTCACTAAGGAAGGAAAACCACCTAGCTTGCCTAGCGTTCAAATTTGTTTGAGTAAATAAATACTTTAGGCTAATGTGATCTGTCATCAACAAAAAAATTTTGCCTAAAAGGTAATGTCTCCACATCTTGAGAGTGTGTATTACAACAGCTAACTCAAGATCATAAACACTATAATTATGTTCATGTTTCTTAAGTTTTCTGGATTCATAAGCTATAATAGAATTTTCTTGAAGTAGCACTCCTCCTAATCCTTCTCCACAAGCATCTGTGCACACTACAAATTCCTGATCTGGGTCAGCAATCTTTAAAATAGGTGTTGTTGTAAGTTTTAGTTTTAGCTGCTCAAATCTGTTTTCGTATTTTTCAGTCCATTCAAACTTAAATTCCTTCCTTTGTAGGGATGTAATCGGGTAAGCTAAGGAATAAAAACTCTCCAAAAACCTCCTATAGTATCCTACAATTCCCATAAAAGATATTACACCAGACACATCAGTAGGTACCGGCCACTCTCTGATCTATTTTATCTTTTCTAGGTCTACCACTAACCCTTGTTATGAGATTATATGAACCAGGTATTGAATTTTATCTTTGAATAATTCACATTTGCTAGACTTAGCATACAATTTGTTTTCCCTGAGAGTTTGCAGAAAATTTCTAAGGTGTTCGTTGTGCTTAGCCTCATTCTTAGAATAAATCAAAATTTCATCAATAAATACTAACAGAAATTTGTCCAAGTATTTATTTAAGACACTATTCATTAAGCACATAAACATAGCCGGTGCATTGGTCAACCCAAACGGTCGGACCACAATCTCATAGTGTCCATACCTGGTTCTAAATGTTGTTTTACTTATATCTTCATCCTTAATCCTTAACTGATGGTAACCTGTCGTGAAATCAATTTTTGAAAAAACTGTTACCCCTCTAACTTGGTCAAAGAGATCATCTATCCTAGGTAAAGAATATTTATCTTTTATTGTCATCTTGTTTAATTGACGGTAATCAATACACATTCTAAAAGTATCATCTTTATTTTTCACAAACAACACTGGTGCACCCCATGGGGACACACTCGGTCTAATGTAACCTCTATCCAACAACTCTTGTAGTTTCATTTTCAAATCCATTAATTCTAGAGTACTCATTCTCTATGGGGCTCTAGAAACTGGAATTGCTCTCGGTAATAAGTCAATTGAGAAATAAATCTCTCTCCTAGGGGACAGATGAGGAATTTCATCTGAAAAAACATCTTTGAATTCTCTTATAACAGGTAGTGTTTCCAAAGGATTTTCCTCTTCCTGTGGTCGCAATTCCTCTACATGAATAGAATACACTTGATAACCCTTTCTAGCAATTATCTACAACTTAAGTGTTGAAATCTGTCTTACATATATGGGTTTATGTTTTCCTTTTACTATAATAGGTTTTCCCTCCTTGGCTATGCAGTGTAGTGTTTTATCTAAACAATTCAACATGGCCTTATGTTTTTCAAACCAATCCATCCCTACCAGTACATCATAACACCCCAGAGGCAGAATATTTAAATTTACTTATGTTAGGTACCCATTCAGATTTACGGCTGTTTGGGGTAACTTATGAGTCACCTTCCATTTTGTACTAATGGCTAATTGAAGTAGCCAAGACTGCTGAAATTTTTCTGACTTTAAGTTACATTTTTCTACCATTTGAGGACTGATATAAATTAAATATGCACTTTAATCTATTAAAACAACAACACATTGGTTAGCAATCATACCTTCTACTTCAACCATAGTGGACTAGTGTTCTGCTTGACGATCTTCTAGAGAAGCACTGATTTTGGGGGTGTTTCCTTCCATGTCATTAACATTCGTTGCTTCTCTGAGTACTTGTAAGGTCTGGATATTTATGTGTGGAAATTCCATCAATAAATGAGGTTCTCCAGAACCCCAACACTTCAAAGGTTCTCTCATTTTAATCGCCCCCTCTCTTTATTGTTTCCATTCATTTTTTTGGACCCCATTTGTGATTGAGCAGTTTTATTTCACCCATTTTTCTAAACTTCTTCATTTGGCGGTTTCTCCCAAATTTCTTTACATATGCTGATTTTTTTTTCTTTCCGCTGAATTCACCATTCTCTTTATTTTACCAATTCTTTACTTGCTCACTCTTACCCTTGAATTGTTGGTAACACAATCTGGCCTTGCGCACCACCTCATCCATAGACTTAAGGTTATCAAACTCTATATTTTCCTTGTAAATAGTGGGTAGATAGTTCAAGAAACGTTGTAACTTTCCCTTCTCTTGCCTTATATAGGGTACATATTGTAAAAAATTTGTGAATTTGGTTACAAAATCATCAATCATGGGTTGTCCCAATCTGAGTTCATGAAAATCTTTGTCTTTATCGTCATAATAGCATTCATTCAGGTATCGATTTTTGAACTTGGCTTGGAAATCCTCCCAAGTAACATTTTTCTCGTCAATGGCATGAACCATTTTTATTTCTTCCCACCACAAGGTAGCCTTACATTGCAACTGATAAATAACCAGCCTATCTCTTCAGTTACTTCCATATTCGTAAACCTGAAAGTACTTTATCATATTCAGAAGCCATGCTTCAGCATCTTCCTCCTTCTCTCCATCATAGGAGGGAGGTTTTATTTTCCAAAATTCACCCTACAATTCCTTGTTCCTTCTAGACTGTTGTCTAGACACGTCATCTTCCTCGGAATCTTCTAAGAAATTGACTCTTCCTTTTCTCTTCCTTCCAAAATCTTCACCCTCTTGACTATTCCAAGAAGTCAATTCTCTTATCAATATATCCTGCTCCTCACTGGATAAAGATAGCCTTTCATTGTGGCTTTTGAGTTGTGCCATTTCTATTTGCATTCTATGCAACATAGCCATCAATGGAGCATTTGGATCTGGTGTGTTTTCTCCACCACCCAGATCCACATACAGCTCGTCCCCTTCAGTCATGGTTCGCATTTGTATTCCTCAGCACTATTCTCTGAACATGAAATTAAACATTAGAAACAATTAATTCAATAAATATTTATAGCAACATAAAATATCTGATGTGAGCACATAATTCACCCAGTGTTTTAAATTGGGCTCTGATACCATTTGTAACGCCTCTCACTTTACAATTTTTTTTTATTTTTTTTGTTCGTCATAACCTGACGATATATTATCTCCATTCTTAACTATGTCATTTATATGTTCTAGTATTGAATTATTAACTAACCAAGAAGATGCTTGTGAAATTTATAACCATCATAGTCTCTTAACTAAAATGTTCTTCCAAAGACGTATTGTATGAATCTACCTAAATTTTAATCCCAGTCTTATCCCACTTAGGACTAATTTAATTTGTTGATTTCCCCCTAATAAGGATGCTGACACATCTATACTTCCTTTATAGATTTCATTTCCTTATTATCCTTTACAAGACCTTTCTATAACATATATAAGTTAGACCTCATCACTTATTATATATATATATATCTATATATATATATATATATATATATATATATATATATATATATATTGAAAGCTACACGTTTGTATCATTCATCATTCCTATATCATTCCTGATTAATTATGATACTTCAACCAAATTTCCACCAAAATTCTAAGGTTACATTAAAATTAAACCTCATAGTTACTACAATGATTGCCTTACTAATTTATTTGACTCACTCTAACCGAAGTGTAACTTAGTTATGTTTTCATTTATTCATATCCATAATAATGTATGCAATTTTCCCACGTTATCCTTACTCTTTGATTTGATTTGTTGGTGTGATAATCATCATTAATGATAATGTCAGTGATATATATTTCGTGTACCATTTTCTTTTTCGATATTAACACTCATCATTCCACTCCTCACTTGTCATATCGATTGACCTACTCTACAGCTATCCAACCACAAGTGAGGCTAGAACAATTTAATCTACACAGTACTAACCCATGTGAAGTTTTACTATGACTCCTAACCTGAGGATTGAAATTTCTCCTCGGGAATCATTACAATTCTCGATGTGTACCCAAGTCATTTCTTAGTCTTCCACGACATGAATCTCAAAGTAAACCTGATCTTCCACTGCGTGGATAGTATGGAATCACTTTACGAATTAGGGTTTAATCATAGTATAAGAGATCAAACTTTTTTTTCTTTCTGAGGAACTTTCATTTCAGTTCTTTCTCGCTTGGATATGTCCACGGTATTTCTCATTTTCTTATCCTGAGGAGAGATGAGATGGAGATTGATGTAGAAATACCATTGAACGTATCCCATATTCTTTAGGTACAACATTCCTCACCTCTGGATATGTTTCCTTTGGGAAATTTCACATTTCCTTTATTGATTTCTGCATTTATTCTCTCTCTATAATACTTTAGAAGTTGTCAAATTCTTTCATGAATTAAACTCATTAATTAGGGAACTCACTGTACTACTTTACCATTGTTGCTCCATTTTGAATTTCTTTCTCTAAAATTTCAATTTAATTACTCATGGGAATTCAATTGGAACTTTCATTTTATTTTCCATGTTAACAAGATTGATAATGCACCTCCATTATTAGTGAATTATGTATTATCATTTTTCTCTGTGTGAAGTCTTTTCTTTCTCAACCTTGAGAAGAATTACTGGCTCTACTTCGGTAGAGACAATAGATTTCTCCACACATAATCTGTGGGAATGAAGTTTATATTTAATTTTGGAAACCCATTTAACTGTAATTGTTTCAAATTCCGTATGGGAATATGCTTCACATTTCTTCCCCATTGATAATTTCATGGCTTTTGTGGGAAAATGTAGATCAGTGGCATCTATAGTGCTTTAGAGTATTCACATCTTTGTTTTAAAAAGGATACACCTTGGGTTACTCACTGCTTCAGGTCTTGGTGTCTTAAAGTTCTGTTGGAACATATGGCTTTGAGTATTGGAACTATCTCTCCATGCTTTTCTTGGTACGAAGACTTCATTCCACTAGTAAAAATTAAATTCTAGCATACTTATGAGTTTGGTTTATTCAATAATGGCCTTCATTGTTTAAAATTATATATTTTTATACTGCTTAGTACTATTCTCATTTCTTCAGTATTTTATTCCATCGGAGCTATGGTTTGCCATGTATGCAGGACTCTTCAAGGTAATGCGTTTTAAGTCATATGGTTTGACTTACAGTAGTTTTCCTTTCCTATTTTATAACTTTTCTCAATATATAATTTCTCTAATTCATTTGTACGGTTTTCTCTAGGTACAAATACGCTATCATTTCTTCCTTTTTGTGCTAGGGAACTTTGTTAACCGCACAACTCATTTTCTTTGATACTGAACTCAAATTTTCATAGGTTGGTATCAACATTCTCAAGTTCTTCTTCTACGTTGGTCATCATTCCTGCTTAATTTGTAGGGGATGCATAGTACTTCCTTTTATCGACACATAGTGTCTTCTATGCCACTGTACTTAGGTTTATATTGATGATACTATAAACACAAATTAGTTCTGGGTGTGTAACCCAAGAACTAGACCATTTTATATATATATATATATATATATATATAGATATATATATATATATATTTATAATTCTCCATATAGTATTATTCATAAACTTATTTTGGTTTCTACTTTTCTTCATTCCAACTTATAGTTTAGGAATTGTGCACAATCCTACTTCTATAATTTATATACAATGTTTATAATATACATCTTTCATATTAAGGGAAATAAATGATGCCTTTATATTTATTCTACCATTTCAAACGAAAATATTTGATTATGTATTCTAAGTAGTTATAATACCATAATGTCATTGGTTCTTGAAAACAAGTTATTTTGGTTCCTATATAACCATCCCATGTTTTTCTAACACCTTGGTATTTACATTTATCCTACTTGAATTATTATGGAATAGAAATTATTAATAACTTTGTACTTTCACAGCTATGTTTTTTTTTGTTTTCTAATTTATGCACAACTGGTTTAGTATGCTTTCGAAATAAGCACGTTTCTTCTTTGTATGAAGAAATCAAATTTCTGGTATACTACTATACTCAATTCTTAATATATATCTGATTGTCTTATATTCAGTTCTGGATTTGTTTTGAGTTTCTTAAAGAAGAATTACAAAACAACAAAGTAGATCAGAATCATAACAGTAAGGAAGTTGTTTATTTCATATTTGTACTTAAATTTTACTTGCAGCACTTTAAATGCTATACCAGTATACATATTTTTATGTTTAGGATTATTCATCTATACAGAACAGGGTGATCTAAGGGTACAACATAGTTACACATATTGAAAGATACATCAGCTAGTTGTTCCTATTTAGCATGTTATTTTCTATTCCAGAATGTCATTTTAGATGCACTAAAACCATTTTTAACACAATATACTAAATCAACTAACATACCTAAAACATCAGTTTTCCTGTGAGGTACCTAACCTCAGATCTAAACCCATCATTGGGTTTAGACATTCTAAGAGTTGGTCTTCTATAGTATTATGGCTATACAACGAGACAACTTTTACTATTCCTACTATAGTAATCTCTGTTAAATGTATAGACAAGCAACTGGAAAATGTAACTCCTAATTTGACTAACATTCAACGCAGTTTTAAATTTAACTTTTCATATTACATGGTTACAACAGCTACTTAAAATCCAATAATAGTTCATCAGAATGTGCATACCATTTTTCTCTGACAAGTTGCCTCCCAACCGTAGGTTTCTCTCTCTGTCATTCACCGCCGAGCAAAGATCCTTTACTCCAGTGACAGACAACCCCTTGCATATCCTAGAACAACTTATTTAAGCTTTGATTTCCCTAGTCTGTTTCCATTAACTACATCCAGTTAATTCAAGATGCTTTATTACTATTTTTCCTAGGCTTTCCCTCTGTTTCTTCCATAGAGGTACTTTTAAAGTTGTCTTTTCTGCTTTTCCATATTTATTCCACCTCTTCCCAATGCTTTCCTCTTTATTGGGGAAATTAGATATTTATTTCCAAATCTAAATTTAGTATATTTCTTTATTCATTCCAAGGATTTATGGAAGTTTTGGGAAAGTTTTATCACCTTATCCATCCTCATGGATTTGGTTTCCAGATCTCAATTCTCAATCTAGTCATCACACACATAATTGTTCATTTGATTTTATTACTTAAACTAATAAAATAGATCCACATAATATTTTTCCATTGTGGTCCACTTTCCCCTTTGGACTTGTTCAATTGTCAAATTAAAAGTATAGCAAATTGGGGACATTACATCTTGTTGGTTGTGATCGTTGTCCTGCCAAAGAATTTGGATTTATTACTTTTCCAGTTCGTATAAGACTTGGTTTCTTTGTTGGGTTTTACCTTAGTGATAAGGGACAAATATCATCCATGTTTTTCCCTTTTCTTCAATTTGGATACAGAATTGAATGCACAATTAGGTCAATGACTATATTCAATTCACCTGCAAATTGTCTGGGTTTTAAGAATTACTTTGTTGTCAACCATTTTACAAATACATTTAGGAAAATTAGTTTTATTCATCTTAGGGAGAAGGTATTCTTATTTTTTTTAGCCTAATTTTGATGTTTGGATCAAACCTTCCCAATAGGAACTTTTGGACCCCAAAATTTTATCTCCAGTCAATAGATAAGTGAGAAAAAATCTCATTAACTTTCCCAATCTCAATCCTTTTGGTTCTGTTTCAATTGGTTCCTTTGAGATCCAATCAAGGTAATCCACCTTGCCTCTGTGTGAAGTGCTTACCTTTCTGTCAATAATTGAGCCAAAATTCTTCTAAACATGGAGGAACAAAAACTTCGATGGATGGAATCTGAACATTCTCTCCAAAACCATCTTTCTTTGGCTCAAAGAAAATTCATCTTGAAGTCCCTCTTTTCTGAAGGAAAACATGATCTTCTATATAAAAATTAGAAGAAACTCAATGCTTTCTATGCACTAATTCATACTTTGATTTTTTGTTCTCAATTTTCACGTGTACTCTTATGTACACTCATTGCATTTGTTCAATGAAATACTTGGCTTTGTCCACATAATAATATATTTATCTAAAATTAAATTCAAGAAAAGCTTCACAATGAAACACTTGTATCAGTGAGTGCATGACATAATTGTAGACATATTGGATAACACACAAATGCTCATCCAAAAAGGTACTCAAACAATTGGACTCATCATCAAGACAAAAAAACACAATATGTAAAATAAAACACACCTATTGCAGATAAGTGACTATACATGACTTCAATTTAGAAAGTACCTAAATGGGAATATACAACAAGTATTTAAAATTTTACAGAGAAAGAAATCTACACAAAATATTCTACCCATTTTGTTTCTATCTCGAGCTTATGGGATCTATTTTTATACATATTTTTCTTTGAAGGTTGCTTCAAGAACTACACCAATTTCCTCTTTGCCACTTGTCACATTCATGGTAGTGGATCTCGTGACCCATTTTTCCTTCTTGGGATGAAGTTCTCGATAAATTTTCTAAAAATTTTCATTATGTTTCCCATGCATGTTACAATGGGTACAGAAATTATTTCAGTTTCCATCGACAATGAAATATTCAAACTTGAGAGAGTTTCACCATGATTTGTTCCAAGGATTTGGTCCATTTTCTTGAACATCACCATACGCTCCTTACACTCAACCACACAATGGCCAGCTACATCACAAAACATGCAAGGAAACATGTCCCATATATAATCAAAATTACCAACATTTTAAAAATTCCCATGAAAATTGTACTTTTCCTTTCGGTTGTGACTTGATGATGAGGACTAGAATTTGCATGTTCCTTGAAACATTCTTCTCTCTTTGGAGATAATTTTCGATTATCACTACCATCATGATGTGACATATCATCACTTAATGATTTATTTTCCTCAACAAGTTTAGAGCACTCTCAAATTTCTCCATGAACATAACACAATCCTTCCTATCGTGGCCGCTCCTTCACCTCGATAGGATTAGTGATACATTGGCCATTGATTCTCATAATTCTTCCTTCATAACCCTTTTGAGTTAAAATATTCATACCAATACCTTTGGTATGAATTTCAAAAGTTGCAAAAGATGTGTTATCAACATTAGTTGAAGGAGTAGAACTAGAAATGCTAATTAACACCTTTGATTTTTGACCCATATTTTTTGTTTCAGATGTTGATGATGAAATAGATGATGACTCAAGCCACCCACTTTTACCAATAAGCACATAAGGAGAATATTTTATATGTTGACAAAATTCACAAGCTTCATACTCAACATAGGGTCCATATCTCGTGTTTGGACCATGCCCACAAATTGGCTTCCTCTTGGATGGATTCTTTGTTGCTTTTGGAATCGAACTCTCATCAATGTTTTCCTCTAGTAGATGCTACAATTGTAGGAGAATTTTCATTTTCTCATCCTCTAAAACTTCGATCAATCTCCTGAGCTCAACATTTTCCATTCAAAGAGATAAATTAATATCCTCTAACTCTTGTAGTCTTTCATGCTTTAGTTTATTGTCCATACTGGCAACTTGGTCAGAACCCACATTGATACCACCTAATATGGAACTATAAGAGAACTTATCCTCTCAAAAACTAACCTTCCTCTCGCGCTTTGCAAGTAAACATGATGTGTCTTTAAAGGTAACAAGTTTCATTTCCTATTCAATATGGTGAGTTAGGTTTTCACATGAACTTTAATAAGTAACACATTCACATACAACTCAAAATAATAAATATGAAGAGAAGAAACTATCATTTGACGATGGATTTCACCCCTAATAGGCTACGTCTCTGGACTTTCTCCAATAGATAGACCGATCTATTGATTTTAGTATCAAATGAGTACATACAAGTTGTGGACAATAGAGCGGATATTTTATCCTGCATAGAAAAATTCTCCTACAAAGAATTCTCACTCCAAAAATATGACTCCCTGTAGCAAGTCATGAAAAATTCAACATAAAAAGGACTAGCACATCACGCCCTTGTACTCCACCTGAAATCAAAGCACAAACAATACAACAACTCCACATTGAAGTACTGAAAATACCTTTGGTCATGAACACATAACGAGAAAAGACAAAAAAATATCTTCTCTAATGAAGTAACAATTGCTATAGATGAAATTAGAAGGTTGGAATACCTCTGACTAGGCTCTCTCCGTGCTCAAAATGCATTCAAACAACTTCAAAACAATGATTATCTCTAGCACTAAAAGACTTGATCCTAAAAAATGTCCATCATAAATTGGTCAAATAAGAAAATTGATTCTGATATTAAGGTCAAGACACTCAAAAACCCTAAATTAGGTTCTTCTTGAGATCAAAAAGCTGAAAAATTGAGCAAGTTATGCTTCTGAAATCCAACCTCTATTATTTGTCCTACAATTTGACAAAACCTTCTTCTTCTACTACAAATTTTCCTTTTACATAGTCTTTTGAGAGAAAATTTCACTCACAAAATCTACATTTTGTCACCTCATTAAATTAATCGATAGTGCTTAAGCATTGAATTTCTTGCCTTATCGGTGGTTGCATGGTGCACATGTGGCTGGGGGTCGAGCTAACTTCACACCCCCTCTGCGCTAGCCCCAAATATTCGGGCCATTGGTCACAATGAACTCATGTCACTGGGATCTAGGCCTTAACTGCCACCCTTGTCAGTCTTGGCTCCGCACCTGGTCTCGTGGCACCCATAACACTAGGGCTAGGGTTGAATCCCCACCGCCACTCTAACTTTTCTCCTACGCATGTCCTATGCTAACTCTTTAACTGGGGGCTAGAGCTGGTACTCTCCCCCTTTTCTACTTCTCCTCTGCCAGGGTTATATGGATGGTGACATGACCAGGGTTTGGGGCTCACCGCTCAGCCCCTCCTGCGACCATAGAAATACCATCACTTTAAATATATGTGGTAGAGTTTATATGTTAATAACCATGGTTGTAGCCGAACGGTAACGCAAGAAGTTTGGTTGTGGTAGGTTTGGGCTCAAACCTTGATAAGGACTTTGGCCCTATTACAAAAATTTTAACCATTGATGACGCGTCGTGCGGCGGCCTCTGATTGGGCTACGTGGTGACCTCCTATTAGGTCACCGAAATAACCTCATCCAATAGAATGATGCCAACTCACCTCTATATGGAATGACAGTTGGTAGGCTTTGATTGGCCTCCTGTATGCCCATTTGGCATGCTAAGGTCTGCATGATGTCAGTAGTACCGACTTCCCAGACAACCCATATGCAATTTTATTCGCTATTGGTCAAAATTTTCAGAACGTCAAAATTTCTTCATACAACGTCAGATTTATATGATTCAAGCGTTTTTGGGATGAGGACGAAGAACACTATGACTTGACACTAGTTTTGGGAGATTCTGAGAAATTAAATTTTTTTATCCTAATTTTTATCTTCAGATCATCAAAGCTAATCGAACTATTACCTATGTATTGTGATAGAAGGTGGATGTAATATTTGGAAGTCTTTGAGAGGAGGATAAAGGAAATTAAATAAATAAACTATTGCAATTATAAAATCAAGCTAAAGACTCCAAATTTAATATGAAACCCCACCCTTAGGAGAACTTACCCGACGAGAGAGCGCTAAGTAGTGTTCAAGTCCTTTATCGTAGCTCGCCACAGACTGATATGAAACCATCAATATTTCACTTGTTACTCAGAACCATGGAATGGGAAACTAGGTCATATGGATTTTGTTTAGCAAAGGTCCATATGATAATTACAAAAAATTCACTAAAATTCAAACCCGAAGGATTACTAGGTGAGGGTTTCAGTCATAAGGTTTTCTTCCCAATAGGCAAGGGATCGAATGAGGAAGGCGATGCGAGAAGGGAGGAGGCCATTAATTCGTAACTCATCGTCTATATTCATCCCTAATATTTCCATCGTTGGATGATTACCAACACATACAAACACATAAAATATGATACAAACACAATTGTAATCTCTTGAAGTTTCCGACCAAGCCTCATTGGATAAATATTTCATCATAAAGTAGGTATGCATGTAAGTAAAATGATCAAGAAAAATATATTTCATTAGAAATGGAATTCCTTGTTTATCCCTACTATTTCCACCATTGGATGATTACCAACACATAAAATATGATACAAACACAATTGTAATCTCTCAATGTTCCCGACCAAGCCTCATTGAATAAATATTCATCATAAAATAAGGTATGCAGATAAGTAAAATGTTAAAAAAAAGTATATTTAATTAGAATGGCACCGAGGAACACAAAACTATGCATATACATATGCATAACTATAAGTGTATCAAGGAGGAACCATGTCGAAATATATGAATAACGTATGAATTGTTATAAGTAATGATACCAATTATTGTATTGGAATTCGAATAAATGGGTCTAAGAGAAAGAAGAGTTAGCCTTAAACATTAAAATTTCCAGTAACAAATAACACAAGTATGGTTGAAATAAGTAAATGCCCCTATAAAAAAAACTGATAATTAAAGGGATGATACAATGGATAACATAAGTGAAATAAATACCTCACAAACTAAATAAAATACACCTCATATATAAGTTATAAAATAGGCATAAAAATATGCCAAACCCCTAAATTTTAAAATAAATGGATATTCATTAAGATTAATGAAAGAGAAAAAGGTAATACTTAACATTTAAAAAACCTCGTTGTAATTACATAAACATCGTTACAAATGTTAAATGGTAATTTTAATAGTTTTTTTTAATATTAAAATATATTATTTTCATATGAAATATGGAAGGTTAATGTTTACGTGTACTAGACTATATTTTCAAACTTTTGTAATTGTTTAAAATTAAATTAGATTTCTATGACTAAATTTTTTTAAAAATAACAGTTCTATATTATTATAATTTTGATAAATAAAAATTTAAGACAATCAAAATTATTATAATTTTTTTTAAATTTGTAATTTAATTGACCAAGAATTAAATTATTATATAAATACATTTAAAGATATATAATCACTTAAGAATTTAAGAAATGAATGTAAATTTTCAAAAATATATTAGTTATGTAAAAATATAATATTGAAAAAAAATATGTTACTATCTAAACATTGAGTAATGCAACAACTCAATGTTGATGAGCTACAATAAGATGGTCAAATGTAATTAATTACATTGATTTGTTAGTGTAAAACATTTAATTTACACTCAAATAGGGTCAAGTATAATCAACTAATAAAACTATAATCAAGTTCAGACAATGAAAGGAGACCTTCAAAATCACTCAACAAAAGTCAGTTATATCAAATAACCATAGCAACTATGGTTAACCATATTAAAACATGCTTAATCAATCTCCATAACTATTAAAAAAAAAAAATGTTAATATTAAAAAATGAATGGAATATGTAAATCTATTCATAAATCAATCTAAAAATTTAATGTAAAAAATGAGCAAACTATGTAAAGTTATTCATTGCTCAATGTAACAATTCAATTTTTAGTGAATCATATTGAAACATTGGTAATTATAATCATTCATGGTCAACAATTGTCAACCAAACTATAGGATAGTAAGATATTATTAACCATAATGAATCATAGTAAAGCATGTTAATTATAGTTAGAGTCATGAAGGGTCAAGTATAGTTAGATAAATTGAACTATAATGAAAGTTAATCAATTAAAGTTGATAGTCAACAAAAGTTAATCAAGTAAAGAGTAGCCTTCAAACAAACTCAATCATAGTTAATCATACCAACAATAACCAATGAAATTCAAGCAAGCTCAACCATACTAACCCATATCAATTACAATTAATGATATTCAATCATATTCAATCAAACTCCACACTTACCAAATAAAATCAACTATAATAAAAATTCCTCTACCATGTCAACTATAGTCATTGGCATGATATTCAAGCATGTTTAATCAAACTCCATAAATATCCATCATTTTAGTTACATTGAAAAACTTGTTGAAGCATGTTTTGAACAAATTGTTCACTTCAAAGGGGTATTATCTTGTTTTAAAGATTGTTATTTAGTCAAATTTTGAAACTGTATGGCATACCAAAACATTATCATGTTAAATTCCAGCATTAATAAGAACTAGTGAAATAGCTTATCAATGTCTATTTCTCAAGGCCAAGCCCCTATACCACTCATTTGCATTGTGCAATGCCTATTATATTTTTTAATTTCTTGATCATGAGAATTTGATAAATAATTTACCATGTCTAAATTCATCAATATATTATCATGTCAAATTCCAGCATTAATAAGAACTAGTGAAATATCTTATCAATGTCTATTTCTCAAGGCCAAGCCCCTATAGCACTCATTTGCAGTGTGCAATGCCTATTATATTCTTTAATTTCTTCATCATAAGAATTTGATAAATAATTTACCATGTCTAAATTCATCAATATATTGTTCATCAATCTATGACCAATATATTTGTTGAATAAAAAAAATGAAAAAAACTAAGAATTACATGACTTGCATCGTCATATGAAAAAAAAAAGTTTGTCTTCAATATTTTTTATTTTTGGAAAAATACTATAATGAAGACAAAGTTCTAAATTAAGCTAATTTATGCTACATAACCAAATTAATGGAAAACATGAGATGAAAAAGCACTTGTAGTATTGAGGTGTTTAGTCATTGATGAACTATATATTTATATCTATACTTCGAATGTACGGTTAAATTTTAAAGAGATGTTTGATTTTTAATCCAAAAAACAAAAACAAAAAATCTATTTTTATATTAAATTTTTTAATTAAAAAATGGATAAAGGGATAGACGCTTTTAAGTACATTTTTCATCTGAAAAATATTTAATAAGAATTTCAAAAATTTGTCTTTTAAAATGTGGAAGAAAGTTTCAAAAAAATAGTTTTAAAGATGTAAAAGAAAATTTAGTGCTTTAAGGACCGTCCAAATTTTGCAAAAAAATTATGGAAATTCTGGTAAGATTTTGATAAATTTCTCAATGAGATCTAAGTTACAGATGTCAAATTTCAACATTTTGAGTGCCCCAATTTTTTTTTATGATACTAAATCAATTTCCATCATAAAAATATGATTCAAACACTCCTATTGTAAAAAAAATTAAAACATTTCAACCAAATTTCAACCACTTTTAACTATCCCAGCAATTCTTTCCCTCAATAAACGAAGCCTAAATTACCATCCCTATGAATGACATATTCACACCGTCTTATCACAACTTCCACTTTAAAAATTAAGCAGAACAGCATATTCCCACCCTCTTATCATAGTTTGATTGGTTGACGCTGACTTTAAATTCCGTTCACGAACTAAATTGTCATTTTATTGACCTAAATTCCAACTTTGGCGCAAATTCTGCACAATTTAGTTTTAGTTGTTGACCCGACTTCTAGCTGCCATTCCCATTACGAAATATATTGTCGTTTTATCGACATCACACTTTATTAAGCACGAGATACATACCGATATAACTGCGACAGAAGCCAGTGGCTTCGCTGCCTGCGCAGCCTGACTCATTTTTTTAAAATTGTGGCATGGTAAACAATGGTCATCTCAAGCTCTTCTTGTGCAACATCTTCATAAAACGAACTTCTCCATCGTGGTGATAAGTATTCAGAATGTGTTTTCCAGTGATGGAAGGAGCCTGCTTGTAAATAGTAAATAATTGTATTTTTCGAATGTTAGCGGATTGATTGGATTTTTTTAATTTCATATCAATATATTTGCATATTTCGTTTTCTTAATATTAACATCCTTTAACTATCCATTTCGGGATGTTTTAATATGAACATATTTATCGGATGGTTATGGAGATTGACTAAACGTGTTTTAATATGTTTTATTACGCCGTAAGGCGTATTTATTTGAAATGAACTTTGCTACCTGCCTATGTGTACAATTGGTGATCGTGAGATGTGTTGTTAGACGATTGAAGGAAGATGAGCCGTGGATATAAAACAGTTAAAAAAACAAACATAACCCAAAACCTTAATGAGTCAGTCATTCGCTGCAGAGCCGCATTTGCTACAGAGAAGGGGCAGCTGGAAGAATGGGGAGTGAGCGCTGCAGCTGCAGTTGGAAGAACCAGCAACAGTGGTAGTTATTAGTTTGTTCTGGTAGTTTTCAGATTGTCTTTTAAATATCTTTAGTTTATTCATTGTTATCTATCTGATTTCCTGTTTTCTGTTACAGTGAAGAACTAAAGTGAAGAAATTTGCTGCTGAGTGAGTGCTGCTGCCTTGCCTCTGACTGCTGCTGACTGTTGCGTTGCCTGTGACTGTGAGTTCTTTCGACTGCTGCAGTTTCTCTCTACTGGTGGTCACCGCTGCTAGGTATGGCGTTCATATCATCTTTACAGTGGAAGCCACATTCAAATAGTTTAACAGTCTTTCAATTCGAACGCATGAATATAACCTCTTACACTGGCAATGCCATTGTAAACATTCCTCCAAGTAAGAACTAAAACCAAACTATAGCAAGACTCATTTAACCAACAGACCTGTAACATCTCTGTTGTCTGGGCATGTTCATAGGTTAACATCTTCAATTTCTTTCTTAGGGCTTGTGTCTCTGCTTCTTGATTCTGCATCAGAATTCTGATAGCCTCTCTATTCTCAGGATCCACTCCCAGTTTAATTATTAATCCTTTGTATTCCTCAATTGGCATATGTTTGGCCGTAGAATTAATGTTTTCTTGTTTTAGCTGGTCAGTAACCTTTTGGAGCAAATTTTCAATAATTTGTTGAACTTGACATGCTTCCAGAGTCACTGGACTCTGGAACACCTTTCATTCACAAGAGGGTTTGTCCCTTAGTTCCATAGCAAAATCTAGCTAAAAGAAAACACAGAAAACCCCAGCAGAGAGGGGAAATTACCCAAAAGAAATTATGTTGAGCCATGGACCTGGAAGGTTAGTTGGTCATGCCTTCGTCAATCGAGACTCCTGGAAGCATGAAATTCCCTTAGAGAATACAGTAAACAAGAGTAAGTCTATACACGACTACCAAACAATAGAAATAGACTGAATATAAGGAAAAACATAAATGGTTTGTTTTATAAGGATCCTTCACGTCTTCCCCAGAGCAGATAATTTCGCATGTGTTTTTGCTCATGAAATAGTATTGTACAGTTAAATTAAATTTGCAGTTAATTGCAACTATAGCTGAGCAGGTGTAACCTTATTGTTAAACCTTGCTCAAAGTCTAAAACATGGCAGTAGAGTATTGGTAAGTAAGTGCTCCATTGAACAAAACAATTGACAGTTGGGTTCATAAAATTGAAATAAACATTAGTTACCTTAAAATGGCGCTAGCCAGGGGAAAATGGGAGCTGCAAGTAAAGCGTAGTGCATTTATTCAGCACACTGAACAATAGCAGCTTCAAACAAAATTCCTGATTAGGTTATATAATTTTCAGATTGATTCAAAACAATCTTTGGCAATCTTCAACATATACATGTAGTTTTAGAAGCTAGAGATCCTAACCAAAAACTCGGACAGAGAATGGTACTACTGACAGACTAGGTCATCTAGATTCACACAGAACTACAAAGCTCTGCATTTATTCAGCACACTGAACAATAGCAGCTTCAAACAAAATTCCTTATTAGGTTATATAATTTTCAGATTGATTCAAAACAATCTTTGGCAATCTTCAACATAGACATGTACTTTTAGAAGCTAGAGATCCTAACCAAAAACTCGGACAGAGAATATCGTCAATTGTCCATGTTTCTTCCATTCTTGTTCTGGTATGGCTCATTGAACACTCTTAAAAAATATCAAATATATTTTTTCCCATCATTGATTCAAAGAAGTGAATAAAAGGCAATAAATTTATAAATTCTTAAGTGGGAATGAGAAACTTTTTAGAAAACAGAGTTTCTAAACAGAGTTTTTCACTCTTTCCATTTTTAATTTTTTGTACCTTCCTTATTTCTGCAATAGTTTGGGTTCTATTTGCTACCTCCAAGGGCCATAATTCATTTCTAGTTTCGTCATTCAAATACCTGATAACCTGATTGTCTTTTGGGATCTTGTCTTTCAGCTCATTTTATATTTTTTTTGAGTGGTTCATCTTTGATGAGCGAAGTTTTCTGTTCTGCAATAATTCTAATATACCCCCAGAAAACTCTTATCTCATATATTATTTCATCCCATATGAGCCAATTTGATTAAAGGTACTTATCCCCTCAATTTTTTTTTCAATTTATTCTTTTCTTCCAAGGTAGTTTACTAGTTAACTATTGCTCTATTGTTATTTTCTTTTGCAATTCTTAACAGTTGTTCCTTTGTATATAATTGCATTTTAACCTCTTCCATTTCTTCTCACTAGCACTGTATAACCTTACCTGATAATCTGATTGTCTTTTGGGATCTTGTCTTTCAGCTCATTTTTTATTTTTTTTTAGTGGTTCATCTTTGATGAGCGAAGTTTTCTGTTCTGCAATAATTCTAATATACCCCCAGAAAACTCTTATCTCATATATTATTTCATCCCATATGAGCCAATTTGATTAAAGGTACTTATCCCCTTAATTTTTTTTTCAATTTATTCTTTTCTTCCAAGGTTGTTTACTAGTTAACTATTGCTCTATTGTTATTTTCTTTTGCAATTCTTAACAATTGTTCCTTTGTATATAATTGCATTTTAACCTCTTCCATTTCTTCTCACTAGCACTGTATAACCTTTTTCTTTTAATGGAAGTTTTTTTCAGCCTTCTTTTTTTTGTCTTGTATACTCCACACATTGCATGAGCATAATCTTAAAGCACAAGAAGACCTTGTAATACCTCTAAGGTTATATATACATAGAGATATGGATTCCCAGAGAGCGAGAGAGAGTCATGATTAATTGTGTTCTGAGAGTCATGATTTATAGTGTTCCAAGTTTAATTTCAATTTTATATATAGACATGATAGTTGGTATGACATTTCAGTATTACATGAATTGATGAAAAAACATCAATTTCATACATTTTTATAATGTCAAAAACCTAAGTTTTGTTTTCATTGTTTCAACATTTTATATGCCAAATTCAGAAAATAAGCTATCATTTTAAAATATAGCTTTAACATTATCTTTATTACAACTTAAGATTTGGATTAAGTTTTAGGTTATCCTTAAGGTCCATTGTTAGTTGAATTACTTAATATAAATTTTATTTTGAGACTTTGAATAATATTTACAGTTTCATATTAATAAACTGAAGAAAAATTGGCTGCCTACAGCCATCCTTAAATAACCATTACTACATTAGAGAGAATACTATATTTCAGAGAAAGATTATGATAGTTTGGTCAAAATTTCAATTTTATATATAAACATGATAGTTGGTATCACATTTCAGTATTACATGAATTGATGACAAAACATCAATTTCATACATTTTTATAATGTCAAAAACCTAAGTTTTGTTTTCATTGTTTCAACATTTTATATGCCAAATTCAGAAAATAAGCTATCATTTTAAAATATAGCTTTAACATTATCTTTATTACATCTTAATATTTGGATTAAGTTTTCGGTTATGCTTAAGGTGCATTGTTAGTTGAATTACTTAATCTAAATTTTATTTTGAGACTTTGAATAATATTTACAGTTTCATATTAATAAAGTGAAGAAAAATTATTTTCCTATGTATTCTACAACATTCTTTCTAACACAGTCATTATCTTTATTACAGCTTAAGATTTGGATTAAGTTTTAGGTTATCCTTAAGGTCCATTGTTAGTTGAACTACTTAATCTAAATTTTATTTTGACAGTTTCAATAATAATTACAGTTTCGTATTAATAAACTGAAGAAATACTATTTTCCTATGTATTGTACAACATTCTTTCTAACACCATCAACATTTTTATGATTTAGTTTTTATATTCAACATAATCATTAGTTTTAATTTAACTAATATTTATATACAAATTATCCATAATTTTTATATATTAAAATTTAGATTAATTTACAGAAACTAACTTTTCAAGCAATAAATATAGCTTCTTCCATGATTTCTAGGAAAAACATTAGTTTTACATATAGGCATATTTTTTTAAATCACATAGATTATTAATTTTTAACTTACATCTACCTAATAATGGTCCACTTCGGCTCTCTTTAACTTCTCATGTAGTTCTATAGGAATCGTAATTATACATCTAACTAAAACAACATATAAACAATATTAATTATTCTTTTATATTCCTTTTCAGAAAATGGCAACGAATCTTACTGAAAATGCTATTTCCTCCATGCTCTCGGGGAAAACTGATATTCAACCATTTTTACAAATCGTTGAACTTGAACATATTGCATCAATGCAAAGTTCAACAGTACGATACCGCACTGCCATCTCTGATGGCACACATATGAATCGCCTTATGCTTTTGATAACTTACAATGACCTCGTTGAAAGAAGCTTGCTTCAGAAATGTTCAATTATACATGTCAAAAATTGGACTACATCAACTATTGGTCCATCAATGTAAGTTTATTACAAAATTTTTAATTAAACTTTACATATTTCCTTCATATTAATTTTCACTCTAACAATTCCTCTTATTACTATCATTTACCATGTAGGTCTATAATGCTACTAGACTTTGAAATTTGTACTACATCTGCACCTTTATTTGGTATTCCAAAAAATCTAAGTATCCCCATCACTTATGAAGAAGAAGATCCGTCGTCATCGAAACAACAACCTTCGTCGAAAAGGCACTGCACCGTTTCAGACATTCCTACTGCATCCATTACACCAGTCCAAATTCCAATCAAAGCAATAAACCCTTACCATTCAAACTGGTGCATAAAAGGATATGTTCAAAGAAAGACACCTCTTCAACAATTCCAAAATCAATATGGTCCTGGTAAAGTGTTTGGCTTCGACCTCTACGATACAGAAGGTGGGGAAATACACATTACATGTTTCAACAATGTTGCTGATTCTTTCTTTGATAAGATCCAAGTTGGAAATATGTACATTGTCTCAAAAGGCAATGTCAAAATGGCTAATAAACAATACAACCACTTAAACAATGAGTGGGAAATTTTGTTAAATGCTACATCTACAATTGATCATGTTGCGAATGAAAGAAGATCCAAGCCAATGGTGCATTTCAATATAAAATCAATCAATGATATCAGAACAACAAACATCAACTCAATTGTTGATGTTCTTGGTATTGTTACTAGCATTTCCAATCCATGCACCATACATAGAAAAGACGGCTCAGAAGTTACGAAACAAACAGTAAATCTTGAAGACATGTCTGGATATAACATGGATGCAATATTTTGGGGAGATAATTTTGATGGAGTATCAAAAGAAATTTCCAACTTATGTGCTACAGGAAATAATCCCATCATAGTAATCAAGTCCGCTCGTGTTGCTGAATTCAATGGAAAAAATGTCGGTACTACAACAAGATCAATTATTCTTGTAGATCCTGACATCGAAGAGGCTAATATCCTAAAGTCATGGTTTAGAAAAGAAGGTTCCAGTACAATTTCTACACCACTGACAAAAAAATATTCACCCTATTTTGGCCATCAACCGAAGAAAATAACGATTGCGGATATTCACAATATCATCCCCTCAGATATACCTGCATTCTACCAAGTCAAGGGGACAATAGCAAAAGTATACATGGACAATTTGTACTACCTATCATGCCCATCTATTGTTGATAAGAAAAAATGCATGAAGAAACTTATTCCAAAGAATGCAAAGACATGGTATTGCCCTAACTGCAACACCGAAGTAACTGACTGTGATTACAGATACTTACTAAAGATAGATGTACAAGATCACACTGGTCAGTTGCTTTCAACAGTTGCTTTTGAAGAGGCAGCATCTACAATTCTTGGAGTTAATGCAAAGGACTTATATTTGTTATCTGAGGATCCTGATGTAATAAAGGAAATTGTCTCCAAAGCAATGTGGACAGACCACATCTTCACACTATCAGTGAAGACAGAAACATTTAGAGACATACCACGCTTGAAATATGTTATCATCAAAGAAGAGAGCTTGCAATTCTCAACAGAATGCAACAACATCATTCAAGCAATCAATAAAATCTCAATATCATAGATAAATATGATTACAAGTACTGTTGCCTTATTAATAATTTGTATTATCTTTTTCTAAAAATACGTTTATAAATAATATTCTTTCATACGCCTTTCCAAACATATCTCTTACTGTTTACTCATATATCTTCGAACAAAACATCTAATTGTATATCATTTCATTTAAGGTAATTCACCATACTTTAACTTCTTCCCTATTAACAAATCAACCAAGTTTACACATTACATGTCCAATTACATTCATATGCATCTTTAAAATACTTAAATATAATCTGAAACATATTTTTATCAACTCGTTACACATCTTATTATCTCCCTCTACAGCTAGAAATTACTAAAACTTCATTTCAAACTTCAATTTCTTTTTTCCCCTTCCATAAAATAGCATGGTTATTTTCTTGCCAACTAACATCGTCACTCCATCTCTCTTTCCTGTAGGTGCATTAACTTATCGAAATGTCTACTACTTCTAATGATGAACGTGCGCGAAGATACTATGCAGCAAATAAAGAACAAATAAATGCACGTCGACGTGCAACTTACCATGCTAAGAAAGCCCTCAAAGATTCTGAAACAAACAAAAGGCAAAAGAAAAGTCAAAATTTATCATTAACAACATATGATGGAAATTCACAATTACCATCAAACCATTCTCACTCCGAAACCAATTCTCTTTCCCATTTTACAAATCGACCATCTTCTCAGCAAACCACTCCACCAAATTCATCGAAACCTCATTCGCCACCAGCCTCCATTACACATGCTTTCAACGACGCTCATGATAATGATGTTCAAAAAATTTCATCCATACCTCATTCAACCCCTCCATCCATTGCATATGCTTTCAACAACATTCATAATATTGCTACACAACGTGAATTCTGTGCAAGAATTGATATGCTTGCACAAAAATCAGCATGCTCCATTTGTCTTCAATCCTATCCTGGAATCCATATCCCCATGTCAAACCAAATATATTGTTGCTATAGATGCATGGCTGAAAAAAAAATTCACCGTTTCTCATTAGCAAACAACATGGACCCTGGTCCTCAACCACCTGTCCTGGCTGCTCTTTCACAAATAGAAGAAATGCTTATTGCTAGGGTTAACCCTATCCTCCAAGTAACACATGCACGTGGTGGCCAGTATAAATACACTGGCCACACAATTTGCTTTCCGCAAGACATTACAGAAATATCATGCATTTTGCCACGCCGTGTTGAAGACTTGGATATTTTAATCGTTACCCGTCAAAGTAATGACCGTCAAGCTTATGACTGCATTGTAAGTAGACATCGAGTTCTCGCCGCATTAGAATACAAATTGACAAATGATCCTTAATATAGGAATGCTTGCATTGATAACAATGCACTATCATCCTTACCAGAACTCCCAACCGATATCTCCTCCTCCCTTCACCATTCCAATACCACAGATCCAACTTCCCAACTGTCAATCGAAACACCAATTTCCCTTACTGAAGATTCCATAGAGCAATACCCACACCATACATCATCATTCATTCCAACTATACCTAATAGAAATACAGAAATCCATGAAATACGACATTATTTACAATCATACAACCACCATTCTGTTACTACAATCCAATGGCCACCAATAAGCTTATCTCCAATCAATGAATACAACACAAAAGGTCTACTCTCTATTGCTTTCCCAGCACTATTCCCCACAGGAATTGCACTACCTAATCAACCAAGAATAAAGACAGTGCAATTACATGAATATGCACTTCATCTACTGCATTACCACGATAACGGATTCGGCAAGCACCCTTGCTTCCGCTACTACATATACAATCTGATGATGCGTCATCGCAGTCAAGCAACAACATCCTTATTTGTAAAAAAAAACATTGGAGATGGATTCCCAACATCAATCCAAGAATTGAACATCCGATTACAACAATTTCGAGACGACAAATTGGCAGAACAAGTGATGCGCTTCGGTAGCTCTCTACGTGGCACAAGATATTTTTGGCACAAAGCTAAAAATGAACTAACAGACATGATATCTCAACTCGGTTGCCCAACGTTCTTCTTCACATTAAGTGTAGCTGATACAAAATGGCTTGATCTTCATGCAATCATGCCTGGGATTCCACCTCCTGATGTTCCAGTACAACAAAAATGGAGAAATGATAACATTATCTCTAACCCCCACTTAACATCGCTATATATGCACCACAGATTCACAATATTTTGTGAAGTTATATTGGAGAAACACTTGCAAACAAAAGACTACTGGTACAGGTATCTACTCTACCACATGACTTCCATAGTTCCCTATACATCAAGCTCCTTCTATTTCAAAATTTTCTAAAAAAAAAACATCCTTCGCAGGTATGAATGGCAACATAGAGGATCAACGCACATCCATGGCTTCCTCTGGATACAAAATGCACCTGATATGGAGACTCTTAATTGGGATAACATAGAAGCAGTTGATTGTGCTAAACAATTCTTCAACAAATACATATCAGCTTGGAACCCTCGGCTTTCTACAATTTCCAGCCAATCATTTTCTCAAAAAAATGTAGAAGACCCTTGCTTATTGTCTACGTCAGATATTCTTAGAAACAATCCTTTCAATGATTATGTCCAACTTATCAATTGCATTGAAAGGCACACAAAATGCACCGAAAACACATGCTTGAGGAAAAAAGGCTCGTCATTTGAATGCAGATATAAAGCACCTTCGGAATTACATGCACATTCCTTCTTGTTGATTGACTCCAATGGCCAAAAAACATACACTCCCGCTCGCAATGATGATCGACTAAATACCCATAACCCTACCATCCTATCTATCTGGCATGCGAACATTGATTGCCAACCAGTACTCTCAATCCACGCTGTTCAGAAATATATTGCGAAATATGCATCCAAAGCAGAAAAAAAATCCGAAACATTCCATGACATGCTACGTAGAATTGTACTCGCTTCACCCAATATTGACCCAGCAACATCTGCATTCCGAAAATTCCTTGCAGAAACTCTTGTTGATCGTGACATAGGAGCACAAGAAACCTGTCATATGATACAGAAATTACCACTAACATTGTGCAGTCGCTCCTTCTTCCCTTTAAATGTAAGCCAACAAATCTATATGCGCCTCCCAGAGAATAACACCACCGCTCCTCCATCACCACACTTCATAGATACATACATCCATCGACCATCTCCCTTAGAATCCACATCACTTATAGAAACAGCACGATCATGGTCATATGATCCCCATCGTAAGACAAACAAATGGAAACAAAGACCCCAACAAGCAATTCTTCGTATCATACCACGCTATTCCTCAATTCCATCAACGACCAAATCTTCTTATGCTGACTTCTATAGAGTTGAACTTATGCTTTACAAACCATTTCGCCATATCGCGAGTGACATAGGAAATTCTGCTGAAGAATTTATCAGAAATTGGGAAGCATTTCGTCCATTTTACAAACCGTGGCATCAACACCGGACACTATCTGATATCGATCCTCCTGCAAATGACAACACAACTACTGAAGAATTCCATCCTCCAGAAACGATGGACCTAAACGAATGGGAATTACTCTCTCAGTTGTACCCTACAGATGAACTACTCATAAATGACATCCAAATGCTTGGTCTTCGTGGTTTGGATGATAGCCATAACTGGAATGATACAACTATTCCATTGCATCTCCAAGAAATAGGCGCACAATTCATTGAGAATACTCGCTCTGTCCATCGCATTATTCAAAAAAATACAGATACTCTACTGTCCCTCAGCTCATTATCTTCAATGCAAAAAAAAGCTCTGGATATTATTCATGCTCACTCCATTAAGAAGGATATATTACCTGCTCTGCGAATGATAATACAAGGCACTGCTGGAACTGGGAAATCCCTTCTTATAAATTGCATCAGAGAAATGCTCATAGCACTTACTGGCTCAGAACCAATCATGCTCCTATCCCCTACAGGTGTTGCAGCATTCACCATACAAGCATCGACAATCCATTCTACTCTCCATCTTCCAATAAAAGATCTTACACCATTAGAAGGCAGTGCTCTTGCAAAATTTCAAGAAGAGCTTAAGCATATTAGGTACATATTAATCGATGAAATGAGCTTCATCGGACCTAAGCTTCTTCACCAGGTTGATCAACGACTTCGTGAGGCATTTCCATTAAAAAGAAACTTACCGTTCGGCGGTTGCTCGATTATATTAGTTGGTGATCTCGGCCAGTTACCACTCGTCCAAGACATACCACTATATGCAGGGACAAGTCATGGAATTTCATTGTGGAACACATTCACAACGGTCATCACATTGGACAAAATATTTCATCAACAAGGTCAAAGCAGTGCTCAGGTTCTTTTCAGAAACGTCCTCCAAAACATTAGAAATGCAAATCCAACAATTGAGGACTACAACATCCTTATGACGCGAACAGACTCTTTCTTGTCTGCAGCTAAAATACAGTCCTTCCATGATTCTATACATCTATTTGCAACAAACACTCAAACATTGGACCACAACAAGAAAATGATCAAATCTTTAAACACTCCAGGTGCAAGATCAATCACAGAGGATGACAACACATACTCTACATTCTCTTCAGAAGAAGAGCAATTACAGCGAATTGTATACCTTTGCAAAGGACAAAAAGTAATGTTGACTTCCAACCTTTGGGTTTCAGCAGGGCTTGTTAATGGTTCCCTCGGGGAAATCATATCCATCTTCTACAAAGAAGCAACTTCACCTCCACAGCTTCCAACATTTGTAGTCGTTGAATTTCCAAAATACATCGGCCCTGCTTGGGATGAAACAAACCCCACTCACTTGCCGATTCCTGCAATAAAAAGAAATGGTCGCACACAAATTCCACTCAAAATGGCTTGGGCTTTAACTATACATAAATCTCAAGGTATGACTCTGCCACAAGCAATGATAGACATTGGAAAAACTGAACGACAAGGCCTCATATTTACAGCAATTTCAAGAGTCCCTTCACTACAGAGTCTCTGAATTTGTCCTGCATTCAGTTTCAACCGTTTCATGAAACTGAAAGACAACAAAAATATTGCTCGCAGAAAACAAGCAGAAGAACGTCTCCGTTCAATGTCTCCTAGAGACGACCAACTCCATTCCATATGTTAACATCTCCAAAAGGTTTCCATATCATCAGCTCCATATTCCTTTCATAGCGTATCATTTCTACCTATTACCAAAACTTAATTCAGTCATTATCAATACATATTTTACATTATTACATTTGTTTTATATTTCTTAACTATTTGCTTCTAACATTTTCTATCTTTTCACATAGAACATATCGACTCAAAGATATCACAGCTACAAAACCACTGCATTCCATATATAGCATCTCTAAAAGGTTTTCAAATATTATCAACTCTATAAATTTTTAAAAACATAACATTTCTACCTACTCACATTAACCTAATTTACTAATTGTTAATAAATGATTTAAAATATACATTCTTGATATAATGCTTACCTATTTTCATCTAACAGTTTCTTTGTTTTGAAACAGAACAGATGGACTCCCTCATATCGCAATTACATAACTACATCACAGAAATAGATGCAACAATTCATTCATTGCAGGAGATACATAAAAGATTCCTGCCAGTCAGAAATCCAAATGTCCCACTATACAGACTGCGACCAACGATGGATTTATTAATTAAAATAAAATCCAGTATCAAACGTATAATCCACATACACGAACGAGATAAATTGAGAAAAGCAAGAGCAGAATGGTAATCAAGAAATAGGCATCTGCAATTCCGAATAAATCTCCAATGGTGTTTAGTCTGCCATCGATCGACCTGCATCTACGACTGAACGTTTCCATTCATATATTACAGGTAACTTCAATTTCAATCATTATAATTTCTCTACAATATAATTCACACAAAACCTCATTGAAGTCAACTTGAACAAGTTATTCTACATTTTCAAATAAATATATATTCCTCTAATTTCTCAAAAAAAAAAAATTTCTTTGCAGGTTCCTTACTACATCAGCGTATCTCCTGCCTCTTCACCAACCTCAGCATCAATCATCCTCTTCATGATATACTTGTAATATTTTACAAAAAATACAATTTCATTGCAAAATACTAACATGCAATGTACATTTCTACAATTGCAAACTCTTCAAAATTACATTTCAAACATTGTACATTCTACAAATTTCACGTAATAGAAATAAATTGCCATATTTCTTTTCAACCATTAAAAAGCAATCTCCATTTCAAACATTATACATTCTATATACATATCTCCAATGACATTATAATATAACTTTCTTTTCAACAATGAAAATGCAATGTCTATTTCAAACATGATATATTCTGTATACATATATCCAATGACATATATATATCAAAATAATTACAGATAATCTCATTCTACCATATTCCTTACGGCATTTCCTTTGCAACATTAGGTGCAATTGCTAGTTATAATTGATATGATATATTATATTTGTTATAATTGATTTTATGCTATTAGATTTTAGATTTTTATTGATAATGATATTATTTTTCAAATTAATAGAGTTAATCAAATCAAATCATTTAATATGATTTATTCTCAAAACTTTTTATTATTATAAATTGTGTATTTTATGTAATGATGTATCTAAAATTCACTATGAACTAAAATATAAACAGAAAGAAAAAAATAACCATTAGAGAAAGTGAAAATAAATAAACCATTGCATAAATAATTAATAAAAACCATTCAGATGGATTTTATATGGCTCAAAGCTTACAGTAAGTGTGTTTCATTGCCCCAGCCTTGGGTTAATTCTATGTCGTACTGGGTGAAACTATTTCGATTTAGTAAATAGCCATCTTTTCTATCATTGTATCCACATTTCCAAGCAGTTAACAAGATTTATAATGTCACATGGCTTAAAAATAATGTAAATGCCAATATGAGTATAAGAAAATAGATATATATATATATATATATATTAAAAATTTATATTTAAATTATTAAGAATATCTCTTGTATATTTTTTAATTTAGAATAAAAATATGATATGAATATTAATGTCTTACAAAAATTCTCTTATAATTTTGTTTCGCTTAAAACAGAGAAAATGACTTTGTTCACATCATTGTATTTTAGCACCTACGGCTTAGCCTCTATTAGATGCTCGAATGACCTCTCCAATTGTCGCATTTACTTCCCACTATTGAGATCTGGCCCACACGTCTTTTCTCCACATCGTACCTCTCATCTTGCCTCTCTCCCTCATGTCTATGTAAGCCATGCCCTCCCCGCTTCTATCTCATTCCATTTTGAGTTCATTTTCCTCTATCTCCATATTCCCTGGCTGCCCTCTTCTTTCCTTTCCTCTGCACCCTGCCACTCCTGCCTCCCTCTGTAGCCTAAGTCTCTGGCCAAGTACCTACAGCGCAACCCCACTCATATGGCTCCCCGTAGATCTACTGCCTCTCTCCAAGCCAGAGGTGGAAGATGATGAGGTTCCCGCTAGGCAATCCCCAATTGCCCCCCCCGTTACGCGGGCAGAAGTTGTTGCCAGGAATGCGGCCATGGAATATACTGAAGAAACTAGCCAAGAGATGAAAGATCAGATTGAGAAAATTGAGGAGAAAGTAAGATTTTTCTGTAGAATAACACTAACCGAGACAGTAGATGAGGCCTTCAAGTGGATTCCATACCCTTCCCTCACCAGAGACTAGGGAAGACCTGTTTCGTCGGGCCATTGAGCTCCATTAGAAAACCAAGACAATGCTTACATTGGATTTGCAAGATCAACACGACAAAAATAATATCCTGTATAGGAAAATCAACTCTCTTACAAATAAATTCACCAATAATGTCAGAGAGGTGCACCACTGCAGGTTCATAGAAAAGAGCTCCCCTGACTATGCTCTCATAAAGCATCGGACCGCGACTCACCAGCTCCACCAAGTGACCAAGGCTGAGGGTGTTGATCCATCTGTTACTTGAAACTTCTCTGAGCAAGTTAGCCCTAGAGGTATTGGACCTTTTTCTAGCGGAAAGTTGCAGCATGGTTCCATTGATGAAAGAACACCGGATCGCCTCATCAGCGTTAATGACTTCTAGATAGAAGATCTGGCTTAACCCTGCCCTTGTCCCTCTACATTCCAGGTTCAAATTTCTCCAATTTATGCGAATGTATAAATGAATATGTTTAGTTTAATTTCAAATGTGAGGCCAAAAGGCCTTTTTTCTTTGGAAAGAATGTCTGTTGTGGTTACAGCTCTACTTCCCTCTGTATCTTTCCTTGTAATACCATTCCTAGAGGGAAAACATATAGTCTAGAGTGACATATGTAGCAAGAAATTTTTTTGGATACCTGTCTTGTTTTGATACTAATGTAACTATATGTTTCCTATGTGAATAAATCTATATTATATACAAACAATAAAAAATAAAAATAAAATAAAAATAAATTTTTATTGAATCTTAATATGTGGTGTGCTTTCCCCGGATGCCAGTGTTCAATTGGAATAAGGATGTGGTGGCTCCTCAGCCTGGCATTTGGCCTAGCCACATGGCCATGCATGAATTTCAACCTGTTGCTTTTAATACCTCCATCTATTGGCCTCACGCCACAACTAATGCCTCTACCTCCCACATTGATGTTTGTCCAATCTGCAAGCTTGCGTGATATTTCATGGCGCCCTTAACCTCTTCGTTGTCATTCGACTCTTGCAGTCTCTCAGATTTTGCTGCCAGCTACAGCTTCAAGCTCCTCTGTGACCTTCAAGCTCTTCTTGCCTCACCGCCTTTGGCCTCCGGTCTCCCTTCTGCCTCTCCCCGTGCATCAGCTCTCTCCTACTCAACTATGTCACAGAGGCACAGGATGAAATGTCTTCAAGGTCGTAGCAGAGGTCAATCCTCTCACCCGCCCATTTCCATCAATGAGGACAATCGTCCCCCTCCTCCTAAGGATAAATTGGTCTCATACCAGTTTCAGTATGACTACACCTTGGACCACCCTTTGGTCACCGCCACCCTCATTATGTGCTTTCAGGAATCTCCATCTAGCTCTGTTCACTCTAGATCGAGAAAGTGTCTTAGGAAATCTACCATCTCCCCTTCTCCACCTCAGCATTCTCGGAAATATGAGGCGTTACCTTTCAAAACAGGTGCACATTCTTCCAGCAGTGAAGGTAGCATCAACGACAGTCTTGAGCCTTCAACAAATGATAAGAGGGAAGGAAATGACAGCCCTGTGTGTTCCGCAAATACGCTTGAGCCCAACATACAACAATCGAAGAAGGATGAGGATACGTTGGAAGACTACAGGTGTCTCATCATCGAAGAGCCTCCACCTCAGCCTCATGACAAGCAGCATGCCATGCAGCCTCAGAATCAAGAGGTTTCCTCTCTCTGTGTTGTTTCACCTTTCAGATATCATGTTTTTTACGAATTGTTCGATAATCTCCTTGTTATTTTTTGTTAATGCTCGTTTCCCTATCCATGGCAACAAATTTTGGACTCGTTTCCCCAACTGGGGCAGTCATATTTTTTCTTTTCTGAACTCTGCTCCCTCCGAAATTGGCTAGCATAGAAACTATGGAGAGCAACTTCGAAATGTATATTATGTGCAAAATTAATAGAATAGTCTTATTTAGAAAAAGAAAAAAAATATGTGTTGTGTTTTTTATTATTACTTTTCCTATATTTAAAATATAAATTTAACAGTGTCCGAACTCACACATAATTTAAGATAAAAGTAATATTAGTATAATAATATAAATTAAATACTTATTATCAAACATTAATGCATAATAAATACACAAAATAATAAGTTTAATTATAAAAGCTAGTTAAATTATAATTTTGTTTACCATTATTATTATTTAATTATAAAAATAATTAATATATAATTTTAACATAAATATATTTAGAAAGAATACATCAATCGGTTTTTTATATGTATGTTTTGTAATTTTTAATTTTATAAAATATATATTTATTTTTTAATCGTATTAAAAAAATTAATAACTAACTAAATTATAATTTTATTTAAAATTATTATTATTTAATTATAAAAAAAATTAATATATAATTAATATATAATTTGAACGTATATGTATTTAGAAAATTATAAAACAATATTTAAAAAAAAATATTTATTTTTATTAATCTTTTCCAAAACGAGACTCTAACAACCCCAAAGTATTCTCTACTTATATTTTTTGGTAAATTAATATTCTTTTAAAAATTTGATGGCAGTAACTACACTTCCATGTAACATTTCGTTTAGATGGGATTGTTTCCTAGATATCATATATCCTTTATTGTTAGAATATACAAAATGATGGTTATGATTATGAAAACCTATATACATTTAAAACCATCGATGAATCTTGAAAATACGTGTTTTATTAGTAAGATAAATAAATTATATATTTTTAAGTGTATAATGTTGGTAAAAATTATAGCTAGCAATTACATGATATGTTGCAAAAAAAACGTCATAAGGTAATAGCATTGGAAATAGTAATCTAGAAGAAATAAGTTATTGCGGAGAAGAAGCCATCATGAAGGAATGTTGATGATAAGAGTTATCAACCAAATTTTTTTGTTATAGATATTGAAATAGGCAATTGTGGGTAAAAACATATATGTAAACCAACATAATCTCTTCACATATAAAAAAAATAAAAAATAAAAAAATAAAAAAAATTACAGATATTAAAATAGGAAATTAGGGGTGAAAATCCTTTAGTGATTAATAATCCTCCGAAAAAAGCATGAAATGAGCATGTAACTCAAATAAGATATTTTAAATGCATTTAAGTACAATATATCTAGCATAGATGTAAATAAAGAGAATTTTTATTAAGAGAAATAGAGTTGACTCCAAGTTCATCTACATATCCACCAATTGTATGCTTGTCTCAAAAATTGTATATGGAGAAAAATAGTTTTATTAAATCATTAGTTAGGTCTATATTATAGAAATTCTCTTTTTATTCTAAAAGAGGTTCGCATATCAAGACATATGATCCTTCTTTGCTCTTGGTATATGTAGAGTTAAGATTGATCTAGGCCATCTTAATTTACCCTTTTAAATAAACTACATTCCACATGAATACCATGAGCTATTTTTATAGTTCATTATTATTTTATTTTATTATTTTTATTTTTTATTGTATTTTGACCTAGTTAAAATGTTCTTTTTACTCTAAAAGAGGTTTACATATCAAGATATATGATCCCTCTTGGATCTTGGTAGATCAAGAGTTAAGATTGATCTAGGCCATCGTAAATCTAAATAAACTACATTCCACATTAATACCATGGGTCAATATCATGGGTTGTTTTTATAGTTTATTATTATTTTATTTTATTATTTTTATTTTTTATTGTATAATCACATAGTTAAAATGTTCATTACATTATGTCAATCTTTCTATTTAATTTACTTTTTTTTTTACTTTTTTTGTAATTTGACATAGTCAAAATGTTAAATTGAGGTTAAAATCTAACAAAATTTTAATAACAACATTTTTACTTAAAAGTCACCAAAACTTGAATTCAATTCAATTTATTAAAAAAAAAAAAACTAACACTATAAAAAAACATATAAAAAACTATTTAGTTGTGGATCTAATGGCCTAAAACATTTCTATCGTGTAACATTTGATCCAATGACTCAAACATGGACACAGTGTCACTTAGGGGAGTTGTTTATTTGATCCAATGACTCAAACATGGACACACTGGCACTTAGGGGAATTTTTTTCAAATAAAAACGATTTACGGCTTAATTTTTTTATTGATTTATAAAGTTAATTAACTTTTTATTTAGACTAGTAATACTCAAACTTTAATTAATTAAACCATTGTATCTGCATAATCAAAGCTTCATTACACTAGTAGCAGTAAATTAAATCATAAAGTTTATTCCATAGTGATATAAAATCATATATTATAATTATTATAAGTATAATTTTGATATTAATAGTTTATTTATGAGTAATAAGTTTTTAATAATTATATTTTAGTTTATTAAAAGATATAATTATTTTATTGATTTATAAAGTTTTGGTTTAAAAATTAACATAATATAAGAAACACCGAAATGAGATATTGAATAAAGGTATTTTAAAATCCACAAATATGATAACTAATTATAAATATATTAAGGGAATTGAGTTGTAAATTTGTTATTGAATGTTAGATAAAATTTGGAATTTAATAAAAATTAAATTACAATTAGACATGAAGTTTTGGTTAGAACATGCTATGAGAAGTAGAAGTATTGAAATGGAGGTATTCTAAATATTTATCAAAATAAAAATATGATAATTAAGTATATTATAAATATGTGAAGGAGATGGAGTTTTGAATTTATAATTGAGTTTTAGATAAAACTTATTATATAATAAAAATTAAATCACAATAAACATCATAATTAATTATATGATAAAATCAAATCAAATCATTTATAAAATAAATATATTAATGAGATTGAGTTTTGATTTTTCTTTTTATATGAAATTTACAATGTAATAAAAATAAAATTATATTTAAACATTGATAATTAGGTAACTATCTATATTATATTGTTAGTGAATGTTAATAGGTATAAATTCAGAAAAAAGCATTAGACTTATTTCATCATATTTCTAATTTCGATATAAGAATTAATTAAATTATAACTTTATTTAAAATAATAATTATTATTGTTAACAAAAATAATTAATATATAAGTTAAAAATATATACATTTTGGAAAAACATATAACAATATTTATAGTTTGTTGAGATTTTCAGTTTTATTAAAATAGTCAAAAATCTCAGTAGGTGACAAAAATTAGGAATTTGTTGCTAGATTAGCTCCAAGTTGTTCGGAGGGAGTTAATGCATCCTAAATTTGATGTGAGAGGATTTATGAGGCAGTTAGATTCTCCTTGCTATAAAACAGGTATCCATACGGATGGTTTGAGAGGGTGTGAGAGTTTGTAATCTCCTGTTTGATTAATAAAGAATTGCCGATGCCTATGTTGTGTGGACGTAGCCCAGAATGGTTGGGTGAACCACGTAAAAAAACTGTGTCATGTGTATGATTTTATTTGCTGAGTATTTGTTTTATATTCCTGTGCATCTGATCTCCAACAATTGGTATCAGAGGAACGTTGGAGTGCGTTGAATTGCTGGTGCGCTGAATTGCCTGGTGTTGCTGGAGCGCTGGTGCGTGGAGACCGTATGGGCGCCGGTCGAAGACTTGATTCTCTTTACTGGAGGAACAGAGCTGCAGTCGGATTTGGAGCTCCCTTCTCCTTTGTCGAGCGAAGTCTGTAAAACCCGTTTCAAGGAATTTTTTTATTGATCCACTTGAAGTCTGGTGGCCTATGCAGCGGAAGCGCAGTGAGATTGGGCCAACAAAGGTGTGTCGAGATCCATGGAGGCTATGGTGAGCTTCCTGATCCATGCCACTGTGAGGAGATTAGCTTGGTATTTCTTCTTTGCTGTTACAGCTCGGTAGCCGCGTGAGGAGGCGTGCTTGAATACAGAACAGTTTTGCAGCAAGAGTGTAGGTCGGACCTTTGAACGCCTTTTATAAATCTGACAGCATATGCCATTTTTTGAACCATGTGCGTTGAACAGCGTTGAATTTTAAGTCGATATGCAGTCTGTATAACGTTGGTTTATGCGTTGAAAAACAAATCAATTTTTTATTGCAATGTTTTAAAAACAAACACAAATCGATTATATTAAAAACAAAATCGATATACATTATTTAAATGTTTTTTAAATCAATTTATATATATCGATTTATAAGGTGCACTTTTGTAAAAGTGTTTTAAATTGATTTGTAATATGAATACCATTTTCATATGGTATGAAAGGAGGTGAAGGTTATATTTTTTTTAAAAGGAAGTGAAAGGCATTTTAAAGGTGAAGGGTATTTTTTTTTTAAAGGGCATTTTTTATTTAAAAAAAAAAGGCATTCTTTACTTTAAAGTTGGTTTTTTGGAGATTATTGTGTTTTTTACTGATACAAGATGGCGAAAACTCAAAATGCCCGGTTTGAAATTGAGAAGTTCAATGGCAAGAATAATTTCGAGATCTGGAAGCTAAAGATGCACGATTTGCTGATTCAACAAGGCGTGGAGAAAGCACTGTTGGGGAAAAGCAAAAGGCCTTCTTCCATGACGGAGGATGAATGGGATGAGTTGGATGACAGAGCTCTGAGCGCCATTCGGTTATGTCTGGCGGATGACGTTCTATTCAACATTGTGTCAGAGAAGACCGCCACAGGCTTGTGGATCAAGCTTGAAAAGCTCTACATGACGAAATCTTTGACAAATCGGATTCTCCTGAAGCGGCAGCTTTATGGTTTGCGGATGAAGGAAGGTACCTCGATTACTGACCATCTGAATGTTTTCAATACTCTAGTGGTACAATTACAAAGTCTAGATGTAAAATTTGATTCAGAGGATAAGGCAATAACTCTATTGTGTTCATTGCCCGAATCGTGGGATCACTTTGTTACTTCCATAAGCTTTAGTACTGCAGACATCCTTGAGTTTGACGATGTGGTTGGAGCCTTGTTTTCTGAGGAGACGAGGAAGAGGTCGAATGCAGACACCTCTACATCAGAGGTAATGATGGCCAGAGGTCGCTCAAGAGAGAGACACTCCGGGGGTAAGCATAGCAACTCTCGTTCAAAGTCTAAAGGAAAGAAGACAAAGGTGAAGTGCTGGCATTGTGGGAAAGCTGGACACCTGAAGAAGGATTGCTGGAAGCAACAGCAGGCTGCTAAAGAAGGCTCTTGAACAGAGAAGAAGGAAGCAAACATGACAGATATAGGTTCGGCATCTGGTTCAGGTATGAGCGACGAAGTGTTGTATGTTAATATGTCAAATCATGATCAACATTGGTTGTTAGATTCCGGTGCATCAAACCACATGTGTATTCATAGAGAATGGTTTAAGACGTATATATCAGTTAATGATGGAGTCGTGTACATGGGTAATGATTTCACATATAATATTGTTGGGATAGGAAGCATACAACTGCAAATGTTTGATGGCACAACTAAATTGTTAACAGATGTGAGACATGTTCCAGACTTAAGAAAAAATCTAATTTCTTTAGGAGCATTGGATACGAATGGATATAAAACTGTAATTCAAGGTGGAGTTATGAAAATCTATAAAGGCATTTTACTAGTTATGAAAGCTAAGAAAGTAGGAAATCTATTTCAGTTAGAAGGAGGTACAGGGTCAGATTTTGTGTCTACTGTGTCTGAACATGATAGTAGTTCCATTCACTTATGGCATCAAAGATTGGGGCATATGAGTGAAAGAGGGTTGAAAATTTTGGCTGATCGCAAGTTACTTCCAAATCTGAAGTCTGAAAAGTTAGATTTCTGTAAGCATTGCTTGTTTGGAAAACAAAGTAAACAAAAATTTAAAATAGGCAAACATACTAGTAAAGGGATACTTGATTATATTCATTCAGATGTTTGGGGTCCAGCCCCTACAGCGTCATATGGTGGCTCGTCATATTTTGTGTCGTTCATTGATGACTTTTCTAGGAAGGTGTGGATCTACATGTTGAAAAGAAAGTCTGATGTTTTTTCAGTTTTCAAGCAGTTTAGAGCATTGGTAGAAAACAGCACTGGTAGAACAATAAAGTGTTTAAGAACTGACAATGGTGGTGAGTTTACTTCCAAGGAGTTTGACAGCTATTGCAAGGATGCAGGGATCGAGAGACATAAGACCACGGTTTATACTCCTCAGCAAAATGGAGTTGCTGAACGCATGAATAGGACTCTTCTAGAGAGAGCAAGGAGTATGCTGAGTAACGCTGGTTTGCAGAAGGAGTTGTGGACAGAAGCGGTGGCTACAGCTTGTTATGTGATAAATCGGTCGCCATCGACAGCAATAGGTTGCAAGATTCCTCAAGAGGTATGGAAAGGTCACCCTTGTGATTATTCTAAACTCAGAGTGTTTGGTTGTGATGCATATGCTCTAGTGCCTAAACATCAGCGAACTAAATTAGATCCAAAGTCTAAAGGTATATCTTTGTTGGGTATGGTGATGGAACAAAGGGATTTAGATTGTGGGATCCTACTACCCGCAAAATCATCATCAACAGAGATGTAAGGTTTAATGAATCCTCTCTTGTACAGTTAGATGTAGATAGTAAATTGAAACAGGATGATGTATTTGATTTTCAGCACATTCAGTTTGACAGCACTTCTAATGATAGTCATGATGACCATAGTTCAGATACTAGTCATGAACAGGTTTCAGAATCAGATTATGAACAGGGTTCAGATGTAGGTCGTGAACAGGTCTTAGATGGTGGTCATGAATAAGTTCCTACAGGTGGTAGTCAGCCAATTGTGGAAGCACCAGAAACATCCTTAAGGAGGTCTACAAGAATAAAACACCCTCCTAGAAGGTATGATGATTATGTTACTTCAGTTGCTTTGACCGCTAACGATGATGAACCTCTGTGCTATCAGGAAGCTATAGAAGGTTCGAAAAGTGATAAGTGGAAAGCAGCTATGAAGGAAGAAATGATGGCATTAGGTAAGAATGGCACATGGGATCTGGTTGAACTTCCAAAAGACAGGAAAACTGTGGGATGCAAATGGGTTTTCAAGGTGAAACGGGGAGTGAATGATACGGAAGACATGTACAAAGCACAACTGGTTGCAAAAGGGTTTTCTTAGAAAGCCGGTATTGACTTTCATGAGATTTTTTCACCAGTGGTTAAAATTGTTTCAATTAGAATTGTGTTAGCATTAGTGGCTTTGCTTGATTTAGAGTTGCATAAATTAGATGTTAAGACTGCATTTCTACATGGAGACTTAGATGAGGAAATATATATGGAACAACCGGAAGGGTTTGTTCAGCATCGCAATAAGAAATTTGTCTGCAGGCTCAAGAAGTCATTGTATGGTCTGAAGCAATCGCCTCGACAGTGGTACAAGAAATTTGATTCTTTCATGTTGAGTCAAAAATATATAAGAAGTGAATATGATCATTGTGTTTACTTTAAGCAGTTAAGTAATGGCATGTTCATTATCTAAGTTTTGTATGTTGACGATATGCTTTTAGCAAGCAAAAGCATTGATGAAATCAACAGGTTGAAGACTCAGATGGCAAGGACATTTGATATGAAAGATCTAGGAGCAGCAAGACAGATTTTGGGCATGGAGATTTTCAGAGACAGGAGCAATGGTAAGCTGTGGCTATCACAACAGAAGTATATTGAGAAAATACTTGTGAGGTTTGGTATGAACAATGTGAAGCTTGTGTCAGTCCCTTTAGCTTCCCATTTTAAGATTTCTTCCAGTTTATGTCCTAATACAGATGAAGAAAATGATTATATGTCTCGAATTCCATATGCTAATGTAGTAGGATGTTTGATGTATGCGATGGTTTGTACTCGACCAGATATTTCACATGCAGTTGGGGTTGTCAGCAGGTATATGGCAAATCCAGGAAAAGAACACTGGTCAGCAGTGAAATGGGTGCTTCGATATTTGAAAGGCACAAGTAGTTATTGTATCACTTACAATAAAAGCTGTGAATATGTTTGTGGGTATGTTGATTCCGATTTTGCAGGTGATTTGGATAAGAGAAGGTCAACTTCAGGGTACGTCTTTACTCTTGCAGGTGGAGCTATCAGCTGGATGTCAAAGCTACAGAACATTGTTGCTTTATCCACTACTGAAGCAGAATACATTGATGCTTCTCATGCTTGCAAAGAGGCGGTTTGGTTGAAAGGTTTGCTTGGTGAGTTTGGTAAGTTACAAGACAACATCAGGTTACTTTGTGATAGTCAAAGTGCAATACATTTGGCTAAGAATCCGGCCTATCATAGTAAATCAAAGCATATTCCAATAAAGTATCATTTTGTAAGACAGGTGATCACTGAAAGGGGAGTCTCTCTTGAAAAGGTGCATACAAAGGAAAACTGTGCAGACATGTTCACGAAACCAGTTTTGTTAGAGAAGCTACGCTGGTGTTTGGCTTCTCTTGGCTTGCAGAAAAGATAAAATAATAAACAAATAGGGCATCAGGCTAATTGTTGTCAAGGTGGAGATTGTTGAGATTTTCAGTTTTATTAAAATAGTCAAAAATCTCAGTAGGTGACAAAAATTAGGAATTTGTTGCTAGATTAGCTCCAGGTTGTTGGGAGGGAGTTAATGCATCCTAAATTTGATGTGAGAGGATTTATGAGGAAGTTAGATTCTCCTTGCTATAAAACAGGTATCCATACGGATGGTTTGTGTGTGTGAGAGTTTGTAATCTCCTGTTTGATTAATAAAATTGCCTATGCCTATGTTGTGTGGACGTAGCCCAGAATGGTTGGGTGAACCACGTAAAAACACTGTGTCATGTGTATGATTTTATTTGCTGAGTATTTGTTTTGTTAATTTTTGTGCATCTGATCTCCAACATAGTTATGGAGACTCATCACAATTATTTTTTTTGAAGATTCTTAATATGTAATAGGTATTGTTACAATACCATGAAATAGTACCATTGGTTATCAATACTATATGTCCAAAAAACCATAACTTATTTTACATGGCACTTAATCAAGTAACGTTTTTTATTATTAAATTTAAAAATAAATAGAAAATGTATAAATATATTGAAAATAAATCTAACTTTTAATTTGTAAATACTATTAAGAATATCTTAAAATAATTTATAGAGTTTAAGTCTCTACCATTCATTTTAATAATTAAATTAAACTATTTTAAAATAGACATATCTATTGTAATGATTAATTTGATAATTAAATATAAAATTATATTATATTCTACTAAAATTTAATATATTTAAATATTATGTTATTAAATAAAAGAGTAATATTTAAAATATCAAAAAAACTTAATAACTATTAAAAAAATACTTGGAAATGATTGACATGACTCACAGATTTGAAAGATTTAATGAAAATTTACAAGAGATATTTAAAATTAATGATGATATTGATAATATAAGTAATATGTTTATAAAGAAATAATTAGGAAGACAAGCAAAAGTGGTCATTTTCTATTATATTTAACTGAAATGATATTGTTTACCCATATAAAATCCTATGGCATTGTTGATTCAAATGCAGAGATTCCAACCTTTTGACAATGCTTTTGTCAAGAGAACAGAACAAACAAATGGCCCGCTCTCATTATGCGAAATTTGTTCTTTTATTTAGAAATCTGTGCTTTTATTTAGAGTCGCAGAATTGTGTCATCCTAGATTCCTACATACGACATGAGTTGAAGAAGATATTTTTATTATTTGAGACGTAATATATGGCTATGAAGGCGATGGCCAAATATTGTTAACAGCTAAGATTGCTTCCTGGGTCTACACCAAACTGACTGCAATAGTTGGTGTAATGACTGATGCGGTCGTTAACTTCGTCGGTGTTTCCACCATTGCATTCTACTGCTCCGTTAATTGCTTGAATGGTTGCACCAAATCCCTGACCGGATGTAATAGCGGTGTGGCAATTGCTGTTCACATTCCAGAACCAGAGCGCAGTCTTCCACGAGGTTAGGTCGTCCTGAGCCACCAATCCAGGGTTATTCAGCAGATCCACTCCCAGATAAGCTCCAGCTGCACCATAGTTTCCATTTCTGTAAAAATGCTAACAACAGTTAATGGTGATCGAGCATTCAAATCGAACAAAAATACTGGCTAGCAGTTAATTTTCACCAAGTATTCAAATTGAACATCAAAGCAGAAATTTTTTTATTAGTGCTTGCTTATAAACGTAGATACATACCCTGTGAGTTGCAAGGGGCCGCGACCGTAGTATTGCTGGCCGGATGCGCATGGATATTGTGTATTGCTGGAATCGCAGTAGGCGCTCTTGACTACCTCCTCCACGAAGCACAGATCTGTCAATCAGTTAGACAGCATATTATTTATCAATACAGATGAACAACCTATATTTCTAAATTTAAATCATCAACCTATAGATTTAAAGGTCATTCATGTTTAAAATGATATTGGATACATACTGGTAGTCTCGTGAGCAACGTTGACGAAGAAAGCAGCAATTTCTCTCTTGTTGTCATCGGAGGTTTCAGTTGTGCCAAAGGCAGGGAATGAATTGGCATGAAGTCACTGTTTATAATCCATCCACCAAGAAATTGATAGTAAGGGTAGATGTGGAGTTTATTGAAGATGAAGCTTGGGATGGAAGTTTAGAGAAGACACTGAATTTGAAGACAATTGTGTCTCACGAAGAAGAAGAGGAAGGGACAACAACAAATAATCCTTCCTTGGTGGCTCCTCCTCCACCACAGCAAGTACAAAAATCCACACCACAAGCTGGAATTCGAACAGCCTTGAGAAGTGAAGGAAGTGCTTCTCTAAGCACACCACAGGGATCAGAAATACCCTCAAGTTCGAATGGAACTCCAAGCACACCAAGAAGACCAAGATTTAGAAATCTGAATGAGATTTATGAACAAGGAGAGGTAAGTAACAATACCAGTATGAATTCATTATTCGCTTTATATTGTCATGTTGATGACCCAATTAATTTTGAAGATGTTGTAAATGAAGATAAATGGATTGAAGCAATGAATGAAGAAATTGGTGCAATTGAGAAGAGTAAAACATGGGAGTTAGTGGACCTCCCTGAAGGAAAATATGCCATTGGAGTTAAGTGGGTCTATAAGACCAAAAGCAATGCTGAAGGCAAGATCGACAGACACAAAGCAAGACTTGTTGTGAAAGGCTACAAGCAGCAACAAGGCAGAGACTATGATGAAACCTTTGCACGAGTAGCAAGGATGGAAACAGTCAAAATAGTGTTGTCTATTGCGGCACAACACAAATGGAATATTTATCAGATGGATGTTAAATCTGCATTCCTGAATGGAGTGTTAAAAGAAGAGGTTTATGTTGAAAAACCTCCAGGCTATGAAGTTGAAGGCCAAGATCATAAAATCTGCAGACTGAAGAAGGCTCTTTATGGGCTGAAGCAAGCTCCAAGAGCATGGTACAACAGAATAGATGCTTACCCGATTGAGAATGGATTTGAGAAGTGTGATGGTGAACCCACACTCTACATAAAGGAGAATGACGGTAAGATTATTATTATTGTTTTATATGTAGATGATTTAATTTTTACTGGAAATGATGCTTCTCTCATTGCTGATTTTAAAGCAGTCATGAAAAGTGAATTTGAAATGACTGACTTGGGTTTCTTAAGATATTTTCCTGGAATTGAAGTAGACCAAAGTGAAAATGGTGTTTTCATTTCCCAATTTAAATATGTAGAAGCAGTGTTGAAGAGATTTAATATGCAGAACAACAAGGCAGCTATGCCTCCAACTGTAATGGGGTTAAAATTGAGCAAAGAAGACAACAGCAAGGATTTTGATCCAAATTTGTTCAAGAGCATAGTTGGCAGCCTCATGTACTTGACTGCAACTAGGCCGGACATTATGCACACTGTGAGTTTAATCTCCAGATTTATAGAAAGACCGAAAGAGACTCATTGACAGGTAGCCAAGAGGATTCTAAGGTATGTGAACAGAACAAAGGGGTTTGGTATTTTATACTCCTCTTCTGAAAGTTTCATGTTGACAGGTTACACTGACAGTGATTGAGTTGGAAGTGTTGATGACAAGAAAAGCACATCGGGATATGTGTTTCATATGGGATCGGAAGCCATCTCATGGGCTTCCAAGAAGCAACCAATTGTGGCTTTGTCAACAATAGAGGGAGAGTATGTGGCAGAAACAACAGCAGCATGCCAAGCAATATGGCTGAGAAGAGTTCTCAGAGACTTGTGTCATGAACAAGAAAAGGGCACAACCATTTACTGTGACAAGATCTCGGCGATAGCATTGTCTAAAAATTCTGTTTTTCACAAAAGGACAAAGCACATAGACACCAAGTTTCACTTCATACGTGAATTGGTTAACAATGGTGAGATTGTTTTGCAGCATTGCAGAACAGAGGATCAGTTAGCTGACATCTTGACAAAACCACTGGGAACGAAAATCTTTGATCATTTCAGAGAATGGCTGGGTATGCAGCAAAACCCAGCAGTTGAAATTAAGGGGGAGTGTTGGAATTTAATTCCAACTGCAACATAACACAGCTGGACAGAAATCCAATTTCTGTAGATATTCTAGACTGGCGGATGCCTGAAAGTCACGCATTAAATTTGCAGAAGTTATTGAGCCTGCAGACAGCCGACTTAATTTTGCAAAAGGCATCACGTTAACTCCCACCGCTTGCTGTGCATTCAATACGCAGATAAGATTAGAAGATATTTTTATTTTTTAATGCTTTAAAGTCAAATATGTTTTAACATATAAATGTAATGAACAACAATTCTTTTTATGTTAGAGAGTTTGAGAAATAGAAAAAGATAGAGAAGAAGACAAAGCAGGAAAAAAAGAGGAAAAACAGAGTCGCTGTGTTTTGGAGCAGCAATGCATTCTACAGGCAGTTTCAACAACTGTCTGTGTGTTTCAGCAACAGTCTGTGTGGAGTTTCAGCAACTGTCTGTGTGTTGCTGAAACACGAATCTGTGTTAAAAACAGAGTTTGTAAAAACAGAGTATGGAGTTTTTGATTATTCCAGAACTGTAGTTCTGAAGAAGTTTGTAATTTTTATTGTCATTTTTATGGTTAATAAAAACAGAGCTTTTCTCCATCTTTCTCTTTGTCATATTTCTCTCATTTCTTTGTGTTGAGTTGAGGAACTTTGCTTCCTCTGTTTTGTTCGAAATTTTCAGAAATTTCCATCACTTGTCACAATTTCTGCAGAATTTGATTTGTTTACGAACCTTTAAATTTCCGGCCCGTTCACGAACTAAATTCTCATTTTATTGACCTCAATTACAACTTTATCGCAACTTCTGAACAATTTCATTTTAGCTCTTGACCCCACTTTTAGCTACCGTTGTGATTACGAAATATATTGTCGTTTTAATGACCTCGCACTCTATTTAGCATGAGACATCTACCAAAATCAAGGTTATCCCATTCGGCCTCTTCTGCCGGCCATAGCCAGTAAGTCGTGAATGATGTGCAATCATTTGAACAATTTCTCCCATTATGAACGTGCGCTCAACCAGTAACACTGAACTTGACCTTGATTCAATAATGTAATTCTCCTCCATTTCACACACCTAAGAGTCTGGTAGGCCATGTCACTTTCAAGATGCGAATAACAAGATCCACACTCATGGCATATTCTTGGTTAGATATGGTTACAAAGGGTTTGTGATTGTTTTTATAATTAAGGGTATGTGTGTTGTGTTTTTTTAAAGAGATTATAAGTTATTCATACTTGTATTGCTAAAATAAGATAATCTATTAGTTTTCCAGGTGAGATATCTCGAGAGTGCACAGACACTCCTCACAATGTACTCACTATTCAGTCAGAAGAGCCTCAAACATATAGGCTGGGTGGTTCCAACCACTCCCTAGATATTAGGATCTGGGACTTAATCTTAGAGAGTCAATCTTATCCAAATGACTCATTTTCTCCATTATATTTTAGCAGTCCCCCTAAATGGAGAAAGGGTACTAAAAGAATAACATACACTTGGTGGTCTAGTCTGAGCTACGCTTACAATAAAAACATGAAAAACTTGGTAACACAGGTTTTCATTTTAGTCTTCTTGCTTGAGAGTCCATGTTTGTTCATACTTAGGGGAGGATTCATCTTTACTTTTCTCGCCATGAGGTAGCAATAGATCTTCACCTCCTTTCTACATTTTCTTCCCCATGACGGAATGCTTGAACTCTTATCCTCACCCATCTCAAAATTATGACAAGCTTGATAGAAAATTTTTTCCTCTCACTATTTCCAGTGTCAAACATCCGAACGTCAGCGATGTTGTCTTCAACATTCATTGATGCAACTTCTGTGTTGACTTCATAAAGGCATGATGTTTCAAAACATGATTCAATAAACTTCAATTCCTCTTAAAACATTGTTAATTATTTCTTGTTGTTGTTTCTAACATCTGCACACAGAAATATTCATCAGATGATCATAATTTGAGTTCTCTCAAGATTTGTCTTCTTCTGCCAAGTCTTTGCAATCAGCTTCATGTCGCTCATCCAATTGATCTTCAACAATATGTTCCTCTTTACTCCCTTCCTCAGGGATGACTAGTGGGTCTTCTTGATCTTCAACCATATGTTTCTCTTTACATCTCTTGAGGAACAACTCGTGAGTCTTTAATCTCATGTTTTTGCAGAACATATAGTATCGCTCGAAAATCTTGGTCATTAATAAAACCACCAAGCCTCATGAAGAAAATATCATCAGGGTCAAATATGTCTAAAAGTGTAGAAATATTGAAAAATTCAAACTTATCTTGCTTCGAGATTTTTTTTAGATTCCACTCGATCCTCTAACAAGCTCCAACAACCCCATTACCACGCAGGCAGGAAAATTTTCCCTTTGGTAGTTATTCAACTGTAGAACCTTGTAGACTCTGGCTTCTCTGCCACACACGCAAATCTGAAGCAAAAAACCACCAACAATCAGAACTTTGTAGCACCTCCAAATTTGAGTGTTGCTCATACACCAAATTTGAATGTAGGAATTCAAATTGGCAATTTGAATCCATATCTCTTCCCTCAAATGAGAACCATTGACCGCAATCTCTTCTCACCACGCCGACCAGCAGCTCCTCCTCACTCTTCTTGAAGACAAGAGGGAAAATAGAAATGGCATTGTACCGATGGACAAGCTACGATAATTGTTCTCAGTCCCATGCCACATTACTTACTCCACACTTTCTCGACACTTCTCCATGCATATATTGGGTCTCCAATCGAACTAAAAACCTCACTCAACTTACGACAACTATCAGGATTTGCAAAATGGGCAGGTTTATAAAGCCCTCTGCGAGGAACGACTAAGTTAGTAAGATCTCACCTAATAAGCTACAATTTTTCAGTACTCACAGTGGCGTGGCAATGGCTCACAACCACAACTATCATCTACGCATGGCTCGTAAAAAGACTAATAGGAGCAATATCGATGCCACAACCTTTTTATCTGTTGTTCTCTCACGCAATTTCACAGAACCCACACAAATCTAACAACCATGTTTCCCTTCGGCAATAGCCCCTAAAGGATGTTGAATTGATCATTTAAATCGGTTAAAAAAAAGGACCCTGAAGCTCAAACGCCACTTCGGTTGTCAGCAAGGTAAGCTTGTAATCTTGATCGGTTTAAGAGAAAATAAATGGTTGGTACCCTAGTACGCACAGCCCTATGGATACTTAGTTACAATCCAAACTAAGGTAGAGAACGGGACCCCTCATTACCACTTCCTCTTGATCCAAAACGATCCACGCACGCAGCTCCAAATCACTCACGGACTCATGCAACACCCAAGCCTTTGATCTCTATTCCCCTTTGATAGCCGCATCAAATGCATTTCTTAACATATTTTTTATGGACTTACCGAACTTTTACCTGAAGCTCTGATACCATGCTAAGATACGATAATATATTAACTAAATGGCTCTCTAGTTGAGATACGTGGAGAGTGCACAAACACTCCTCATAATGCACTAACTATTTAGTGAGAAGAGCCTCAAACATATAAGATTTCAAACTAATGGGGTGGTTCCAATCACTCCCTAGATATTAGGATCTGAGACCTAATCTTAGAGTCTCAATCTTATCCAAACAGCTAACTTTCTCCATTATCTTTTAACGTGTATAGAGTTAAGAGTTTGTGCTTGTTATTTTAGTTAAGAGTGAGTGTTCTTTTAAGAGATCACAACTATAAATAAAGAAATAAATAAAATCATATTCTTACTTTCGAATTCATAAATAATTCGTATATTAAAAATTAATTTTTATTATAAAAGTTAATTAATTTCGAATTCACTCCTGTTGGTTTGTATGATAGAAATTAATGAGATAGTTGAGTTAAGATACATGTCGGCTTTCTTATTTAAACATAGAATGGAAAAAGAAATGACCAATTATGTAGTGCAGTATGAATTCCACCTCAATACTTGTCCATTTAAATATCGCAAAACTACTGTCAAATAAACCAGATTCTTGGAAAGCTCATCTTGGATCAAACTCATTCACTGAAAGTGTTTCTGTTTCTTTTTTGACCTCTGGTGGACTTTTTTTTTTTTTTTTTTAATAGACTACCAACATTGACTGATTTTGAAAATTCTTTGTTTCATTACATGAGGAACTACATTGATATCTGGGGGTGCTAAGGGTTACAAGTTAATTTGAATGGAAAATGAAACTATTTTTCAATGTCAGGGCTCATGCAGCTCATACAATAACGTGGTTGATTTTCATTTATTTTGTTGATTTCCCTTGGTATGGAGCATATAACTAGCACAACCACATTTACCAATGTGGTTGATATACGCCGATAGGCGTATATGAAATATATTTACAACCACAATCACCAATGTGGTCGATATACGCCGATAGGCCTATACCCACCACCCACCACATGTATTTTACCAAAATAATCATTATATATTTATCAATATAATTACCAATATATTTTGTATATATTCTTAAAATATATTAATAATATTAACTATATGCATATTATATATTAAACTAATATATATATATATATATATATATATATATATATATATATATAGGTAATATTATTTGATAATAAAATATTATTAAAAAAACTCAATACATTAATAGTTATAATTCAAACTGTACTAAAATTCAAATATAACTTACTAATAGTATTTTATTACTATTTATAATAAGTATATATCTCTTACAAATATCCCAAGGGATTATTAATATTATAGGCCAAATGAACTAATAAAACCAAGGAATTGGTGAACCCAAGGGGAAAATATTAAAAACCTAAGAGATCAAGAAGCCCAAGGGATCCATATTAAAAAGAGAAGAGATTAATAAAGGCTAAGAATTAATATTTTAAATACAAATGAATGATAAACTCACATGATCAATAAGGATAAGAGATCATTATTAAAAACATAATATATTAATAAAGCTTAAGAATAAATATTTCAAAATAAAAAACATGAGAAATTAATAAACCCTAAGAATTAATATTTGAAAGTCTAGAGATTAATAGATCATAAGAATTAATATTTTAAACTCAATAGATTAATAAACCCAAGGAGTTATTAATATTATAAACCAAAAGAACTAAAAAAACCAACGGTTTAATATTACAAACCAAAGCAATTCGTGAACCCAAGGGATAGATATTAAATACCTAAGGGATAAATAATGCTAAGGGATCAATATTGAGAACACAAGAGATTAATAAACCCTCGGAATTAATATTTTAAACAAAAAAACCTAAAAAATTAATAAACGCTAGGAATTAATATTTTTAACTCTAAGAGATTTTAAAACCAAAGGAATTATTAATATTACAAACCAAAATAACTAATAAACCCAAGGGTTTTATATTTCAAACCCAAGGAATTGGTGAACCCAAGGGGTAAATATTAAAAACCTAAGCGATCAACAAGTGGAAGGGATAAATATTAAAAACAAAAGAGATTAACAAAGCCTACAAATTAATACATTAAACAGAAAGGATTGATAAAATCACATGATTATTAATATTATAGACTCAAGGGAATAATATTAAAGATAATAGATTAATATTATAAACCTCAAGTATATAAAAACATTTAGATAAATACTATAAACCGTAAAATAAATATGGTTGAGAATGATTGATTTAAACAGTCAGACAATTTTTGTCACAATACGACATTGGATAAGGAATGACGATGGTTGGCCGTGGTTGATTTTCATATTGAAACAATCTTTGTCACCATGTGGCATTCGACCATGGAAGACCTTGATCAAATACGAATAGCGATGATTAACAATGGTCTCCCATGGTTGGTTTTCATATTCACACAATGTTTTTCATAATATGACATTGGACTGTGCATTAATATTAAAGCGTATGACTAATATTTAATGCCTAATATTACCAACCCAAATATTTAGAAAACTCAAGGATTATTAAACCCTAAGAATTAATATTTTAAACTCAAAAACCTAAGAAGTTAATAAACCCTAATAACTAATAATTTAAACTCAAGAGCTTAATAAACGAAAAGGATTATAAATATTATAAACCAAAAAAACTAATAAACCCAAGGGTTTAATATTATAAACTAAAGGAATTGGTGAACCCATGGGATAGATATTAAAAACTTAAGGGATCAATAAGGCTAAGAGTTTAATATTAAAAAAAAAAGAGATTAATAAACCCTAAGAATTAATATTTTAAACACAAAAACCTAAAAAATTAATATAGCATAGTCTAATCAATATCTTAAACTGAAGAGATTAATAAACCCAATGAATTATTAATATTATAAACAAAAATAATTAATAAACCAAAGGGTTTAATATTGTAAATTAAAGGAATTGGTAAACCCAAGGGATAAATATTAAAAACCTAAGGGATCAATAAGGCCAAGAGTTTAATATTAAAAGCAAAAGAGATTAATAAACACTAAGAATTAATATTTTCAACATAAAAACCTAAAAAACTAATATATCATAATCTAATCAATATTTTAAACTCAAGAGATTAACAAACCCAAGGGATTATTAGTATTATAAACCAAAAGAATTATTAAACACAAGTGTTTAATATTATAAGCTAAATGAATTGGTGAACCGAAGAGATAAATATTAATATTATAAACCAAGAAATTGATAAACCGTACGAATTAATATTTTAAACTCAAGAGATTAATAAAGCATAAGAAATAATATTTTAGACTCAAGAGATTAATAAACCCAAGGTGTTATTAATATTATAAACCAAAAGAACTAATAAAACCAAGAGTTTAATATTACAAACCAAAGGAATTGGTGAATCCAAGGGATAAATATATAAGACCTAAGGGATAAATAAGGCCAAGGTATCAATATTAATAACACAAGAGATTAAAAAACCCTAAGAATTAATATTTTAAACACAATAATCTAAAAAATTAATAAACTCTAAGGATTACTATTTTTAACTCAAGAGATTTTAAAACCAAAGGGATTATTAATATTATAAACCAAAATAAGTAATAAACCCAAGGGTTTTATATTTCAAACCCAAGGAATTGGTGAATTCAAGGGATAAATATTAAGAACCTAAAGGATCAACATTAAAAACAAAATAGATTAACAATTCCTAAAAATTAATATCTTAAACATAAAGTATTGATAAAATCACATGATTATTAATATTATAAACCCAAGGTAATAATATTAAAGATAATAGATTAATATTATAAACCTCAAGTATATAAAAACCTTTATATAAATACTATAAACCATAAAATAAATATCGTTGAGCATGCTTGATTTAAACATTGAGACAATTTTTGTCACAATGTGACATTGGACGAAGAATGGTGACGGTTGGCCATGGTTGATTTTCATGTTGAGACAATCTTTGTCGGAATGTGACATTCAACCATGGAAGACCTTTATCAAATACAAATAATGATGATTAAGAATGGTCTCCCATGATTGATTTTCATATTCACACAATGTTTTTCATAATATGAAATTGGACCATGCATTAATATTAAAGTGTATGACTAATATTTAACGTCTAATATTAACAATCCAAATATTTAGAAAACACAAAGATTATTAAACCCTAAGAATTAATATATTAAACCCAAAAGCCTAAGAAGTTAATAAACCCTGATAATTAATAAAATAAACTCAAGAGGTTAATAAACAAAAGGGATTATAAATATTATAAACCAAAAAATTAATAAACCCAAGGGTTTAATGTTATAAACTAAAGGAATTGGTGAACCCAGGGAATAAATTTTAAAAACTTAAGGGATAAATAAGGCCAAGGTTTTAATATTAAAAACACAAGAGGTTAATAAATCTTAAGAATTAATATTTTAAACACAAAAACCTAAGAAATTAATATGCCATAATTTAATCAATATCTTAAACTCAAGAGATTAATAAACCCAAGGAATTATTAATATTATAATCCAAAATAACTAATAAACCAAAGGGTTTAATATTATAAACTAAATAAATTGGTGAACCTAAGGGATAAACATTAAAAACCTAAGGGATCAATAAGGCCAAGGGTTTAATATTAAAAACAAAAGAGATTAATAAACCCTATGAATTAATATTTTAAACATGAAAACCTAAAAAATTAATATATCATAATCTAATCAATATTTTAAACTCAAGATATTAATAAACCCAAGGGATTATTAATATTATAAACCAAAAAAAATAATAAAAAAAACCGTTTAGTATTATAAGCTAAAGGAATTGGTGAACCCAAGGGATAAATATTAATATTATAAACCAAGAAATTAATAAACCCTAAGATTTAATATTTTAAACCCAAGAGATTAATAAAGCATAAGAATTAATATTTTCAACTCAAGAGATTAATAAACCCAAGGAGTTATTAATATTATAAACCAAAAGAACTAATAAAACCAAGGGTTTAATATTACAGACCAAAGTAATTGGTAAACCCAAGGGATAAATATTAAAGACCTAAGGGACAAATAAAGCCAAGGTATCAATATTAAGAACACAAGAGATTAATAAACTAAGAATTAATATTTTAAACACAAAAACCTTAAACATTAATAAAATCTAAGGATTAATATTTTTAACTCAATATATTTTAAAACCAAAGGGATTATTCATATTATAAACCAAAATAACTAATAAATCCAAGGGTTTTATATTTCAAACCCAAGGAATTGGTGAACCCAAGGGATAAATATTAAAAACCTAAGAGATCAAGAAGTGGAAGGGAACAATATTAAAAACAAAAAAGATTAAAAAAGCCTACCAATTAATATCTTAAATAGAAAGGATTGATAAAATCACATGATTATCAATATTATAAACCCAAGGGAATATTATTAAATCTAAGAGATTAATATTATAAACCTCAAGTATATAAAAACCTTTAGATAAATACTATAAACTGTAAAATAAACATGGTTGAGCATGCTTGATTTAAACATTGAGACAATTGTTGTCACAATGCGATGTTTGATGAATAATGACGATGGTCGACCATGGTTGATTTCCATATTGAGACAATATTTGCCACAATGTGACATTCGACCATGGAAGACCTTAATCAAATACGAATAACGATGATTAAGATTGGTCTCCCATGGTTGGTTTTCATATTCACACAATGTTTTTCATAATATGACATTGGACCATGCAT